>JANRMT010062835.1:70284608-70319310 GCA_026402145.1 Polypterus bichir lapradei
TAGATAGATAGATAGATAGATAGATAGATAGATAGATAGATAGATAGATAGAATATATCCTTCTGTTGACTGAATCCTTGATCTCTGTTTTTCCAGAGCTAGGGTGAATTAAACATCATAAGACAGAGCCAATCTTATACAGTTCATGTAAAATGGCATTATCTTAAAATAATATAAAATTAAACAAAAATTATTTCATATATTAATATTTTATATGAAAAGCAATCCCCCAGTAAATGTGAAATTTTTGCAGTGGTCTTCATTGTTATCATCATGGGTGAAAAGCTCTTCTACATTTGAGCAGATGTTTTTTTGCTTGGCCTGATCTTGTGCCATCCTATTCATTTTAGTGATTTTGTTTGGTTCTTCCTTCTACTGTATATATATTTTAAAGCTGAGCTTTCAACGCCCACACTTTTGTTTGCCAAGTCCCTCTTCTGCTTGATATTAAGCGTACTTTCTAAGAATGTTTCCTTGCAGCATATGGTCAGTCCAGGTGAGCTGTCTAATGTTTTGAAGAGCACCTCCCAATCTACATTGTAGATCTCTTCATTTGTTACATGATGATTCACTTTAATCCAAGTATAATTTAATCATAGTTGCAAAACTAACAAAGCCCTTCCTCTAGATAGCTGAGATGACTCACTGCCATAAAGAAGTACAATAAGGTAGGAGTCCTTAAAGATTTAAGTGTCGTGTTCAATTTAGATGTTGTTGGAGCTCCAAATCTTCTCAGATTTCCAGAAGGCATCCCAAGCCTGTCCTAGGTGGACTTGCATATCATGTTCTGATGATGGCGTTAGTGAACTGAGATATTTAAAATCTTTAAATCTTTTGATTTTACTGCTGCCACTATGGTCTTAAGTCAAGGTTATTTCTTATTTATAAAGGTTTATATACTAAGCTTGGCTAGTAAGCAGGAAACATCTTCCAAATCTCAGACAATCATAATAATCTTGAATATATAGGGAGGGGAGGGAAGTACTCATGTATTATTTGAAATTCAACCAGGAAAATTTTACATGCAAGACATTTTACAAATGAGACTTTTGAGATAGTGCACATGGCCCGATGATTCAGTATGTGGACTTTTTGCCATCAAATAAATGCCACTGAACTCATTTGTCAGATATTACAAAGCTACCCTACTTTAATCAGAAATATGCAATCTGGATCAGATTATGGAAAGCTATTAAGTTGTTCTGTAAATTTTAAGTTAATTAAGTAATTATTCTAATTAAAAATGATAGAAAATGCCTTTTGTGAATTTTGCACATGTAGTATGCACTCTTCTGTTCAATTTTGATTTAGTGTTTTAGATTTATTCTTGTCATTGGATGAAAGTTCTCTATGAAACCTTTTTCACACTGTGTACTTGAGCTAACAGGTTGCATTCTCTTAAATTTTAATACATCATTTCAAAATGAACAAAAGTTTTTATTTTTAAATTTTGTCATTGTCTGCAGAGCTGTGATCCCTGGTTTAATTTCTATACAGTGACACCCTGTTTGTGAGGTCTGTAAATTCTCATATTTGACCAATTTCTGCCTCAGACTTTACAGCTGCTTTTCTTTCACAGTCCAGCACACTTTGTCAGGTGAATACGCAGAAGAAAAGTTCTTGTCCTGTGAGACTGTGTGTGATCATGCGCTCTCATAGCATTCTGATACCATCTTTGCATCTGTGGCCACTACTGCTGTGTTTGATCACTTTTTTTAGGGGAAGAGTAAATATACTGTATATACAAATTTTGTTATCATTATAATTTCACTTTTTGGTTATTGCTGTACTTTTCTATTTTCAGTTTGATCAATTTTCTCTTATATAGCAACTAGGAAAGAACACTCACCAATGTAAATTTCTCCTGCAAAGTCATATATTAGGTAACTAAATATTTTGAAATGCTGAACAATGATAAAACTGTTTTATGTTGGATAATTATGTTTGAATTAATTATGGTAATTTTTGCTAACTTCACAGTTATGACATTGTAATATAATGACATTCACTAATTTAATATTATGAATTTCACCGAGGCACAGTGATTAACTTGATTACCTTATGTTAATTTTGCATTTTGTACCTGTGCCTACATACATTTTAAACCTTGTTTGGGTGCTCCAGTTCTCACTGACATCCCAAAGACATGTAAGTCAGGTGTGTCCAATAACATACTGGTGTCATATGTACAATTAATTCCTTCCTTAAGCTTCTAAAGTAGGCATATCCAAGGTTGTTTCTCGCCTTGTGTCCAGCACTGTCAAAATGGACTTCATCCCCAAATTACCCTGAAATTGGATTAAGATTATGTTAGATTATCTTCAAGAAAAATTGAGAAAGAGTACAGAGAGTTACGGAGAAAAAGTGTCAATAAGAACCCCATGCAGCCATTACTTCTTACATTGATCAGTTGGTTCATGGTCACACAATTGCCTTAATCTACTGTACATGATGAAATAGCCATTTTAGCATTGCACACAATGTCTAAGTGCATATGTCTCATGAAAAATGGCTTGGAACCTTTGTGAGTTTTTGTTATTGCTTGTTTACCATGGTGACAGAGAAGTTTACCTTGAGAACACAAGTTTTGAAGGCACACTCATCTTGTTTAAAGAAATGAATAAAAGGAACAGGTAGAGTATAGTAAATGCTTTGTTAAAACATCTGAAAGGAAGTTCATCTTCCTTGTGCTGACACCTTTAGCTCCTTGTAATGTCAGCTGTGCTACAACACTTTGAAATTCCAGACAGCAGAGAATGTGTCAGCTGTTGGTCCTTCTCTGAAGTGCCTGTTTGCTGGTCACCAGCTGTCCCTGACAGAGAGCTGTAAGATCCAAGGGAACACATGCCTTCAGAAGGCAGAGCTAGATATTCTCTGTGTGGCATGGTGCTATTTTATGAGTGGGAAATACCAAAAGATCAAAAGATTGTGGAAATATGTCTCTTAAGTAAGTTTTGATTCATCTGGGTCAATTCAAGCAATATAGTACATGTTTGATTAGTATGATAACTGTTACACTTGACTCCCAAATCATAAATTAAAAAGTGTCTATGTTAAATGTTCCTAACTTTCATTACATTTTCTTCCTTTAACATAATGTGCTATTTCATTAATGGTTTTAGATGCTCTTTAGGTCCTTCACATGAAGCTTTGGCACCATCTACTGGTAACAGCGAACAGTTTTGTTTTGCCAGGAATAAATTACACTGTCAATGGAAAATAGGTTTTAGGATTTTTGGAATTTTTCTTAGTATAGCTATTTTGAAATAATCTGTGTATGATTTATCCAGTAATTATTACCCTTGTTGCATATTCTTATATTGTTGCTGTCCACTATTTTTTCACTTAAACCATCATTGGATACACCCAATAGTTTGTTTTTCTTATGTATATGTTGTAACATTATGTGAAAAGGCGTTTGTGGTCCTAAATTTCTCGTTGCGTAGAGATTTTTAAGAAACCTCTCTTGTTGCATCTCATCATGTTACTGATTAATAGATACTTGGAACAGAAAGAGTAGACTGCATTCGTGAATTCTTTTTATATCATTAAATAATTGCTCGTAAATGATCAGAAGCATCTCTTGTCTCTGTCTTTGTATGTTAATTTGCAAAAGTAATGAGTGGACCTGAAACCATTTATCTTGGAGCAGAAACGTAGGATCAGGGAAAGGGGGAACTTCTGACTGTTTATCAGATGTTTTCTCTGATGAGCAGAAAAACATGGGGGCACTAGGGAAGGTTCTAGGGGAATAACTCTGAGAGTACCACAGGGCAGTTCTGAATCCTGGAGGTATTTCCCAACATGCTCTCTGTCAGTAGTTCCTGGCTGGGGTGTAAAAATCACATTTTGTCCTGGCTATCATTGAAGGTGGAAGCAGAAATTGAGCAGGACAAGATTTCATCTGCTGGAAGGACAAGAGACCTGAGAGTTGAAAAATGATTTGACAAAGGAAGAGAGCTGGTATGGTACCGCGGTGAGAGCTGGACTGGCAACCCATGTGAGAGATTTAGGTATAAAGTATAGCATACAAACCCTGAGGAGTGATAGGATTTGCGTGTTTGGGTACTGACTCTTACTTCTTTAGTTTAACACTTACTTTTTGTAACTAAGTTGGTCTTCTTATTGATATTCTTAGAATTTAACAGTTCAAGAGTGCCCCATCTAGTACTATGCCCAATGAATAATTAGAATTCTTCTTGTACTTTAATAAACTATTTGATTTTTTAAATAGTAGTCACACTAGTGATGTTTCCTATTCTCCTTTATGTATAATAATATTTTTATTTGATTATATTTTCTCTAATCATTTAATTTATAAATATTGTATTTCTATATGTAAGCTAATAGCCTCTCATTTCCCTCGTGTTTTGTGGGTGCTACTCAAAGAGGTGGCCACCCCCAAACCCAACATCACCACTCCAGATACTCCCCTCGTGCTACTTTAGCCAGTAAGAAGGATCATGTTTCTTTGGTTGGAATTATTGACTTTCAACTTTTTCTGTTCTGGGCTTCAGATTCTATTTATGGATTGTGTTTTTAGGACTGTTCACTTTAGAATTGCCTTGGCGTCAATTCGTTTTGCTCATTGAGCACTTTTGCTATGTTTTTTCATTGTTGATAAATCTTTTAATTTATAAGATTATTTTGTATATGGTTTCTCAAGCCAAAGGGGTGCTGGTATGGTACCATTGTGGGATCTGGACTGGCAACCCAGTTTGTAATATTATAGATATGGGTACTTTCTGAATTCTTCTGAGTAAAGCTTTTGTCAGAATCTTAACATAATTGCTCAGTAAGGAGACTGATCTAATGGATGTTTATTCTTTGTTGTAAAAACAGCAATTGATGTACAGCATAATGTTTCTGGTAGTATATTATCTTACCTTGCTTCTTTAAAAATAGCTGGCATTCACATACAGTAGACAGCTTTTCTTAGAAATCTGCTGGACATCTACCTGGGCGCTGAGTGTTTCCCAAAGTATTCCCCTGAATAATTATTGAGAAATTTTAGTTTGTATGACAATATTAAATTGTCTGAAATTAAATTATTAAAATTTTTTTTTTCTTTGGTCTTGTCCATTTTGGGAGATGGAGATCTGAGACTGAACTCTGTTAGCAGCAGTGTTATTTTACCTCTTTTTTTATAATCTTGAGGTATCCTGTATTTATTCAACCCACGGGGCTTAAATTACAGTATAGGCAAGTATATACACGCATGAACAGCAGCAAAAAAGGGTCAGAAGGAAATGGAAAAGACAGCTAAAGCTTAATCTAATTCTAAACGGGCCTCAAGTTCATGTTCAGAGTACAGCCTGCCAGAGACTGACCTGGACCAGATAGGCGAAAGAACAGATCTCCGGGGACCTGACGGTGCAGCATCAACTCCAGCTGAAAGAAAAAGTGGGAGGGAAACTGCAAATGAGTTGGGCCAGGAGAACTATTTGATTTTAGAAGGTGCATTGGAACTGAGCATGGGCTTACTCTCTGTGCTGTCAACAACCCCCTGCAAGTCAGTGGCACCGACTCCAACCAGACTTGTTACTCCGCCCATGAAGCACAGAGAAAACTGAAACGAACAGTCCAAGCTGAAGGTAATGATCACCGCAGTAGCTACCTCTCTCGGTGGGGACATGAAGGAGCTAAAAGAGTAATATAAAGAAGGTTGCAAATGAGACAAACGATATAAGGAAAGATATTGAGGACTGTGGCGGGCGACCAGGTCCCATGCCCAGCCGGGACGCCCCTTCTGCATATGTTCCGGGGGAGCAGCCATGGGCTCCTCAGCACCTCCCTCAGGATGCTTGGTGGCAGCCTCCCTGGCTGACATGGATGCCTCAGTTTCCCGCAGGGCTCCATAGGAGATGGAGTTCTCTACAACCCTGTGGGGATCTGGGGTGGCCGCCAGGGGGTGCTGCTTGGATCCCGGAGCCTGTGTGGACACCTCTACAACCCCACCCAGAAGTGCAACTAGCCACAGGTGATCAAGCACCTGGAGCACTTCCGGATGGGCTATAAAAAGGGCCAGCATCCACCACTAAGGAGCCAGAATTGGGAGGAGTAGTGGTGGTGCCAAGGTGAAGAGAAAAGTGTCTGAGTTGCCTAAGTGCTTTTGGGACTGTATTGGGCCGGTGGGACACGGGAAAGACGTGCCCCACGGCTGAAGAGCAAAATAAAAGCCTGTTGATTTTACACGTGCCTCAGTGTGAATCTGTGCCAGGTCGGGCGCCTATATAGCGCCTTTATCACAGGACATAAACATGACAAATGAAAAGCTGCTTTAGGATATTATATATAAGTAATTGCTTTGAGACAACCTTTAAATGTATACTAGAAAAAATTGAAGAAAAAATACAGGAAAATGCGAGTAAGTTTGAGAATAAATTTAGAGCACTTGGTGCTCAGTATAAAGACATTAAGCAAACGTTCATGACTCATATTGAAATAGTTGAACAATTGGCATCCACCATTGACGAAAAAGCAATGGCTACAAAATCTGAAAGCACAGTGCTTGGAAATAGACTAACTGAGCTGGAAGGTGGATATAGAAGAAATGATATAAGAAGTGAATATCTCCCTTAAAACCGTGAACGTCCAAACCCAGTGAAATTCATAGTTGAACTATTCTTTAAAATAATTCGAGAGAACTTTAAATTAGACACTGAGATGTCAGCAGCTTACCGTGTACGTGGTTCACATGCCTGAATACCTGAAAACCTTATTTTTCATTTTGACAAATTCCAATCTAAAGTAAATTTGATGTCAGTTCTCAGACTGAAGCAAGAGATTATATTTGAAAATAACCGCATTCATATTTTCCCTGATTTCTCACTTTCAACATTTGCATTTTACAGCATTAAACAGTGCTTTCACAAAACCAAAATCAGATATGGCCTCTTGTATCTTGCTAAATTGAGAGCAGAGGTTCAAGGCAAGTTCAACATTTTTAGTTCTCCACATGAAGCAGAAAAAGAGCTAAGAAAATTCATCCTGGCACTTTTTGAAATTTTATCTTGAGTCACATCGTGTCCTGGCAAGGCACAGAAGATTTTACCTACAATTTGGTCCATTCGCAATGAGACTTTTGACATAATTATACACTCTGTTCCCTTCTTGGCTACTTTTATGTTTTTTTTCTTTAAAGGGGATTGTTTAACATCATACCCTTGGTTTACTGCATTAGGATTGTACTATCATATGTTATCTGCTTCTCCATGGGTACTGTTTAACATCATTCCCTGGGTTTATTCTTTCAGGACTGTTTTAACATTATATTCTGGGTTTATAGTATTTGGACTGTATTGCTAATAGATACATCTACTTTAATCTTTCTACATCGCTGCTGGGGGGCTTGTTTTGTTTGGGCATGTTCTGTCTGTAGGCATGTCAGAGGACTGGGACTTTGTGAAGTATAGTCTTGCCTCACTTGGGGAGGCAAAAAATCTTGGTGGGGGAGAAAGAGAGAAAGCTATTTCTATTCTATCCTTTTTACACCATTGTAAATGCCAACACAGCAATAGGCTTCATAGCCCTAACTCCTGGCAAAACTGGAAATTAAGGTTAAAGCTATCTTATGTAATAATGTACTACCCTATTTTTTGTCCAGATCTTGCAAGTACGACACTACTGTTATCTCTGACCATCCCCCTCTGATTATAGAGCTCAAATCACTACACCCCAGCATCACTACACCCCATCATCTCACAGCTTCCATCTCTACCCCCTGTTATTAGCAGACAAGAACTGTACAAAATTTATATCCAAGCAAACTATTTGAATGGGACTACCTATTCACTACATTGCACAAATTTGGGTTTGGCCTGAACATATGTGCATGGATCAAAATACAACATACCAGTCCAGAAGCTTCAGTTTATATTAACAACATTATTTCAGACTACTTCAAACTAGAACGTGGTACAAGACAAGCTTAAATAAACAGTTACCCGGTGCACTATGCATCCTTATAGCTTGGATGTAGAATTTCGCTGTAGCATAAGTGATTTATGTATTTGCTTAGAATGTGACATGACAGAGGTGATCAAAAGAAATGTTTTTTTTTAATAATTAAATATTGAGAGAGGACTTCCCACCTCCACTCTCCCGAACAGTAACCCATAAAGCTAATGTCATGAGGATGTACGTTGGGATGTGCTGTCCTTGTTTCACATATCACCTTAATGAAGTCATTACTTCTACAACAGCATATGTTCTATAGCTTAATAGAGAAAAACTGAAGGTACCCCTGCTGCCTGCAAAAAAGGTTAAAGATGAGCAATCACTGTCTCTCCCTGTACCTGATGTGGCTCCAGCCCCGGCTGGGACGCCCAGGAGGACCGGAGGGGGGTTTGTACCTCCTCCAGACCGCGAGGGGGCGACCGCCCTGGTTACGTTGGGGGCCAGTCCTGTAGGGACCCGTGGCCACCGCCAAGCAGCGCCCCGGTGCCTGAACAACCCTGGAGCCCAGCACTTCCGCCACACCAGGAAGTGCTGGGGGGAAGAAGACGGGGGACACCCGGAGGGCTTCCGGGTGCGCAGCCGGCACTTCCGCCACACTGGGGCGTGTCTGTGGAGGAGTGCCGGGAAGCAGCTGGAGCCCATCCGGGTTCCTATTTAAGGGGCCGCCTCCCTTCAGTCGGTAGCGGAAGACGGGTGGAAGAGAGACGGAGCTGGAGAGAGGACTGGAGGCGACAAGAAAGGCAATATACTGTGTGCCCTGGACATTGGGGGAACAGTGCTGGAGGCACTGGGAAGTGCACTGACTGTAAATATTATAAATAAACACGTGTGTTGGGTTAACTAACGATGTCCATCTGTGTGTGTCCGGGCCAGCTTCCACACTGGTTTTAACATTAAACATTTAACATTGCGATTAAATTGAACAATCATCGTGTTATGCTAGATTTCATACGTTCCTTCAAATTGTATGTCAAATTGTACTGTATGTCATGCATTATGTAGTTGTGTTATATCAAACTATTACTAAATCAGCTTTGTTTTACCTGATAAATGGATCCAGGCTCCACCATTTTCTGATGCATAGTCCTGTTGAGATCCTCGTCTATGCCTTTGTTACATTAGAATTGGATTATGGTAATCAAATTGGTGTTTCAACAAGAAAATTTAGAATATTTGCATACTAAGCCGTGCTACCTGTCTATGAAAGTTTGTGGTGTACCATCTGTTGAAATGTACTTTGTAATAAATGTAATGAAATCCATTGCATTTTTCATTCCAACAGGTAATGTGTCACAAACATTAGCTCAACTTTTATGAATCCCGTACCAAATGGCATATAACAGAGACACAGTTTTTGTGTAGTTAGAATTCATTACAGGATCTTCATCCAACAGTATTGTCCCTCCATGCTGCACATATAATTAAATATTCTACACTATGCTGTTCTAAGTCAAAACTTTTTTTTTCTTTAAGAAGGAACAAAATATTGACTTGGAAACTGTCTTCATGTTGTTGTAAAGATTTATGCAAGAACTGTGTGGAAAGCAGTTTTAAAATTTACACTTAAGGCAGTATGCAGAAAAGCTTGTTGGTCAATGTTTTATCTGTTTTCTTCTAGGGATTAAGAATTCTGTTTACTGATGGATCCAGAATTATATTCCGGTTAAGTGGTACAGGCAGCACAGGTGCCACTATCAGAATCTATGCTGAGAGCTACGAACGAGACCCAGAAAAACACAGTAAAGAAAACCAGGTAAGGAAGAATTACTGTGTGTTTGTTGTATTGCATCACTAAAATTTAGTCCTTCTCAGTGACAAAGGGGATTCTTATTTAGTCTTATAATCCCCATCAAAATATATCCCAACCTCTGCTAGAATCAACAATTTACATGACTGCTGGCTGGAAAAAGGTTTAGGGATAGCCATCCCATATTCTGAAAAAAATCACCAAAATAAAAGTAGCACGTCTTTACAGCTCAGCATTCTCAACTGAACTGAACTAACAGAGTGAGTCTGTTCTATAAGTATGGTGGATAGAAGGAAGAGGTGGAGTCAGGATGGACTGAACTGGAACTGATGTGGCAGGAAGGTGAACTGTGGAAGTGATGTCATCAGTATTGGTGAGGTCACTGAGAGGCAGGGCCTTCGGCTGAACTGCAGAGGAACAAGAGGAGAGAGAATCAGGTGAGCGTGCCAACCCCCAATCTGGCTGCTGAATAGCACTATTTGAGCCTGTAAACTGTCCCGCATGTGCAGGTGTGTGACACGGCCCCCTCTTACCTCAGACTTGTCGAGTTGTGTGGCCTGAACAGAGAGGTCATGAATTCGAAAAAGAGCATCAGCTTTGGCTAGAAGAGAGCCCCGGTGATAAAGGACAGAAAACTTGTAAAGCTGGAGGCCTAAAAAACAACAAGTGACACGTGGTTTAGACTCCATGTGCACTGCCATCCACTGCAGAGCAGCATGTTCAGTGACCAGAGTAAACTCATGGCAAAAGAGCTAGTACCTCAGCTTTGTTAATACCCATTTAATTGCCAAGGCCGCCTGTTTCACTGTCCAACAGTTTCCAGCTCATGGACATGATGGGGTGTTTGACACCAACAACCCTTTGACTTGGCACGACACCAAGTCCTGAGTCCAAAGCATCAGTCTGGAGTATAAAAGGCAGAGAAAAGTTAGGAGCCATTGGAACAGGTGCCGATATAAGGGCCTGTTTTACGAAATGAAGCGGCAGCTTTACTATCCCATACGACAATGTTAGGGGCCCGTTTCTTCGTTAAATCTGTCAAGGGTGCCACTTGCTCTGAGAACCAGGGTACAAACTGGCAGTATTACCCGGCCAAACCAAGAAAGGCCGCTTGGTTTCTGGATGGGACCACTTCAATATGGCATCTACTTTGGAACACCGAGGTTTGACTGTACCACCACCCACCAGGTAGCCTAAACATTTAGCCTCACACCATCCAAAGAAACATTTCTTAGGATTGATACGAAGTCCGGCTTTTCCAAGTGTCTGGAGCACAGCCTGAACCTGCTCTAGGTGTTTCTTCCATGTGTCAGAATAGATAACCATGTCATCCAAGTAGGCAGCACTATAGAAATTCTGGGGCCATAACACTTTAGGCACCAGACGTTAGAAGGTGGCAGATGCCCCGTGCAATCCAAATGGAATAACCTGATATTGCTAGTGTCCACTAGGGATGCTAAACGCTGTCTTGGCCTTTGTGGGATCTGGACTGACCTCAGTGGGCGGAGCATCTGTCTGCAACAATAACAGCCCTGATATCGGGGATCAGATGTTGTCACTGCAACTTCCATTGCATTTTACTGGGTAGCCATGTGACTTTTTTTTGCCAGCTGTGTACACGGCGTGGGAACAGTTTTTGGACAGATTCTCTCCATCCATTTCCAGGCCCAATGGCTTGAATGGAGTGGTTTTTATGATACCGCTTTTACTCTCTGACTACTCTCTGCCCAGAATCATGGGAAAAGGTGGATTTTGAATTACTGCCACCTGTAAAGCCCTTTTGGAGCTGTCGAAGCTGATGATGCAGATGGCAGAAAAATACCACCAAGTCTCCCCATGAATACAAATTAAACTGATCTTCCCTTTAAGCCATATATATATATATATATATATATATATATATATAAAAACACATGTAAACCTAACTTAGCCAATCTCTCCATAAACCACTCTGGAGCCTCACAGCTTTACCACTGCACACAGCTCCACACATGGAGCCTGAATGCACTTGTTTTATTAAAAATGTATTCACTGCCTTGGACCCCTAATGCCCAGCACCACAAAGAGACACGTCCATTGCTGTCTACTAGCATATCTCAGTTCATCCCTAATCCTCCTCACCACCCCTCTTACCCAGCTTCCCAAGGTACTCTTCTTTCTTTAGCACCCATTACATAAACATGTACTACTGGCTTTTTTCAGTACCAGTTTTACTACATGGATTTTTTGATGGATTCTTTAATCAACAGCACAGTCACTTCTCCTTCACCCTGACATGTTTTCTACCCCTATCCTGCATTTTCAAGTACTGTATTTCAATCTGTCAAATTTAGGTGTTAAAAAAGGGCTATGTTAGAAAAGGAAAAATAAAGAAATAACTAGTTAAAGCAAAACTAAGTAGCAGAGGAAGGTGATTGACAAATGGCACCTGTCAGACCAAAGTGTGGCTAGTAACACCAAGACGCACACAAATAAAGAAGGTACACCAAACTGACATTAATTAGCTCTAGTTGCTGCTTTCCATGCATGACTATTAGGACAATCAAATTCAGCTCAAATGAGATTGAGTCCTGACAGTCCCATTGACACCGCTCATTTTTTTTTAATTCCTCATTGGTCTTAGCATACATAAACATACATCAGTAACATCAAAAATGACCCCATTAGGCCTAGCTACATAAGGTGTCTTAAGGGCTTGCTTGCTCTTATGTTCACTAATATGCTCTTGAACCCAGCAAGTGCATAAAATGTTTAGAAATGATTTGACTAGCAGTGATTAGGTTGGGAAACTATAGAAAGAGTTGCACTTTGGTTAAGAAATTACATTGAAATCTTGGGACATTTTCTGTTTCTAGTAGGTTCAAAGTTGCATACTAATGATTACTTTATATACAAACTCTTACAGACAAAATGAGCTGCCACTGACTGGCATGTTTCGTTGATCTTTTTTGACTTTGAAAATGTGTATCTTGACACAGAAGGTTTAAATAAATTCATTTCATTTTCACTAGGGCCAGCAGAGGTGGACACAGGTTGACAAGGCAATTGTCTGAGAATTATTATTTGTTTCTGCATCCCAAAAGGCACACTCTCAACCTGGAAGCAGCTGTCTCCATCTAGCCACAGTCGAAGTGCTTAATCAAAACGAATGCCAATCAGATTGTTGGCATTTAATGTTTCTGCAGACACTCAGGGTTTTGTGGCACATTTAGAAACACAGGCCAGGACAGCTGGGACCACACAAGAGGACAGCAAATGCTTTATTTCCCTTTCCCATATATATCCCGCTTGTCCATTTGACAACTTTTTTTAGTCTACAGTAAAGTTATAAACCTTAGAGCTTCTTCTTTTTGTTTTTTTTGTTTTTTTTTTTTACCTTCATTAGGGTACCTTCATCTTGCCTATAGCTCAACTTCACCTCTAAAGGTAAATCATGGGAGCAACATTTTAAACAAGAATTGGAAGGACCAGTAAGAAATACATACAGCAGTCAATTTGTATTTCATAAAACACTTTTTGTAATGAATACCACATCAATGGGCAGCCCAGTATTTATTACAGACACATACATTCTCAAATCTGCTTACTCCAATTCAGGACTTATCCTTATCCAGGCATCACAGAGTGTCAGTTCATAACAGGACCCACTGAAGCACACATTCATGTGGCCGATTTACAACTGCCAATAAACATGACCTGTGCATCTTTGGGGTTAAAAAGAAAAAAAATACATGCATAGAGAACATATAAATTCCACACAGATGATGACTGGGTGCATGATTCAAACCCAGAACACTGTGCTAGCCTCAAAAGTCATCAGGAATATGCATAAATAGGATCTGAGTAAAATAAGATAAGATAAATAATCAATTCCTGAGTCAATGGTGGGTGTTTAAGTTTTTGCTGTGTGGATTCCACTTATTTCAGTACTACACTTGTACAAAAATGTCATATGTGACCATGGTGAAAATGGACATTGGGGAATTTTGTTTGCACACAGAAGAATACGTTTTTTGTTTGTAGTTTACAAGTATTATAAACTTTCCCAAGAGAATTTTTGCTAATCTGACTCTATACATGATACTCTGGCAGGGGTAAAGGACATTATTCTTATGAATATGCATGGAAGAACCTCTACCGCAAAATACGGTATGGTTGATGCAAAAAAAGAGTTTGTGTTTGAGGATTTGTTTGCAGTGCAAGTGGTTGGCCTTATTCTGATATGAACATAAGAAATTTGACAAATGAAAATACCATTCAGTCCATCAAGTTTGTTGGTTTAGCTAATAGCTAAACTGTCCCAATATCTCATCCAGATGCTTCTTAAAGGTTGTCGAGATGTCTACTTCAACTACATGTCCCAGCAATTTCTTTCAGATTCCCAGATCTCCCTAATTAAAGAAGTGCTTCCTGGCTTCTGTCCTAATTGCCGTTCACTTTAATTTCTACTGGTGTCCTCTAGTGTGTGATTCTCAGTTGAATGAATTCTGCTGGGTCTACTTTGTCAGTGCATTGAAAGGTTTAAGAAGACCTGGATTAGGTCCCCACGTAGTCTCCCCTGCTCGAGACTTAACAGGTTTAATTCTCTGAGTTTGCTAGAATAAGACATATCCATAAATTGGAATTCACTGAGTTGCTCTCCTCTGCACAGCTTCAAATGCTGCTATGTCTTTCTGTAACATGGTGACCACAATTAAACACAATATTCCAGATGGGGTCTCACTGGTGTATCATACAATCAATGGCCTATAGCGTCAAATCCCCTCCACAGGTAGCCTTTAGAGCTAAAAGCATGTTTGTAGCATTATAAGGTCATTACTGTCACATGTAAAGCATACTTGCATGTTCTATTCAACATTTGGCCACTCTCTGCTGCCTTAATTAGCGAGCGTAATTACCTTACCCTGAAACTTCAAATCTCAGAACACATTTGTCATTACCAATGCAAATTAAAACACACAAGACAAGAAAACACCTGTGTAAAGTACATTTTTGAACAGATATACATTATTAACCAGGAATTTAAAATTATCCCCCAAGTACATAAGTATGCCATTAGTACTATTACGCGTACTGTACATGAATGATCATGACATATATGCTGTCAATGTTTAAAACGAGAAACACGTATGTACTTGCAGTATGAGCAACCATTTTACCTGCCTTGTAAACTGTCTATTTATCTTGTGGTGCAGCTTCAAATGGATGTCACCATCTCCATACTTAAGGAGACTATTTATCTTTTACTGGAAGAAATATTCTTTTTACTCAGCAGGCTGACTGGCTTTTTTCCAGTTTGTAGGTAATATTTGTCAGTGTCATATCATAAATTCAGGACCCAGATGACACTAACCTGCCTTCAGCAGTTGATAGTTCTTCCTATGGATGGTGAATTTAGGGAGATATTCTAGCAGAGTTAAAGAGTGAGCCTGTTACAGTGGTGGTGCCGTGACTTAGCTGTATTGAAGAGCAGATATCAGCTCATTTGCTTTTATATGCCTGTGTCAAGTTTGATGTCTAATGGAGGAAATCAAACTGTTAAAACATGTATTCTACACTCTAGGGTTGCATCACTGCCTTTTATATATTTCACTTTTTGGGTAATTTTCCTTATAGAAGCCTATTGCCCTGAAATTCTGACTTTTAAGTTCTTTCCTGGTACAGTATAGGAAAATTTCATTTTCTGAGCTGGTGTTATATGTATTCAAGGGATGGATACATTTCAACAGTTTAATGAAAAAAAAATTACAGCAACAACAGCAGAGAGACTGGAGGAGGGCTTGCGCCTTCCCCAGACCATCTGGGGGCGACCGCCCTGGTTCCTTTGGGGGTCACGGGTACAGAGCTTTGAAGCTCCACCCTGTAGGGGCCCGTAGTTGCCGCCAGGGGGCGCCCCCATGCCTTTGGAGCCCTGGACCTCAGCACTTCCGCCACACCAGGAAGTGCTGGGGGGAAGAAGAGCAGGGACACCCGGAGTGCTTCCGGTGATGCAGCCGGCACTTCCACCACACAAGGGTGTGTCGGCGGGTGATTGCTGGAACCCACCTGGAGCACATCCTGGTGATAATAAAGGGGGCCGCCTCCCTTCATTCGGGCCGAGAGTCGGGAGCGGAGAGGACTGAGCCGGATGTAAGGAGGCTAGGAGGCGGCCTGAAGGAAGGAAGGCATTGTGTGGCCAGCACTTTGGGGACTTTGGGGGTTTTGTGGTGCACTTGGTGACTGTAAATATTGTAAATAAACGTGTTTGTGGGTGACATGAATGTGTCTGCCTGTCTGGGCCAGCCTCCACACTATACAATCAGAATCCCAGTGTAAGAGTAATTTTCTTTATTTTTTATCCAGTAGAGACAAATATTAGTAGCTTCCTGAAGTAGGGTAATGAATGGTAAATAATTATGGGCCAAAATAGGGCAAAAATGGATGAAGCTGGACTTTCAGGGATTGAGAATTAAGAGTTACACTTAAGTCATTGGTTCAGAATCCTGTTCATTTAACGCAAAAATATTTTCCATCTGGCAGACAAGAGACACCAGGAAATATTCTGTGTCAAATTTTACAATAACATAATAGATTAAGATTCCTTTATCGATTTATTCATTCATATGTTTGTACAAATACACATACTGCAATAAAGAAACATTTGTGCAAAGTGTTGAAGATCTCCTCAGACCTTAGCAGTCTAATACATGAAGGCAGGAGTGTCCGCTGCACTGCCAGAGAAAATAGCAACAAGCTGGATGATTAGAAAACAAAAATAAATGCTGATTATGTGATTCCTTTTTGAGTTGGGCACCTCAGGTCATTCTCCTAGGGAGCTTGTTTCACACCATTGTAGCAACAGAAAGCAGTTGCAGGTTCTGTTGGGAAGCACATAGTTAATTCCTGCTCCTGGCTTTTGCATTATTGCTCAGACTCATCTTATAATTGGCTCTTGTCTTTTCAGGCAGTGCTGGGGCCTCTGATTGCCATCGCATTGAAGATTTCAGAGATTCATGAGCGGACAGGGCGTAAAGGACCTACAGTCATCACTTGAACCCAGACACATCAACTCAAAAGGGGCCAAAGACATACTGTGCTTCCATTTGACCATTGCTGCCAAAATATTAATCACTGTTGTGCCTTTTACAAGAGTTTTGAAATTCCATGTTCTGTTTTATAAGTCCTGTTTTTCAAGCCACAGTAGCCTCCTTAGCAGTATAACGTTTATACAGAGCAGTAATACTGAACGGGAACCATAGGCTCTGGTTGTTGTGGAAGTAATGTAGCCAAGACTTCAATTACTAAAGGGTTACTATACCTTAAACAATAGATCAAAATTTTGCAAAATTAACATCTATGTCTGTCATAAACCTATACTAATTAGATTCATTATTATGGAACATCACCTTGAATCTGAAAACACAACACAACACTACACTTTGCTCAAGCACTCTGTTCTACTGTAATTACTTAATTGAAGTATGTATTTTTGTGAGTGACAACATTTTAACACTTTAATCCAAAACAATGCAGATTTTAGTTCTGAAAAAGCTGATGTTGATGAAACTACATACCGCTGCAAAAATAAAAAATCTTTATAAAAATTCAGCAGGTTTTCTATCAGAGTTAAACTATGCATAGCTTTATACTTTCTGCATTTACTTTATGAAGCGTCTGGACCTCCACTACTGCTATCACTTTCAAGTCACTTTCCAGACATTTTGTTTTAAGGGTTACACATTTAAACCTTTAGAAAAGTAAATTTTGAATCCAGTAGCTCTTTCTTCTCACAATTGTCTTTCTTTTGTTGAAAAGTGTTTATGCACATGTGTCAACTATATATCCGCTTCTAATCACTTCTCACGCTTTGCCCACTGTACGACACACTGTCTAGGCATAAACTTGTATGGTCTGAAATAAACAGCACAAAAATCATGCACTTACTGTACTGTACATATATATTTATTCTAATTTCTTCCAAAATGTATTAAGCGTTAATTTTATGCACATTATTTGAATGGCAGAATTTATTACAGACATTATAGTTATTTTTATGAAAACCTTATAATTGATTTTCCACTTATCAAGCAATTAATATAAATACAATTCCTATTACACGACTGACACCAGAGCTGCTTTTTACCCACCATGCATTTTTCCTCAGGCACTTATTCATATTTACTTTTGCTTTAAAAGTACATACATCTTCAAAAATCTCTGAAGATATATACACACAAACATCATTTACTGTAACAGAAAAAAATAAGATCACTTGGCAGCTAAAACTAAAAGAATTGCTTTTGAAGGATGGAAGACACTCTGGCTAAATGAGAGGCAGTGGTACTTATGACACTTTACCAAATGGTCCTCCAAGATCTTTTTTACAAAACACAATCTTATATGCAATAAGGCTGTGTGTAACTACTGTAACATCAAGTTGATGTATACATTTTAATGCCTCTTTTCATAAAGCTGGTGTGATAAAGATCACTTTTACGTTCTGTGCTCCGTTAGAGGTTTTTTTTTGTCCTGTTCAGAATGTGCTACAGATTGTAATGCAGATAACTTGGTCACCCTAAAGTGAGGCACCTCTGTTTAAAATATTTTTGCCCTGTAACCACACATTAAGTAAAAGAAAAAATTGATGATATACAGTACAATCATTTGGTTCACTTTTGTTGGCTGCCACTGTATTTGGAAAAAAGGCAGTTAAGGTCTATAGTAAACATAAAAAGAGTATTTGATACACAATATTTATTTTATTATAGCCTATGTTCTTTAAAAATGTGAAAGTGAAAACACAAGATTATGTTATTCAAAAAGTGACATAACAGTGTAATCAGGATATTAAAATTAAATTCCAGAAAATCAAATATGGAAAAAAATAACTAGAATGAATACAACTAAATTTTATATGCAGAGGATCATGACGATATTCATATATAATCTGGAACTCAGTCAAAGTAAACTACATCCACATGAGATCATTAATCTGACTTGTTACAGTGGTACAGTGGTGCTAAAAGTACCAAAGTAACACTTTCAGACTCTGTTAACTCATTTTTATATGTAGAATAAAATATTTTGGTCAGCTGCTTTATTTCATATTCCTACCCAAGCATTACCTGAAAAGCTTTAAGACATAAGGGATCACTTTTGGTTCTGAAAGTGTTACTTGAGTCCATAATGTTTTATCAAGAAAATACAACATACAGTGGCAACAGCATTTCAGTGCTGACAATGTAAACAATATGACATCTGGAAAAGCCCTTAGAAATATTTCAGAAATAACCTACTGCACATAGCACACAATAATATATTCCAATGAATTCTCCATATGTGCGTAAAAACCCTTAGATAACTCTGAAAATAAAGAACATAACGCTGAGAAAAGATAATAACAAATGAAACAAAATTTAATCATAACACCTTTACATGATCAGCTGCAGCTGAGCAGAAATGAACAACACAGTGCTGAAAATTACGTACTGTAAAGTAAAAAACACGTACAAAAGCACAGTAACGAAATCCTGCGCGCAAGCAATGCACAAAACGCACAAAGAAAGCTAAAAATGCCTTGGTATTTCTAAATCCCTTTTATGAAGGACATGGCCAGTGCATGCTCATTGCACTCCAGTTCTGCACACACACAGGCACTTGAGCCTCACAATGTGCCCAAGATCACTACAGTGGTGTCATTCTATTATAGCCACGTTTAAATCCTGCAACAAAAGAAAACAACAGCACACCAAAAACACAAGAGCTTTCTTAACAATTTACATCACGTTGCTTACATTTGTAAGTTGCAAGTCCTTTCCTCCTGTGTTTCATTTTGTTTTTGTTTGCTCATTAGTTCAAACCATATAGCCCACAATGTAGAGCAGTCCCATCCACCATCACACTTCCCATTCAAACTTTGTCCGGAAATCACATAACCATTGTCAGGAAGAAATGTAGATTTTTAAAAATTTTCACTTGCCCCTTTCTACACCACTTTTCCCTCATAGTCAGGGGTGTCCAAGTCCGGTCCAGGAGGGCCACAGTGGCTGCAGGTTTTCATTCTAACCATCTTCTTAATTAGTGCCCAGTTTTTGCTGCTAATTAACTTCTTTTGCCTTAGTTTAATTAATTTCACTCAGACCGCTAAGTTGTTTCTTTTCCATTAATCAGCAGCCAAACAATAATGAGACACAAAACAAGCCTCCACATCAGCTCACCTGTGGCCATCATGCAATATCTGAAAATAAGAAAAGGTGAAGGTCTCAATAAGTCTGATCTGCTCAGATCACCAAAACACTTTGACGGTGTTGATAGAAAAAACAGAAAATCAACAGTTTTGGAAATGTCTGCTGTGGCAGAATGAGAGTGGCAACAAGCCATGGAATAAAATGATGGGTTTAATTAGCAACAAGAATTGGCCTCTCATTAAGCAACTGCTTGATGTTTGAGCCCTGCCTTAGCTGGTCACCTGTTGGCTTCCTGGCCTCACATATTACTTCTGTTTGGCTGCCATTTAATGAAGAAGAGAATCAATTCAGAGGACTGAATCTTAAAAACAGAGCTATTAAAATGAAGGGAAAAGGAGTTCATTAGCAGTAAAAACTGGTCACTGATTAGGAAGATGGTTAGAATGAAAACCTGCCGCCCTCCAGGATCAGAGTTGGACAGCCGTGGTCTAAAGTGACTCTTGATGTAACGATATGCAGCAAAGGAGAGAAATTAACTGACAGGGAAATGAAGGTGCCAAATGGGATAAAGCAGAAGAGTAGACAAAATGTCAGACAGGAGTTGTAAACTTGTCAGAAAGAGACCAAGCACCAAAATCAAATGTTAAACAAAATTGAAAGTCAAGAAGGAAATTAGTCAAAGTTGAAGAATTTTGTGCGATATGCTTTTCTTGGAAGTGCTTTTTAGTTTTTGTTGCTCTACAGGTAGTCTTTCTTTCTTTTAATGAAAAAAAATGTTCAGATACACTATATTTTATAAGTCGGTGACATCAATTGTGGCAACACTAATAAAACAAAATGTCACAAGAATAACAAATGAATAATAGTAATGGTAATAATGAGTTCCTAAAACTTGATTTCTGTAGACATTGTGTTGCAACATAAAATGAACTAAACAGGTAATATTTTTAATTGTTCCCTAAACTGAAAACAAATTTAAGTAGGCCTCTAAAGCAAGGTGTTCCTGGTGGATGTGTGACATATTTTCCCATTTTTACCAGCAGACTGCTGGAATTAATTCAAGAACATTAAACCAAAAAAAAATTCTGCTATAATGTATTAGTACATTTAGTAATGGCTTTGTAGTCTGTGCCAGTGGTGACACCCTTATTGCATGCATTGTGCAAAAATCAGTCAGAGATAGATAACTTTGCTTATCCAATTATGTGTATGGTTTCTGTTGAAAAGATATTATTAAGAATTCTTCTTATGCATTTTTCTTAATTTGTTTAAACTTGCCTTCTTCTTTTCTTTATTCTGAACTTAAATGTGTTTTTTTTTTAATTATGTCTAGATTAATTAACACAGTCTTATTCAGAAAAGGTCTAAAACATTCTGCTTGATATAATTGTTTTATTACCAGTATGTTATTCACAGTAAAAGTAATAAAGTAAAACATTGTTTGCATGAATTAGATTAAATGACACATTTCTGAACCCATGATTTTTTTTAGTAGCTGTTTTGACTTATGTTTTTTGTGATTTTTAACTAAATAAATACTTGTATTTTTTTGCATTGTTTGTTGCATGGGCAGCAAAATAAATAAATATGAAGTGTGCAACACACATTACTGTGCTTGGGATGAGTGTCAAGCAGTGGTTCAAAATAACCCAAGAATGGAACATTAACTTGCTACCACTGGCAGACATTTGATCAGACTCTTCATATCTTTGCCACTTAACATCACCACTATGTCTAAAATCCAATTTAGCACGTCTGTTAATCCCTCTTCATTGCAATTGGATTGTTTATCTAATGATTGTGCTTTTCTTTGAATGCTGTTTGGGAAGAAGAAGCCTGTTACCTGCAACAAAAACAATTTGATGGGAGATGGTGAGTTAAAAAAAAAATACTTGAGTGGTGTCTTCAGTACAAAAGTAAAGTGAAGAGAAGCCTTACTGCTCCCTCTTTCAGTGTTCACTCCCACCCTGGAAAAGCGTTCTTTTATCTTCTGACGGCTGGTTGCTGGCCCACACATGTACCACTTACACGAAACATTTGAACATTAGAAAAAAATAACGCTTAGCTTGACATTTAATGACCATTTAACTCTTTGAAACAAACAGCTATGGAGTCTTAGGAAGCCAGCACATTAGAGTAATAGTCTCTAGTCTAGCAGTAACAACATGAATATAGTCAAGTTTCTTGTAAGTGGCTGAATTATTGACTCTTCAGCTGTTCCCAGGTGGCTTTACTTAAAGAAAAGCTCCCAAAGCTGGATGGTTTAACACTAGAATTACCAAAGCCTACGAAAAAACTCGTAGTCCCAGCCCACCTTAAATCCCTTCGCACCTTTCCATCAGCATCTTTTGTCTTGTAAATGTGTTGATCAACACAAGCAGCCTGCTATCCCATCCCCTCACCAACCGCCATAGCTCAATTTACAAAGAAGGTTCTCAGTGCTCAGTGTTTATCTTGGAGTGAAGTGCTGGAGTTGTATAGGGTAAATAATATATCGCTATTTGGAAGGCTTACATTTCATGTGTGTTCCGTGTCTACAACAATCCATGTAAACACGTTTTTTATGTTTTAGTAATAAATGACAAAATGTAGACATGAAATATATAATGTGTGAAATCTGCAAATATCAAATATATCAAATATCAAATATACACTTTCACAAAAGGCACAAGTGTCATACAACAGCTTCCGTGGTGGAGCGGTAAGAACTGCTGTCTTGTAATAAAGAGGTCGCTAGATTGATCCTGGCTACCTCCCAAATTTACCATTTTGAGTAGTGAGCTGCTCTTCTTGTTAATATTATACAATAAACACATACATTTGATTTGTGTCTGTAACAGCTGGTGTAAGTGTATAGTTCTTGTAAAAGTTAGTTTTTATTTTTTATACTTTTATTCTCTCAGTTACGATCACATTACAACACTCCGCCACCACCACCTCGGATCTGACGCTGTTAGTTTTTATTTGAAACTGGGAATAACTGTAGATGTGAGTGGTGTTTTCAGACAATGGAACTGTAAATTCTCGAATTTGCGGGGATAAAAGCTGACACACAAACGCATCTCACCGTCACTTGAATTTTTTTATTCAGTTTTATTGAGTGTTTCTGCTCACGCTGAATTAGTATGCACCTTATGGTCCATGATATCAAAGCCACAGAGACATAGGTATATATTATATTTGGAAAAACTTTTTTTATGACCTGTATAGTACATTTCGGAAAAAATTGTGGCACTGATGCAACATTAATCATATTATTCATATTCATTCGCATGCCTTTTTGCACTTGTAATGAGTGACCACATTTTTTTGGGTTTCTTTTTTTCTGATCTTACCCATTCTCTATATTTTGGTGCCATGGTGGTGTTTCTTTTGTAATCCAGGACATGCAGAGGAAAGAATAGTACATAGAGGTCAGTTCTGCGCTATATGCAATCATCAAATTCAAATGTTAATAGTTCACACACACGCAAGGAACGTCCTTCCTACATTTACGACATGTGTACCTGTTGCAATGTACACACTTCTCTCTGTGCTGTGGTTCCTAGTACACTGAGGGGGCACCTGACACTGACTGAGTTTGCTTTCCTGGGGGAAGCGGCGGTCTTGGAACAGAAGCTTCTCGATGTTGCATCCTCTTTTTCTTTTTCCATTGCCTTTTCTTGTAAGAAGCGACGACGAAGTTCCTCTGCAAGGTGAGCCAAGAACGCTCTTCTTTTCTCAGTGGACCCCGTTCATGCCTTGCACGGTACATATGCGTTGATCGCCGCCAGGTCAAGCTTGTTGTAGCACACAGCAACCGGCCATCTGCGTGCTCCTGCTGGCACTGAATAAGGTCACTCCTTCTGGTTCGTGATGTCAACGCAGCACCGGGAAAAAAAGAAAGAGACAAATATATGTGACATTTTGAAGAAATAATTTTATGACCTGAATAGTACCAGAAAACATTGTCACACTAATGCAATATTATTTGAAAACAAACAGCGTCAGATCAGGTGTAAATTTATGGTACTTGTAGAAGTTAGCTTTTTTCGGTGTTATTCTCTCAGTCACGTTCACGCTCTCCCCTCCCTTCCCCCCCCCGGATCTGACCCTAACTAACAGCGCCAGTATAAATTTACACCCGATCTGACGCTGTTTGTTTTCAAATAATATTGCATTAGTGCGATAATGTTTTCTAATTTCACAGATTTGAATCACTAAGTACAAAGTATGATGAACTCTCATATCACCTTTTCTTAATGCTATGTTAGATAACACCTACATTTGGAAATCAGCAACATAGCACAGAGCTCCACAGAACAAACACTGCAAAGCTTTTCTACACACTTCTCTACCAGTGCCATTCAATGTGATAATGATATCATATTTACAGTGAGAAGCATTAGACTGAAAAAAAATACTTAAAGGTGGGAATAGACCACCAGGCCCACAATGTACATGGCCAAATATGTACAATAATGTGAACACAAAGCTACCACTGCTGCACTATACATAACCGATAGTTCCTTCAGAGCATGTATATACACTACTGCCAATGTAATATTGTCCAAGCAGAACGTCAGAAGGTGTAATAATGCAGTCTGTTCCAACTCTGCTTTAAGAGAGACAGAAGTTTTGAAGTAATCAACAGAAGTTGAAATATATGTGCAAATTGTTTGCTTCAGTTTGAAAGGCTTAATTTACTTTAATTGCTGCAGAACATCTTTAGGTGGTAACCTATTAGTTGGTCCCTGAAGGAGGCCCATTTGTAATAGTCTGATATTTTCATTTTTCAGTGTTTGCGAAGCTAAATTTAAAATGTAAACCTCTGGCAGTTTACTGCTTCTCTTTTCAGCATTTTCAGTCATTGATTGCAGCTGATTAAATGTGAAGAAAAACTGAGGTGTTGTAAAACGTTTGAGTGGTATTGTATATACAGTATATGCATATGCATATTTTGACCTATAATTGGGTTTGGCTGGTAATATATTAGTCTAAATTACTTTGTCCTAAAATTGGGGTTGGCCTGTAACATACTGTATATATAGGACAAAGCCACACAATGGAGGAATTTGACATACCTGTCAGGCAGGGTTCAACCAATGAGTTTCCACATTATTATTCAGCCTGAGCAGTGAACTGAATACAAATGCAAGTAATGAAGCTTTTGTGCCTACCTGCTACTCAACGGAGCACCATGGAGGCAACTGAGGGAGTAGAGGAGAAGGCAGAGACACAGAGCAAGAGGAAGGTCTCATTGAAGGACACAAAGGGTCTCAAATGAGATGCCAGCAGCACTAGTTGACCTTGGCATCAACCATGGCTTGAACATGACAGAAGCAAGTCAACATGTGTGCATGTGTGGACCAATGTGTTGCATTTTACCGTGGCTGGCATAATGTAATAATTTGGAAATGAAGATGGGTACAGTAACTGTGGCCTCTGCAGTGCAATACTTATAGAACCTGTAGATATAGATATGATACATGTGACAATGCCAGTCCCCCTACTGACTCCCTCTTTCCACAAGGGAGTCTGTTGAACCAACACCATCGATAGTTATGACCGAGATCTGCTGACAAATGAGGACAAATCTCATTGATGCCAGGGGATGGTGTAAAATGCTCAGGTGCTTTTATTAAAAGAAACAATCTAAAACAAAAGTAAAACCAAAAATGTCCATTGTGCAGTGTTAAAAAAAACAAATCCATAAAATCAGTGAAACGTGGAGATAAAATCCATAATAAAAAAATCTGTTAAAATAGAGGTTAAAATGCAGTCTCTCTTCACCCGATCGCAGCCCACCACCTTCTGTCACCCTGGCTCACACATCACAGGCATTGCCGGCGGAGCCTCTGCAGCACAAACTCCTTTCTTTCAACCCCATCTTGGCTGCCACCAGACTGTGCAGCCAGATCATCCGAGCTCAGTACACCTCCTGTCTTCCTTCGCGCTCATGCAGTCGCTCCTTGGATCCACTGGGAGGTTTTACGTCTTGCCCGCCTCACTCTACACGCTTAGTCAGTGGGACAAACCAGCCCCTAGAGCGCCTCAGCCTGTGCCCCCTTCCGGAGCCCCCGCTCGAGCTTCATTCTCCAAACAGGTGACCCGATCGTCTCTCTCTGACTGCCCTTCACCATCTATTAACCTCCATTATCCATCCCGTTCTTTCCCCTCTCTTTCTTTTACATCTTTTATCTCTCTCTCTCCCCATGTGCCAGCCGTCTACAGATAAGCATGTTACTTGGATTGTTGATGCTAAATGGTCCCTTGATGTGTGTGTGGCTGGTGCCCTTTCCAGGGATTGTTTCTTGTGCCCAAGACGTTCTGGGATAGACTCCAGTTTTTCTGCATTTCTATTCTGGATAAGCAGGGTTAAGGATTGATTTCAGGAAACACTTATAAATGAATGACTTACCTAAAGATTGCATTTATGAGGTATGAATGGTGGCCTAAGAAGTGTACTGGTGCCGATTTTTAAGAATAAGGGGGATGTGCAGAGCTGTGGTAACTACAGGGGGGATAAAATTGATGAGCCATGGCATGAAGTTATGGGAAAGAGTAGTAGAACCTAGGTTAAGATGGGTGGTGATGATCAGTGAGCAGCAGTATGGTTTCATGCCAGGAAAGAGCACCACAGATGCGATGTTTGCTCTGAGGGTGTTGATGGAGAAGTTTAGAAAAAGCCAGAAGGAGTTGCATTGTGTCTTTGTGGACTCAGAGAAAGCATATGACAGGGTGCCTCAAGAGGAGCTGTGGTATTGTATGAGGAAGTCAGGAGTGGCAGAGAAGTATGTAAGAGTTGTACAGGATATGTATGAGGGAAGTGTGACCGTAATGAGGTCTGCGGTAGGAGTGACAGCTGCATTAAGCGTGGAGGAGGGATTACATCAGAGATCGGCTCTGAGCCCTTTCTAATTTGCAATGGTGATGAACAGGTTGACAGACGAGATTAGACAGGAGTCCCCATGGACTATAATGTTTGCTGATGACATTGTGATCTGTAGCGAGAGTAGGGAGCAGGTTGAGGAGACCCTAGAGAGGTGAAGATATGCTCTAGAGAGGAGAGGAATGATGGTCAGTAGGAACAAGACAGAATACATGTGTGTAAATGAGAGGGAGGTCAGTGGAATGGTGAGGATGCAAGGAGTAGAGTTGGCGAAGGTGGATGAGTTTAAATACTTGGGATCAACAGTACAGAGTAATGGGGATTGTGGAAGAGAGGTGAAAAAGAGAGTGCAGGCAGGATGGAATGGGTGGAAAAGAGTGTCAGAAGTGATTTGTGACAGACAGGTATCAGCAAGAGTGAAAGGGAAGGTCTACAGGATGGTAGTGAGACCAGCTATGTTATATGGGTTGGAGACGGTGGCACTGACCAGAAAGCAGGAGACAGAGCTGGAGGTGGCAGAGTTAAAGATTCTAAGATTTGCATTGGGTGTGACGAGGATGGACAAGATTAGAAATAAGTACATCAGAGGGTCAGCTCAGGCTGGACGGTTGGGAGACAAAATCAGAGAGACGAGATTGCATTTGTATGGACATGTGCAGAGGAGAGGTGCTGGGTGTATTGGGAAAAGGATGCTAAGGATGGAGCAGCCAGGCAAGAGGAAAAGAGGAAGGCCTAAGAGAAGATTTATGGATGTGGTGAGAGAGGACATGCAGGTGATGGTGTAACAGAGCAAATGCAGAAGACAGGACGATATGAAAAAGGATGATCCACTGTTGCAACCCCTAACGGGAGCAGCCGAAAGAAGAAGAAGAAATTATGGATGATGGGAGGGCATGGGGTCATCCAACAGGAGACAGACTGTACAGTTGTAGAAGTGACCAGAGAGAAGAGCGTATGAGATGAAAGTCCAGAAAAGAGCAACACATTGTGAAATTGTATTCTCTTTTGAATTTGGGGGAAAATCTTACTTTATTACAATCTTAATGAGAATAACAAAAAGCTACTGTGTTTGTCAAATATTCATGTAGCATGCAAGAACTGAACCCTGGCCCCCGAATTAACAACTGTGCTCCCTTTCTACTATGCTATTCAAACTGGCTTGTTTGTGAACATGGATTGTGAAAGTAATCACTGAAGAAGTCAAAATCATGCAGAGGAGGATGGAAGAAGGTTATAAGAATACTATTTCTTGATCAACTGCTGAAATATTGTCTTTTAATATATGACAATTAAATAAAGCTGTAATGTTTACCAAGTTGTACTGTAATACAACATGAATTCCAGCAGCTTGACACTTAAAGTCACAGGTATTTAATCTGAACATATTACACTTTGCTGTGCTTTTTGAACTATGAGAGATGTTGGTGATGATTTATTCTTGTGGCTTCTCAATATGAATATCAGGAGTGTACACATAAATGTGGATTGGTAAAGCCTTTAATAAGGTAATGAAGAACATATTTTGTGTGTGGAATTGAATAAGCCTTGACTGGTGTCACAGTAGGGGATGCTAGTGCTCCCTTGAACCCTCAGGTACCACGCCAAACACCTGGTAAAAGTGCCACAATTATTTGTTTTATTATAATAATAACGTGCACCAAGCACCCTCCACTCCAAACTATTCATAAATCAACCACAATAATAATAATAACAATAACCAATCCTCCACTCCCAGACGCGTTGCCCTCCTACCACCCAGCTCAGCTCATTGTCTAGGAGTTCCCAGAGTCCTTTTATTCCTCCTGACCCGGAATTGTTTCTGCCCAACAGTTCCACAAGTTCTTATTCCTTCCGGGTCAGGGTAAACAGTACTTTTCTTCACCCCGGAAGCCCATCGCTCTTCCTGTGACGAACTTCCGGGTCATGGTGCACAAATGAGTCCATTGGCTTCCCGACAGTGACTCCCAGTGGCCCAAGGTATCCAGCAGGGCTGTGAATAAAAACTACATAGTTCATGAGGCCCTGCTGGAATTCGGGGCCCGTATATGTTCTCGGGAGAGCTCCTCCTGGCGGCCTGGGGGTGAGGGCCGGAGTAAAATGCCGGCAATCCACCACACTGGAAAACAAAGCTTAATCAAATGAGACAAAGAAAACCTAAAAAGGAGTGTCATGGAGGCATGACAAATATGGATGAGGTTTTGGGTTCAAAACCTGGCCATGATGTGTTCATTTTTATCATTATGAAATATTTCATAATGTATAGTTGCATAATTATATTTTCTCAGGTATTGCCCATTGTTATTTGGGGAGCAGCTTACAAGGTGTCAGCATGAAAACATTTCAATATCCTGGTGACAAGGTAAATATAGAGTAAAGTGTTGGAATCTGGATTTTCAACATGTAGTTGTGATTCTGGGCCTTAAAAATTGGAAATTTTGAAATTGGTATGTGTTCATTGATCTATGGTGTGTTTCTGTGAAAATAACAAGGAACTGTAGCTGTGGGAAAAATACAGAAAATTCAGTTGGTGCTGTCACACTTGGACAGATGGTGTAGTGGTTAGTGGTAGTTGTGTGTTAATAATTTCTGTAATGTCACCCTACAGGTTCCTGAGTCATGAGCAGTAAATTGAGGTAACCACACATATCAAATGCTTCTTCATGAGAGTCCAAAAAGGATCATTGTATGCATTCCTTCAATATCACTAGACCCAGGTATGCTATGCAATTAAACTCAACAGCATGGAAAAAATAAAAATCTTTTTTTTTTCTGCATAGGTAAAATGTACCACCTTGTTATGAAACCTGCAATTTTTTGCATTGCCTGTGTGGTAATAAATTTTCAGTGCAAGTGCTTGGGTGACTAGTATTACTGTTTATGATCACTGGTGTTGATCGGACAGATTCTTCAAAGTGCTTCTCACAGCAAATATGCCATGTTCACCAGTGACCTTGTTTGCAGAGTAATTTCCTGAAAATTCATTGTGAGGCCAGCTTAGACTCACTATTATCTCCTAATACCCCATTGTGATATAACAGAGCTTTAGCAGCCAATGTTGATGTTGGATGGGACAGCCCCTTTAGTATCCTGATAATTGAGTAAATATAGGGTAAATACAGTGTAAAAATAGTACATTAATTTGAGAATCCTGAGAGTACAATAAAAATTTGCAAAACATATAAATACAAAACCTGCAATCACAGGGCAACTGGAAATGTGTCGGTGTGTTTGCGTCTTAAAGGTTGTGTCTTTTTGTATGGACTTGTATGTGAGCTGTGTTGAATATGTATGCCTACCCATTTAATAGTATTACCCAGATTGCTGTTCAGTTGATCAAACAGGAAGGAGTCAAATTTCCACATGCTTTAGTGTTGTGCCTATTTGGTAGCAGCAGCAGTGAGCGAGCAAGTCTATAAGGGAAAACCAAACAAACTGAATGTTTGCATTTGAGAGAGGTGAGTACCTGCTAACAAATCTGTCAAGGGTATAACTTAGTGAATTTATTCTTACTGCCCTCATGAACTTTTCCTCTTCTGAAATTAAATTCTATCAATTTTATCTCTAGGGGTGCCTGGTGGAGCAGTAGTTGGCACTGCAGCCTCACAAGTCAGGTCACATTTTTGGACACAACTTCTGGTCCAGAATAATTTGCAAACACTACTGTAGACTTCAGAAACTCTTTAAAGATTATTGCACCTTCATAATCCACTCAAGTTCAATTTCTTCTTGCCCACTGAATTCTGCAAAGTTCCCGAACATTTCCCCAATTTCACTGAACTTAAGAAAAAAACAATTCAGCCAGGCTTGCTCATCACTAGTGAGCACAAACAACACATTGCTGATGCCAAACAAACAGAATAAGTACAAACATATTGTACTAAAATGCAATATAAGATGTATAGAAGAAGGATTTGGCTCCTAGAACAGCTTAGTAAAGAAACTAAGCTAATAATTTTCTTGAGACTCCTTTTGAGGAACAATGGGCATAATGATATCACACATTTCATACCCACTTTATCCAGATGGCATGTCGGTCATGGTCATTGGAGCCTGGAAGATAATGGGAGATCCCCAGACAGACAGAAAAATATGAAAAACAATGGTAATAGATGATAAAATTTTGTAAATTTGAACTTAATTGTTTTTAGAACCAGATTATTTTCAAAGCAGAGAAAACTAGGACTCAATTTTGTGCCAGAAGTAAGGTGTCTGTAAGTTTGATTTTTTAATTTAGCATGGATGAGGAGGTCCCACTTGGAGTGTAGAGCATCGTGATATTCTTACATTAAATTGGGGTGGAGGTTTCTCTCCCTTAAAGTTTCGAGCACAAGCATATATGTAGTGTTTCATGTATGGTATTGTATATTGTATCGGCTTTGACTCTTTGTTTGGGTTTGTGCGTATTTGTCCTGTGAAGGACAGGCACCTTGTCCTGCTTTGTGCTGTTTGCTTTCTGTGACAGGCTGCAGCTGCCCTGTGACCCTGCCCTGGAAAAGCTTAGGAAGCTTAGGTTTGGAAAAGGAATGGATGAATAAATGGAGGGATGGATGTTATGGTAATACGAGGTCCCACTCACATAGTAACTGTGATCTCTTAACCTATAAACAGAGAAGACAAAAACTTCAGTTAACAGAAGAGACCAGGATTCATGGAGAAAATAAACCTATTGGGATTCCATGATTGGTTATGTTAGGAGAAATGCTCCGTAAATAAAGAATAGTCATGAGCTGCTGTTAAACATGAATCTAAAGATGAATGTTCTTGTGTTACTTTAAAAAATGGTGCCACTTTGTGGTCTTGTTTATTGCAGCATGACAGACTCACTTGTCTTAACAGAGCAGCCTCTTTTACAAGTTGGGTTCATTTACATTGCATAGCTATAAATCATTTTCATTACACTAATCAAAGAACAGACCCATCTCTTGAGTATTATCTCAAAGTTACAAATAGTTATACAGAATAAAAGTCTGGTAAAAATCTGGTTCATAGAATAAGGCTTCTTATTTGTAAACTAGCTATTATTTGCTTATTTGTAAACTATTTTGTACCTTTGCCTGGGATGTTTGATAAGAGAGTGGGTGTTAGTTGTAGTGCTGTTTAGCAGATGTATCAGAAGTGCTGTGTAAGTAAGAACTTTTCTTAATACAATGTTTGTAGATTTTGTTTTTTTATTTTTACCATTAGGCAAGTATTATTGCTTCTGCATCTACTTTTCTCTTCCTCCCTTTTTAGCTTCTAGTGAAAAAATGTCTACACTCACAACCACAGCACCTGGCACCATCACTGGAGCTTTACAGTGAGTACTAACCTTTGAGCTTTGTGTCTTCCTTGCGCTTCCCTGATTTTTGTCCTTCTATTTCACACCTCACTGCACATGCCAGTCATGATCCTGTCTCTTTATTCCTGCCCAGAGCACCACCCCCTTCTTAGTTTTCATTTCAAACAATTGGTTAGTGGTGCTATTTAAGTGGCCTATCCATCCCTTCATTTGTATGGATAGGCCCATTCTGAGTGCTACTCAAAGCATGTACATTAGCACCATAATAATAAATCTATACTAATAAAAGGCAAAGCCCTCACTCACTCACTCACTCACTCACTGACTCATCACTAATTCTCCAACTTCCCGTGTGGGTAGAAGGCTGAAATTTGGCAGGCTCATTCCTTACAGCTTACTTACAAAAGTTGGGCAGGTTTCATTTCGAAATTCTACGCATAATGGTCATAACTAGAAGCTATTTTTCTCCATTTACTGTAATGGAGTTCAGCTTGAGGGGCGGAGTTTCGTATGACATCATCACGCCTCTCACGTAATCACGCATTACGTAGAAAGCCAGGAAGAGCTACAAAACGCGCTTTAGAAAACATGCATTATATAATTAAGAAGGCAGCGAAACAATTAGAAGCGAGCGAGTGACATATAAAACCATATTCAGCGGCTCACGTGAACTGACGCAGTGCGCAGACAAAAAGCAACAGTTCCAAAGAGTGCTGAACAAAAACCGAATTACACTGCTACACTCAAATAGATAAACCACATGCCGTGGCGCAATAGTAAAACATTCGCCTGTAGCGCCCACGTCCGAGGTTCGATTCCCGAGAGGGGATGCGCTAAGTATGTACGCGCGCTTCTCGATTTATTTTAACCTCACATCCCCTTAGTTTGAGACGTATGAAAACGCATGCGGTTAACGCAGAAAGACAGATCACCTATTGAAGCTTCATGAATAATGGATACTTTATTCGCGATCAATGATTGTTTTGGTAAAGCCATACTCAGTGTATTCATTAGATGAACGGTAAAAAAGTAAGAGCGAGGGGACGGTAACTTACTGAAGCACACAAGCAAAACCACAATAGCACGCGGGCTCGATGTTCCAAAAAATATTTCTTTTCAAGTTCTATTTAGTCCATATGAGTCAAACTCAAGGCCCACGGGCCACATCCGGCCCGGCGTGTAATTATATCCGGCCCGCAAGATCATTTTATATACTGTATTATTGTTATTAATGGCCCGGGGATATGAAGCGCTGGTAACACAATAAACTACAGATCCCATAATCCAGCGCTTCAGCTGCCTTGCCAAACACTTACCACGTTAATCAAGTCTAGCTTATGATGCTACAAGTTATTGCCAAGCTAGCCCACACGATGCCAAAGAGAAAAGGTGATTCTGAACATAGAGCCTTTAAAAACCGATGGGAGGCTGAGTATATGTTTACTGACATTGCCGGTAAACCCGTGTGTCTCATTTGTGGAACGTGTGTACAAAAACTGGGGTCTTCTTCCCAGCAAAAGTCGAGCAGCCGGCGCGCGCGCATAGCTGTGCCGGGATTTGAGACGCTGACTGCGCTAAGTGAGCACTTTTAATTTTTTTCATCCTCCCCCTGAGCTATAGCCCAGACAAGTGCAAACACGGGACCCCTTTTCTACACCACGGCAAAATAATATTAAGGCGATTCACACTTTCTTTTGCACGTATACGATTATGAGGTCCTCAGCTCGGATTATGAAGACACGCACACGAGTGAAGGACTGACAGTGCCATCACAGCCGATTAATGGCAGAGACGTCTCACCAGTCTACACAAGACCCACCGCGACTTTCCCCAAAAGGCGATCATAACGTCACCGAACACATCTCTCTATACTATATAAAAGAAAAATGCAACTTTCCTTTCTTTACACCTTTTTTCATTTTATCCCAAACCAAAGCCTTTCTCTCTTAACACTGCAGAGGACACAAAACAATTTTTCTTTAATTACTGGTAATACCGGTGAGTCACATTACCAGAGGCAGAAATTTGAACGTTCACATAGAAAATGTAATTTCTATACCACAGCCGTCGTGTAGCGCCTTTCAAAAGGGATCAACTACCGAGAGATGATCCATATACATTTTAGCTGCTGTTAGTACTACTTACCTGTTCTGTTATACCGTCTTTTAAAATGTAGTTTACCCGCAACCACTCGAGTAGTGCTCAATGTACTATATTTTATTATTTTTCCCTTGCACTCAGTGACCAAAGCTATACACACACATATAGACACATACATATATATACACATATATATACCTGTGTGTATGTTTGTATGCATGTGTGTATATATATATATATATATATACACACACACCTATCTACATTATATATATATACACACACACACACACACACACACACACACACATATATATAATTTATGTGTATGTTTGTATGTATGTGTATATATATATATACACACACACCTATCTACATTTTATATATATATATATACACACACACACACACATATATATAATTTGTGTGTATGTATGTATGTGTGTGTATATATGATGTAGATAGATATGTATATTTATGTGTATATGTAGTAGATATCTAATGTATATACATATGTATATATTTATATAGATATGAAGATATGTATGTGTATATATATATATATATATATATATATATAT
>JANRMT010062835.1:70319410-70377841 GCA_026402145.1 Polypterus bichir lapradei
TCAGATGTCGTGGTACATTTTCTAATGCAGCTAGACGAAAACAACTTCGTGACGCTGCCGCCAAATACACAAAACAATTACTTTCACAATCATGTTACATTATTTTTCAAATGTTTCCTTTTCTTTTTCATAACTTCTTTAACACACGACATCGCTGCGAAGTGCAGTTATTTTGCTATATATATATATATATATATCACAGCGACACTCATAACAGTGACAAAACAATTACATTGACAATCATGTTACGTTATTTTCAAAATGTTTCCTTTTGTTTCTCTTTCCTTCTTTAACACACTACTTCTCCGCTGCCAAGCGCGGTTATTTTGCTATATATATATATAGATATATATATATATAGATATGGGAACAACACTCATATCAATAACAAAACAATTACATTAACAATCATGTTACGTTATTTTTTTAATTTTTCCTTTTCTTTTTCATACCTTCTTTAACACACTACTTCTCCGCTGCGAAGCGCGGGTATTCTGCTAGTATTAAAATAAAAATGACATTTGAGTTTAAGAGGTGGAATCTGCATGTTCACCCTTAGTGTTCATTAGTGACATTTAGCAAAGCATTTTTCAAATGAATATACAACATTTTACAGAGACCTTGTTCATTAAATATATTCCTGGAAATGCATTGTGTGGCCGGTGTAGGCAAACATTTTTTTCTAAGTGTTCTTGGTGTAGTTGATGGCAGTTGTGTTATGAGGATGCCTCAATGATGGGCCATTTGTGAGAACAGATGCCACTTGCTGTTGGTTTGGCAGTTATTGTACTGGAGAATTGCGTGGTGGTTCTAGTGGAAAAGAGGGATAACTGGACACCTCAATAATGAAATTTGTTCAAGCTCATTATTATTTTAATATTAGTACATATAGCTTTCTTTTGTCAGTAAATATGATCTATTTTGTAATTGAGGATTTTCCTGTAAAACTGAAGATCTCATTCCAAAATGAAAAAAAAAAAAGTGTGGTCTGGTACTGGCAGAGATGACTTTCATACAGATGGCTCTGGTTACATAAAATGCATAGCAAATCACATTGATGTTGAGAGCCCTGTAGGATCATGCATGGTCTGCCCATTTCTTGAAAATCCTTGAGGAACCTTAGACTGTCCTTAAGAAATATTGTTACAGTCATGGAAAATCCCAGAAGAAGTGGCATGGAGTAATGAGAGGTATATGTAAGGTGATTTTTTATTTATGAAAAATTTGTCACTCGTGGATGGGAATTGAAGTTATACTTCCTGGTTGAGAGATGTGTATCCTACCCACTACACTACCATACCTGGCCTGGGTTACTGTCTCAGTTGATCCTCTGCTATTTTAACAAAGAACAAGAAGAGACTGAGGTGAATGCTAATTCGTGAACTTTACCTCATATTTGTGTTAAGTTCTTACTCAATCTGTCTTTCAGTCTGTCTGAGGGCAGACAGAGGCTTTTCTGTGTTTGACAAAAAATAGAAATGTGTGAAATATCCCAACCCAAACAACCATTGAGATATGGTGTAGTGGGTAGAATACCTGCCCTTAAAGTAGTGGCAATGAGGTTGATTCACGGCCATGATGTTAAAACTTATTTTTGTTTAAGAAGTTTTCATGATTGTCTGTATTATAAGTGAGTAAGGCCATGTTCTATCAGGAATTGCATATTGTTATTTGTGGAGCAGGTATGACGTTTCATCGTATAATTGTAATCCTTTGGACACTAGGCAACTAAAGACTAAATTTGTATCACTTGGATTTTCAATGGAATCTCTGTGATCATGGACTATTATCAAAATGTGACATGAAAACTGTGACATGTACTGTGTGCTTTGATGTGTGGTGTGCTTCTCTTCAAATGACATTAAATATACTTAATAGATATGGGAAATAGTGAAATATCATGGTGTCCAGGTCAGGTGGTGTAGAGGGAAGTGGTCGTTGATTCTCAGTGATTCATGCAATCTCATCCCACAGGTTCAAGTCTAGGTGGAGTCACTCCTTGAGGCCTGGAAGAGCAGAGAAGGGTAAGCAGAGACAAGAGACTCACTCCACAGTTGTGTTTGACAATGAAAGTTTTTTTTTTTAATAGGTTGTACCATCAGAGTATGCATATATATATGCATACTATATATGCATATATGGAGCAAAGCCACATAATGGATGAAGTAAACATGCTTGTCAATGTAAGTTCTCATGGGACTAATTCTGCGGCCAAAAAGGCACTAAACACTGCATAACATTTAACTTAATATGTATTTCCTTTTGATGTAAACTGTGCATATATTTTTCCTTTATTTGCTGGATGTCTCTGCATGGCTGTAGCTGTTTCCTGAACTGTTTGTTTGGATGTTGCAATTGTTCTTACTGTATTTGCAAACTCACTGGTCCTGCTTATTGGCACTCAGTTGTCAATAGTTAGAGCTCAGTGGTCTGTTTCCTAAGCCAGTGGCACAAAACCCTTAATGCACATCCAGCAGTTTGCTCTCTTCACTAATCCTTTAAACACTTCCTGCTCAACACATCACGCAGTGTTCAATTTCTAAGCACAAATTTCATGATCAGCTCTCATATTATACTTTCATAATGCTAAGTTAGATAATGCTAACATTTGGAAATCAACAAACTTAACACAGAGCTCCACTGAGCAAACTTTGCAGATCTTTTCTCCACACTTCTCTACCAATGCTATCCAATGTGAAAATTGTATCATATTTACAGTTAGTGGCATGAGACTGAATTAAAGAAAAAAAATATGTTAAGATGCCGAGAGGAGGGACTGAACCCATGACCTCCATGCTTACAATGTACCCATCCAAATATTGACAGTGATGTGATTGCTAAGCTACCCCTAGAGCACTGCATACTATAGATTGTACTGTCAGAGTATGCATACATATATATGAGGGATGGATGAATTAGTCACACCTTTCAATGTAACTTTTCATGGGGCAGCAGACGTTGAGATTTGGTTTCTGGAACACCCAACCTTCTCTGTTGTAGACGTTCCACCATAGTCTCCCTTTCTGAACCTCACTGAGGAGTTCTTTTCCTGATATCAATCAAATACAGTAAGGGGCATTAGAATAAAGTAAAAAGAATTGACCATAAAGTGTCAGAAGATGGGATTGAACTCATGACTTCCATGGTCACAATGTATATGGCCAACCATTCTTAAAGCATGTTAACCACTAGGCTACAGGAACTGCTGCTACAAACCCACTATCGTAACAGAGTGTATCTTTGGAGTGTACATATACAGTATACGGGGAAAAGGCACACAATGGATGAATTAAACACGCTTGTCAGATAGGGTTCAACCAATATGTTTTCACATTGTTACTACACTTGAGCATTCAACTGAATATAAAAGAAAATGAAGAGGCTTCTTCATACAGTATTTAGTTGACTGCTACACAATGGAGCACCATTGAGGCAACCAATGGTGTCGGAGAGGAAGGGGAGAGGAGAGAGGGAGAGAGAAAAAGGAAAGGCTATTTTGGTAACAGTGGGATTTTGAAATCCATTCAGTGGTGAGATTCCAATACTGGTTGTGCCCTTTGTGAAGTTTGCATGTTTTCCCTTTGTCGTTTTTTCCAGATTCTCTGGTTTCTTCTAACAGTCCATAGACAAGCAGGCTTGTTGAACTGTTGATGCTAAATTGTTCTTTGATGTGTGTGTCCTCACTGCAAAGCAGTGTGTAACTCTGAAAAAATATAAAGGTGTGATATGTTTTCAAAACAAATATCAAGAAGTGGTGGTGTAGTGGTTAGCATATCTGCCTTTAAAGGAGATGTTATAGGCCCAGTTCCTAAGCATGATGTCTGTATATTCTGTTTTGTTTTTGAAGTATATCAATTTCTATAGTAAATTTGTATTGTTCTTTGTTATCAGGCATTGCCTATTATTCTAGCGTGAACATCTAAAAGGTGTTTGGAATGCCAAGAGACAAAGTAAAATATTGAGGTAAATATTAACATTTGGAATGTAATAAGGGTTATAAAAAATGGAAATGTGTGAAATGGAATGTGTCCATTGATGTACAGTGTACTTGTATTGAAATTTACAGTACAGTACAGTGAGTGATCTGTAGAAAAAGTGAAAAATCATTTGGGTTTGCAACACCAACTCAGATGGTGTAGAGGTAAGTGCAAGGTGAGACTCAATAAATCATGTAATATCATTGTACAGGTTCAAATCCAGGAGGAGGATGTTCCTGAAACATGGAAGAGAGAAGGCCTGAGTAACATGAAAGATAGAGGAGGAAGTGAAACAACAATAAGTAAGAGTAGTGAGTATAAATGAAAGAGGCTAATGGCATTACACATGCACTTTAGCGCTCCCATTAATCTCTTCTGAATCGGTTTGTTGTTTATTTAAATCTGGTCTTCCCAGTTACGACCCCCTGCTTGAACTCTGATCTGTCTGTGCCATCTGATGATTCCTTTCTCTCTCAAAACTAATGACTTACTGTGTAAGCAGTATGTTCTCCATTTTCATGCCTTTTAGTCCACTTAATGTTTGCATTGTACTGGACACTAGCCATGCAAAGCAGAAGCCCAATCTAGACACACACTGTCTTAGTCATACTGGTCCAGTTTGTTACCTAATTCTGATTATCTTTGGGATGTGGAAGGACCCACCAGCTTTGTAGATTTTTGTCTTTTTAAGCACACATACTTTAAGCAAAGTTTTGAAAAAGACCCTCAAAGGAAATTAACATGATGTATCATGCATGTGATTTCTATCACAAAGTAATCAGAGTCACCAGGTTTCATTACAACAAGTGACCATGCAGAGGGTGTTCAACAAAAATGATGAGGAGCAGAGAGCTGGAAGCTGATCACATTACATGGCAGCAAATGCACCAGTAAATAGGTTCTTTTCACTGTGTTTATATGTTATAGTTTGTTGCTTTCTGTGTGGAAAATTTCAAAATATATCCATTGAATTTATAATTCAACAAGAACAGCACAGTCAGAATCCATCTGTCAATGTATAACATCATTGTAATGGGAGAAAAAGGCCCATAGAGAATTTAGGGAACAATATTTAAGAGTTTGAAATAGCTTTGCTTTTGTTCAAAATTGATACATTCTATTTTCTTCCTAAAACAGTTGCTTTTCTGAAGAGGAAATGAGACTGAAATACACTGACTGCTCCATGGATAATAAGATACGCATTGACATATTGTACCAAATGAAATAAACCTTTACAAGAAAAATTACTTTACTTTGTACTTTTTAACTGAGACAAAACACAAGCAGTGAAGTACAGTTCAGTGGAAGACAAACTCAGTTTATTAATTCAGACATTGTGTTCCCAAAAAATTCCATCAAACTGACCACTCTGTCCCCTTGCCCTTTGCCAAATCAGGGAGCTAAAATGACCAGACAGGCCAGTCTGAAGTGGTTCCTCATCTCCAGAAAAGACAGCAGAAAAGGTTTAACTGGGGCTCAAAGCACTTGTTTTAGAATGTCTTTAACAAATTCTTGCCAAATTCTTAAAAAAAAAATGTGAATTGTTCCTCTCAAATTTAATTTAATGTATCTAGTCTAATGTTTCTAATTGAGTTAGGGGGGTTAGTGATTCTTCCAGTTAAGCAAAGTACACTTTTATGAAAGCACTGTAGTGCAGGATATCACTAAATTTTGCTCTTTAGGTAATGAAATCCCATCTGGTTGCTCTCCAAATAGTGCTGTTAGAGGACTGGAGGTGATTCTGTTTCCACGGCATGTGATAGACATACGAGTATTTTAACTAAAATGGTCTAAGTGTAGAACACTCCTGGCCAGGCGGGCACTTGCAGGCATTGTCCACAGTTTGGAACTCACCATGGTATATATTTCAGAAGAGAAGATACTTGAACAAAGTATGGTTTTAAACTGAATGTTTTGCAAACACTAAAGAAGAAGATACAGGCATTGTATGAATCGGTTAGTTATGTTCCTTTTTAAAAATTCTAATTAACCTCCTTAGCATTATGTTTACCCCCAGGAAAATGACCCATAAATGTTTCATTTTTTTCAACAGGAAAAAATGTTATATGTGTAACAGAAATGTAAATATCCATCCATCCATCCATCCATTATCCAACCCGCTATATCCCAACTACAGGGTCACGGGGGTCTGCTAGAGCCAATCCCAGCCAACACAGGGCACAAGGCAGGAAACAAACCCTGGGCAATGTGCCAGCCCACCACAGAATGCAAATATTAAAATGTCAAAATAAGTACAGTTAAAAAATTGCAAACAAAAACAACTCATAACATCCATAGTAAAACTCTTGCCTTGGGTGATATACAGTTGATAAATTTCTTGAAAAGGAGGTTATATTTTTTAAAAGTAGTACTCTAAAATAGAATTTCATTAAAGTGGATATCCGGTTGCCATACTGAATTTAAGGGAATGAGTCTACATAAATCTTAACATAGTGCAGCATATCTAAGTGTGGAGAAGATTATAAGAAGGTGCAGGGGAAAAAGAAAGAGTACGAGACTCCGCATGCCACAGTAAGCGACCTTAGCTGAAGATAGTAGAAAAATTGGTTTTTAGGCGCTGGAGCTTCCTAAGCCCTTGTCATCAAGGATATAATGAACCATATAGGGAATGAAACAGATTGTCCTCTAACTATAAGACTTCATTATGATAAACTGAAGTTTGAGTGTGCTATAGACGCTGGCTGTAGGAGCTCTGCAATGGGATACCAGGTTTTTAGTGTTAACGAAATAGATTGGGAAGTAAATATTCTAGTTTCAAGGTGGTAAGAGTAAGACACAAGAAATGGTTGGGAGCAACCAGGTTCAGTTCGATAGGGGAACCAGGAAGAGGGAATTACAGGAGATGCAGTCCAACCACAATATGGACAGAATGATAGGTAATGCAGATGGGAGGGCAGGTTGTTTCTAACTTATATAAAGAAAAAAATAGGCTATTACTGGAAGGTTATGTTTATGGCGGAGCAATTTGTAGACTTTATATCTATAAACATTTTAAAGGCCCAGAGATATATATGATTATCATGTGGGCAGCTGTTAAGAGCATCTCTGCCTTAAAGTTTGTCCTAAATTTTTTAAATGGATGGTAGACCATTGGGTTGCTGGTAAACTGATGGCAATTTGTATTAAATGGAGCTCATAGGAAAGCATGCAAAGAGGATTTAAAAAAAAAAAGTTCTTTCTGTTCGCTAGCCAAGCAGGTGAGCTTTTGTGGACTTCTGCCCCCTTCCAGACTCTGCAGCCTACTAATAGAACTGAAAGTTAGGTAGTGCCGTCCCATCCTCTGCTTGAGGTCTCTTAATTTGCTGTCATTTTGAATTCAGATAAACAAAGTTACCACAGGGATTTTTTTTTACTGAACCCACAATCTTGGGTTTTAGAACTACAGTAGTGCATCACCATCTTAAATACTGTCTTGGTGAAGATCTCACGCAATGCCACTTCTTGTTGTTATGTGGTAGCAACTGAGTTCTACTGTCCCAAACAACAATATGGATGTCACTGTCAAAAAGTGGTGGTGTGAAACTTAATAAACATAACAATAAAAATTAATAATAAGAATAAAATGGACATTCAAAACCCCACAAACATAATAAATGATCAAGAAGATATCTTGTACCTCAAACAATGGCATTAAATGAAAACCTCAAAAGCGTGTAACTCAGACTGTTGCATCTCAGGGGATACCTGCACTAAGAAAAGCCAGAAGAGACACTTATGAGATCTGCAACTGAGTTCGCAGAGCAGCAGATGCTGTAAACAGTCGACCAGAGTGAGATGAAGCAAAGCAAATGTCTTTGTTAAGCTGCTGTGTTTTCTCATTTTCTCTTACAAAGCTACAAATTCCCCAGGAGTGCCTTTGCTTTTTTATAATTTTGTTTCCAAAAAGTATTTGGCCAAGTAAGTATACATGCTTGAAATTATTAATATTAATTAGACTAATATCCGTACACATTTACATTGTTAATAATAATGTATAGCTTTTCTATTTAATAGAAGCATAGAACCAAGAATGAATTTGTATTTAGTACCATGCAGTACTTCATCAGTATCTTACCCCGACTTCCTTAATAAACCTTGAGCAGCTGAGTGGTGTATTATATTTCAGAGAAAGTAAGAATAAGAAAATGCACAAAAAAAAGACACAGATTGTAGCTGTAAACTGACTCGGTTATAGTAATCTTCTGTTTGGAAACATGAAAGCCTCTGTCATTATTGTAACTTTTAACAGCCTCACTGACATCTAAGTAAGACAAAATGACACTCTGTACAATAATTTCCTTTAGCTGGAGGTTTTACTTGTTGACATGAAACACAATCACCTGCTGTACATTTTGTGCTAAAGCAAGTTTCCTGGGGACAAACAAAACCTTTTTAAAAATGCAAAGGAATTCAACACAAATTGTTAATAGTATGGTGTGATTGTCCTAAAAGCATCAGACAAAGTGACAGCACTGCATTATTTCAATCCTTTTATTAGAGGACCAACAACCAGAGATCCTGGAATTCTGTTGCTTTTGTTAGCCCCGTTTTATTTATGAACACTGTGAACAATAAGGAGGAGGGGCTTCCTAACAACATTAAATTAACACAAGTACCAGATAATTATGGGGAGAATACAGATATAAAACATACTGAAACAAAATAACAACTCTACTGCCTATGTGGGCCTTCATGCATGGAGCCTGAGTCCCGTCTTTTGAGGATGTATTTTAATTATTAATCATTCTCTTTCCTAATTCCTGTCTCTTTCCCCTCTCTAACTCTACCTCGTCCTCAAACCAGTCAGGTAGCTGTTACTTGTTTCCCCCCAGGTGTGCTCTCACTAAGCCTCTGGCATGGAGATAACCTTAAACCACCATCCTATGGTGACTGTTAGGTAAACCTTAGAATTATTTCTAGTATAACGAGAGTACTATGATACGACTGGAGCCAAAATGCTATGGCAAATACTCCGGTCAAACTATGAACCATAAAACAGAATGCCAGGCCCTAAATCACTGAAGTGCACTTGTTTACATATCAGATCCATAATCTTGGACAATGCACTGGAATTTAAAAGTGATTCTTCATAATTTGAATCATGGTGCTTCATGGGAGGTGGTCTTTAGTATTCAAACTGTACTCGACTGCACTGGATGACAGCAGTTAATAAATTAAATTGGAATTAGGAGACAGATCATGGTTGGAAGGAAACTAGGCAACTTTGCGATCAAGAGATAAAGGAAAAGTGCAAGAAATGGGCTAGAAAGATCAGTAATCATAAGTTCATGTAAACAGAGCCAAAATGTTAGATGGAAATCATAGTCAAAGCAAGCAGAGGCTGTAACTTGAGAGCATTTTAACCAAAGCAGTTTTTTTGATTTAATTCATAAACTTGGGCAACCATTAAATGTATGATGCTGAACCTTATACCTTTAATCCAGTCAAGTCATCACATGCAACACACTTCTAATGTACCTTGCCTAACAACAGCATAGCTACATTAGATACTTCTCAAAATGCTGTCACCCATACAAAAACAACATGGCACCAATAATAACTACATAATTCATTTTTAACATTGCTAAAAAACACAAGAAGGGCAGCACGTTGGTGCAGTGGGTAGCACTGCTGCCTCGCAGTTAGGAGGCCTGCGTTCACTTCCCGGGTCCTCCATACGTGGAGTTTGCATTTGTCCACATGGGTTTCCTCTGGGTGTTCCGGTTTCCTCCCACAGTCCACAGACATGCAGGTTAGGTGCATTGGCGATTCCAAATTGTCCCTAGTGTGTGCTTGGTGTGTGTGTGTGTGTGGGCTGGCGCCCTGCCCGGGGTTTGTTTCCTGCCTTGCGCCCTGTGTTGACTGGGATTGGCTCCAGCATATCCGTGTGACCCTGTAGTTAGGATATAGTGGGTTGGATAATGGATGGATGGAAAAACACAAGAAAACAATAAATAAGCATAACCACTAGATCCCTTGGGCTCTAAAAATCCATAAAATGATTAATAACATAAAGCTATTAAAAATGTAAAACACAACTCAGATCATGACACAGACAAAGTCTCTTAGCCACCCATTGTTGTCAATTTTGCTTGGGAAAGAGAGAGCAACATGGTGGAAGAAGGAAGGTTTTAGCTTGCCTAAAGAGGAAAAGATGGACTGCAATATTTTACAGTGGAGATCCTTCTGTGGGAACATGTCTTTACCCCAGTACAAGTGGACTTGTAAACAATTCGTTGAGGTGGAACTTGCCAAAAGCAAGCTAGCCGACATATTTAAACCTTCACAGGGAAAAAGCTGGGAGAACCTGTTTTGGGGAGGTTTGTGATAGAAGCCATAAGAGAAAGGGAAGGCAAAGTTATCAATATAGCTACTGTATGTTTTAAGAAAGGGTACAAATTGAGGATATTAAACTGTGCTATCTGCTAAATAGATATTGAAAAGTACAAACAGGGAAAGTAGGAAGGAACAGAAATTATTAAAACCAGATATTATAATTTTCAAGTTAAATTAGTCAAAGATGATAAGGGAAAATTAAAAGGTCTACCACCCCTTTTACTGTTACGTGCAATTAGAGAAGTGATTTTTCTAACCAGGGCAATGAAAAATATGTAGAAAATGTGAGCAAGTGTGTCAAATCCAATTGTCCAACAAAGAAGTGCCTAAAGTGTAACCAACCAGGGCATATGAGAAAATATGTCAAGAAGATGAAGTGTTCCACTTATGCAGAGGTGCACGGCTTACTGGAAGTCCTTTGCTAATGTAAGCAAACAAGAACAAAAGTAACTTCTGATGGCAACAATATTTAGAGAGGAAGAAGAGGAGGAAAGTATCTTTCTCTTCCAGGCTCCAACTGGAAGGAAAAACAAAAACAGAAGAACAAATAAAATAAAAGCCCTCTTCTTAGAAGCAGTGCAGATCAAGGGGCTGAGAAAAATCAATAGAGGAAACAATAAATAAGAGAAAGGTCTAGACAGACAATATATTGGGTATTCTGGAAGGGGCATCTTTTATAAGTAGAGTAACAGAAGAGACGAAGGAAAGGAAGAAAATGAAAACGAGTGGTGTGACCTCTCTGGTGACGAAGAGGACTCCTCATCATCATCAGAGTCAGAAGCAACAGTGGGTGAAATCATGGAAGACACCATTCTTTTACAGTGGAGGCTTTTTGGAGGATAACTCACATGCAAGATAAAGGAAACAAAGGAATTGGGTAAGAGAGAGAAGGAAAAGAAAAGAGGAAAAGGGCAAAGGAAATGTAAATGATCTTCTTTTTCTTCTTCTTTTGGCTACTTCCATTAAGGGTCACCACAGCAGATCATCTGTTTCCATATCTTTCTGTCCTCTGCATCTTGTTCTGTTACACCCATCACCTGCATGTCCTCTCTCACCACATCCATAAATCTTCTCTTAGGCCTTCCTCTTTTCCTCTTGCCTGGCAGCTCCATCACTAGCACCTTTCTCACAATATACCCAGAATCTCTTCTCTGCACATGTCCAAACCAACGCAATCTTGCCTCTCTGACTTTGCCTCCAAACCATTCAACCTGAGCTGACACTCTAATGTACTCATTTCTATTCCTGTCCATCTTTATCACACCCAATTCAAGTTTTAACATCTTTAACTCTGCTACCTCCAGCTGTCTACTGTTTTTTGGTCAATGCCACTGACTGCAACCCATATAACATAGCTGGTCTCACTACCCTCCTGTAGACCTTCACTTTCACTCTTGCTGATACCTGTCTGTCACAAATTACTCCTGACACTCTTCTCCACCCATTTCACCCTGCCTGCACTCTCTTTTTCACCTCTCTTCCACAATCCCCATTACTCTGTACTGTTGATCCCAAGTATTTAAACTTGTCCACCTTCGCCAACTGTACTCCTTGCATCTTGACCATTCCACTGACCTCCCTGTGATTTACCTCCAGAGCTGTCTCCTGCTTTCTGGTCGGTGTCACCATCTCCAACCTATATAACATAGCTGATGTGACGGATGACAGGGGCTCATGCCTGGCCGGGACGCCCCTTCACCACATCTGCCATGGGGACAAGGGTGGGAAGAACAGTATCTCCCCCTGGATGCTAGATGGCAGCCTCCCTGGGTTGCAGCTGTGCCTCGGACTCCTCCAGGGCTTTATGGGGGTTGGAGTTCTGTGCAGCTCTGTGGGGTTCCACAGTCACCGCCAGGGGGTGCTGCAGCAGGAGCTGCTGGTACCTTTTGGGCACTGGTTTCGCCTTACCCGGAAGTGCATCCGGATGTCGCCAATCAAGCCCCTGGAGTACTTCCGGGTACCCAATAAAAGGGAGCCAGCGACCACCACTCAGGAGCCAGAATCGGGAGGAACAGGATGAGGTTGCCAGGGAGGAGTGGTGGAGGAAGAGAAAGTGCTTGGTGATTGTTGTACTGTGCTTGGGACTGTGTTGTGGCTGGAGGGATTACAGGGAAGATGTGCCCTCCAGCTGAAGAAAAATAAATAGTTTTTTTTATTTTACCCGTGCCTCCGTATCAATCTGTGTTGGGTTGGGCGCTATATATATTCTTACACTGGTCTTACTACTGTCCCTTAGACTTTCCCTTTCACTCTTGCTGATACCTGTCTGTCATAAATCACTCCTGACACTCTTCTCCACCCATTCCACCCTGCCTGCATTCTATTCTTCACCTCTCTCCCACAATCCCCATTACTCTGTACCGTTGATCCCAAGTATTTAAACTCATCCACCTTCGCCAACTCTACTCCCTGCATCCTCACCATTCCACTGACCTCCCTCTCATTAACACAATGTATTCTGACTTGGTTCTACTGCCCTTCATTCCTCTCCTCTCTAGAACATATCTCCACCTCTCCAGGCTCTCCTCAACCTGCTCCCTACTATCTCTACAGATCACAATGTCATCAGCAAACATCATAGTCCATTGGGTCTAATCTCCTTTGTCAACCTGTCCATCACAATTCCAAAGAAAATGTAAAGGATACTTCATCTAAAATAAATGAGGGTAGCCTCATGTGAGGTGCTTAAACCTAAACAAAAATGCATACTTATACTTTATAAGACAACTAGCAAAATACCCGCGCTTCGCAGTGCAGAAGTAGTGTGTCAAAGAAGTTATGAAAAAGAAAAGGAAACATTTTAAAAATAACATAACCTGATTGTCAATGTAATTGTTTTGTGACTGTTATGAGTGTTGCTGTCATCAAGGATTTGATTATCATTATTTCTTTCAATCAGGTTCATATTTGGAGGACGTGTTGTGTTCAAGTTACATTCCGTGTTTGTCAACCGTTGTAAAGATAACAGGTTTCATTCATCGAAGTGTTCACTACCCAAATCGCTAAAGGCAAGGAGGTGCGTATTTTGAACGAAAAGGGAGAAGACAGCGAAGGAATGGAAAAGTGAGAAGGAAAACTGTTTAAATAAAGAGCTGGGAAGGTGAATGGAAAGAAGCAGCCTGCGGTAAAGCAAGGAAGACTCCGTAATAAGGACGGTTGGGTGCATGTAGAAGGTGTAACAATAGGATTGTTAAGTCTTATGATAATATTCCCGCACGGAGGGTTTAGAGAGACGCACCGGGAGAAGTATAGAATAGAGAACCCTGTGTGACTGTTCCGCTGTTGTCCTTCGACAGTTCTGTGGCTCTGCATATTTGTATGCACCTCTCTAAACTTGCATCACTGGTTCCGCACACAATTTGGTCACATATAAGGGAACTTTTAATCTCCCCAAAATTGCATGTGCCTGCTAACACTCTCAGATCTGTGACGTAGTTTTCTATATTTTCTCCCCTTGCCTGATTTCTTGAAAAAAATCTGTACCTCTCTACAGTTTCGTTTATTTTCGGGTTGTAATGTTCATCAAATTTACGTATCATCAAGCTCATGGTTAACTCATCAGGTCTTACAACACCGGCCAGTGCCTGACACAATTCTCTGCCACTCTCTCCAATAAGATAACGAAATAATCTGACCTTAGTGTTTTCCTCTGCCTCCGGCATTGCAAATTCTGTGAATAATCTGAACTCGTCCTTCCATGTTCTCCATGACTTCGCCAGGTCTTTAGCATCGAGGCTTAATGTCAGCGGCGGTCTCAAACCCTCCATTTTCCTTTTGTGTTAGCGTCTCTGCGTCCTGAACTTTTAACAGCAAACTGGCGTGACTTTCGGCGCAGTTCTGTCACCTACGCTGCCACCATGTTTCTCTCATGAGATTATTAAAAGGCACAGACTCACACTTCCAGTTTATGTCTGTTTATTTCACAGTAGTTAAAGCCAGAAAAAAGTCAGTTCACGTGAGCCGCTCAGAGTACATGCATCAAAGCTTCTCAGCTGTGCTTGTGCTATCTCGTGCGATCTATCTCGTGAATATCATATTCGTCTTTGGCATGACAAACGCCAGCGGCAGCGTGTCTATGAACCTAATTTAAAGTTAAGCTTTACACCCTACTTTCCTATTCGTTTGCATAAGCACAGTCCTTCACCAGCAATTTTAACTCCGTTACAGCAATTTTAACTCTGCTACAAAGTGATCAAAAGTCTCGTTTATACCCTGCGTCTTCTCATTAAACTTGTATCTCGCGAATATCGTATTCGTCGTAGGCATGTCAAACGCCAGCGGCAGCCTGTCTATGAACTTAATTTAAACTTAAGGTTTACACTGTGCTTTGTTTCCGCAGTAGCTGCACTTATGAATATGCTTGTATGCGTCACTCGCTTCATATTCTTTTGCTGCCTTCTCAATTGTTTAATGCAATTGTGATCACTATCCAAATCGGTACTCGTGAATCTAAGATGTTTAACAGGCATTCCTGGTATTAAGTTGTGGATTTGCCTGCGAATATTTAGCGGCAGCGTGTCTATGAACGTAATTTAAACTTAAGCTTTACACCTTGCTTTTCTATTGATATGTTTACAAAAGGCTTGTTCAGTGTCAGAGGGTTGTTACATCACACACTGCATGCACAGGTTTACCTTTCCCAGTCCTGCAAAGTCAGTTCACGTGAGCCGCTTGGAGTACATGCATCGAAGGTTCTTAGCTGTGCTTGTGGTATGTCGGGCGATCTTGCAATGTCCTCGGCTTTATTTAATGTTAGCTAAGACCCGGCACTTAAAAGTTTCTCTTGCACTTTCGCTGAGTTTGTGCCTGACCATCTCATCTTCGTTTGCATAAGCACAGTCCTTCACCCGCGAATATTTCGCGGCAGCATGTCTATTGGATAGCTGCTGACGGACGGCCTTATATGGGCAGGCACTCAATTACGTGGGAGGCGTGATGATGCGGTACGCAACTCCGCCTCACACGGTGACCGAGCTGCAGGCTATAGCCGTATATATGGATGAAAGTAGGTTCCAGTTATGACCGTTACGCGTGGAAGTTCGAAATGAAACCTGCTTAACTTGTGTAAGTAAGCTGTAAGGAATGAGCCTGCCAAATTTCAGCCGTCTACCTACACGGGAAGTTGGAGAATTAGTGATGAGTGAGTGAGTGAGTCAGTCAGTCAGTCAGTCAGTGAGGGCTTTGCCTTTTATTAGTATAGATAGACATAAAGTTTGAGGGAGCAATTAAAGGTAGGATTATCAGGGTTAAAATTATACTGACAGGAGAGGAATATGAAGTTATAGATTGTGACAGATAGGAAGCGCTGTCGTCCCCTTGAACCCTCAGACCAGACGCCAGATACCAGATAAAAGTCCAATAATTTGTTTTATTTAGACTATACAGTGCATAAAGCATCCTCCACTTCACAATACAGTAATCCCTCGCTATATCGCGCTTCGACTTTCGCGGCTTCACTCTATCGCGGATTTTATATGAAAGCATAACTAAATATATAACGCAGATTTTTCACTGCTTCGCAGGTTCTGCGGACAATGTGTCTTTTTACTTCTTGTATATGCTTCCTCAGTTGGTTTGCCCAGTTGATTTCATACAAGGGACGCTATTGGCGGATGGCTGAGAAGCTAACCAATCAGAGCACGCAGTTAAGTTCTCCTGACTGAGAAGCTAACCAATCAGAGCACGCAGGAGCTATGCAGTGTTAACCAGGAAGTCTCATCTCGCTCATTCAGCATCAACGTGCTTCGCTGTGTAAAGAGTTGTGCTCTTTAGTGTTTATCTTTGTGCATAGTCAAGCCCTTCATTATGGCTCCAAAACAATCTGCTACTGCTTCAGGTGCCGTGCCCAAGCGCAAGAAGAAGATGTTAACGATTGCCGAAAAGGTAAACGTTTTGGATTTGTTGAAGGCTACGATTCTTTTTATTTAAAAAGTAGGAAAGGAATATAAGATCTACGGCTGCAGCGTCCTTTTAACCAGGGTGCAAAACGAGTTGTAAGTGAATGTAATAAGGCAGTAGTCTGGATGGAATCTGCTTTAGGGATTTGGATTGAAGACTGCCAGAAGAAGAACAACGGCAGTGCTACACAATCGCCTGAAGTGGCTCCTTTACAAGGGCTGTAACGCTCTCCTTTGTTGTGCAGTAAAATTAAACTCATTGTTATCGGACAAGTCATCGTGTCATTGTTGGTGAGTAACCATAATTAATTTTCTTCTTACAGTGCTTAGTACATGTATGTACGTTTAGTGTCACTGTACACACATTTACTGTATACTATTTTTCTTGCAATGTACGTATTTATTGCTGGTGACCTGTCTATCGTAATGGCTGTAACATATGTGATATCGGAGACACTCAATATCTTTAAAATAATATTTAGGTTTTACTGTATATAAACAGTGTGTGTTTATATACATAATTTCAATGAATCTTACCTAATATCTAAGAGAATACAAAGGGATTATGCTGTATAACGCTGCGGGGAATATTTATAAACAGTGCGGGAGAGTTTATAAGGGCTTAAAATATATAAAAATAACCATACAAACATATAGTTTCTACTTCGCGGATTTTCACCTATCGCGGGGGGGTCTGGAACGCAACCCCCGCGATGGAGGAGGGATTACTGTACTCATTAATCAATAACAATAATACAATAAATCAATCCTCCACTCTCCCAGATGCGTTGTCACCCTGCCACCCGACTCAGCTCAACCCTGGGATCTCTCACAGTCCTTTTTAAAGTCCTTGACCTGGAAGTGTTTCTCTCTCTCCGTCCATGTGATTGGTAACACTTCCGAGTCAGATAAAAACTCCTTTTTTTTATCCTGGAAGTACGTCGTTTCTTCTGTCCCCATGATTGTGACACACTTCCGGGTTGTAATGAAAACAATCTTTGAGCCTCCCTGCAGCGTCCTCTGGTGGCCCCCTGGGTATCCAGCAGGGCTGTATAGGAAAACTCCACTGTCCATGATGCCCTGCTGGAATTCAGGGCACCTCCATGCTGCAGGAAGGGCTTCCTCTGGCGGCCTGGGGGTATTGGCTGGGATGACTGGCGGCCATATACCACAAGATGTACAGTGCATCCGGAAAGTATTCACAGCGCATCACTTTTTCCACATTTTGTTATGTTACAGCCTTATTCCAAAATGGATTACATTCATTTTTTCCTCAGAATTCTACACACAACACCCCATAATGACAACGTGAAAAAAGTTTACTTAAGACTTTTGCAAATTTATTAAAAATAAAAAATTGAGAAAGCACATGTACATAAGTATTCACAGCCTTTGCCATGAAGCTCAAAATTGAGCTCAGGTGCGTCCTTTTCCCCTGATCATCCTTGAGATGTTTCTGCAGCTTAATTGGAGTCCACCTGTGCTAAATTCAGTTGATTGGACATGATTTGGAAAGGCACACACCTGTCTATATAAGGTCCCACAGTTGACAGTTCATGTCAGAGCACAAACCAAGCATGAAGTCAAAGGAATTGTCTATAGACCTCTGAGGCAGGATTGTCTCAAGGCACAAATCTGGGGAAGGTTACAGAAAAATATCTGCTGATTTGAAGGTCCCAATGAGCACAGTGACCTCCATCATCCAAAGTGGAAGAAGTTCGAAACCACCAGGACTCTTCCTAGAGCTGGCCGGCCATCTAAACTGAGCGATCGGGGGAGAAGGGCCTTAGTCAGGGAGGTGACCAAGAACCCGATGGTCACTCTGTCAGAGCTCCAGAGGTCCTCTGTGGAGAGAGGAGGACCTTCCAGAAGGACAACCATCTCTGCAGCAATCCACCAATCAGGCCTGTATGGTAGAGTGGCCAGATGGAAGCCACTCCTATTATAGTAAAAGGCACATGGCATCCTGCCTGGAGTTTGCCAAAAGGCACCTGAAGGACTCTCAGACCATGAGAAACAAAATTCTCTGGTCTGATTAGACAAAGATTGAACTCTTTGGTGTGAATGCCAGGCATCACGTTTGGAGGAAACCAGGCACGGCTCATCACCAGGCCAATACCATCCCTACAGTAAAGCATGGTGGTGGCAGCATCATGCTGTGGGGATGTGTTTCAGCGGCAGGAACTGGGAGACTAGTCAGGATAATGGGAAAGATGACTGCAGTAATGTACAGAGACATCCTGGATGAAAACCTGCTCCAGAGCGCTCTTGACTTCAGACTAGGGCGACGGTTCATCTTTCAGCAGGACAATGACCCTAAGCACACAGCCAAGATATCAAAGGAGTGGCTTCAGGACAACTCTGTGAATGCCCTTGAGTGGCCCAGCCAGAGCCCAGACTTGAATCCGATTGAACATCTCTGGAGAGATCTTAAAATGGCTGTGCACCGACGCTTCCCATCCAACCTGATGGAGCTTGAGAGGTGCAGCAAAGAGGAATGGGCGAAACTGGTCAAAGATAGGTGTGCCAAGCTTGTGGCATCATATTCAAATTGGCTGTAATTGCTGCCAAAGGCAGACAGCAAAGGCTGTGAATACTTATATACATGTGATTTCTCAGTTTTTTTATTTGTAATAAATTTGCAAAAACCTCAAGTAAACTTTTTTCATGTTGTCATTATGGGGTGTTGTGTGTAGAATTCTGAGGAAAAAAATGAATTTAATCCATTTTGGAATAAGGCTGTAACATAACAAAATGTGGAAAAAGTGATGCGCTGTGAATACTTTCCGGATGCACTGTACATGCTACATTAACAAGTTCCAGAATGTTAACCCTGTAACAGCACAAAAAGAAAATGCAATAATAGCTAGGTACCTAAACTATTTAATAATATAAACATCAAAAGAAGAGATACAATAAAACCTCCAGATTACTAAAACAAATTACACAGAAACATCAACTAAAAGATAGTTTTAAGGAAGGTAATGGTAGAGGACAAGGGTATATACTGTATGGAGAGGCAGTAAAGGAAAAAGAGAGTCCCAAACAGATTACATTCTGTTCATCAAATAATATTAATTAAACCGATTTTTTCAAAACACAAATCTTTTTTCTCAGATCATTTTGTCATATTTGCTGATCTGGAAAAAGGAGAGAGAGAGACGGGAAAGGGATATTGGAAATTAAATACAGAATTGTTAAAGGATCTCAAATAATGAACAATATATAATGGCATATCAGGAATGGTCCACATTAAAAGATTGCTACAAAGCATATAGTGAATGGTGGTACTTAACAAAGGTAAAAATTAGAACCTTTTCCCAGAAAAAATTAAGTTAAACAAGAAAATAACAACAAGAAAGGATGGACAAATTGCAGGATGAACTAGAAAGTTTGTGTGAGCAAAGGGGTAAGGAAGAAGAAATATAAAAGATCAAAGATATCTATAGACCAGTGTTTCACAACCGTTGTGGTGTCATGACCCAGTTTTTCACATACCAGAGTGTTTGTGACCCACCTTGACTGAGGCTAATATTCCCCTCAGTGATTTTCACATGATCGTCTTAGTGGGTGTGTGTGGGGACTCACTTGATCATCAGAGTGTCAGAGCGTTAGATGAATCAAGTGTGATTGTCAATGCTTTTTCTCCTTGGTGAATCAAACCCAATCGTCAGAGCGGGGATTAGGTTGGACATCCAGGATCAGCCGTGATCCACCTGCAAGGCTACCACTGTGAACTGCAATCCCAATAGTCGGAGTGGTGAGGAGGATAGGGGTTAGGAAACATTGCTATAGACAGAAAGAAGAACAGGTAAAGTTTCAACCTAGACTCCAGGAGAATGAAGAGAATGAAAAGTACACACATTTCTTCTTTACAAAATCGAAAGATCAACAGAAAAAAGTTATAATGAGGTGTTAAGGCATGTAGGAGATATAGAAAAAGGAGAAAAGAAGGGAATAATCAAGTCCTTTTACAATGAACTTTATGGGAAAGGAAAAAGGAACCAAGATGTAGGAAACATTTTTTGAAAGAAAAGGGAGGAGAAAGTAAGGAAAGTACATGGAGAAGAAAAGGAAGAAGGAATAGGTTTGAAATAAGTAGAGAGGCTCTAAAGCAAAGCCCATAAAACAAAACACCTAAGATATATGGGATCCCAGTGTAATTCTACGCCACCTTTTGGGAGCAAATACAATTAGACCTCTTAGAAGCCTTTAAGAAAGTAAGTAGAGAGGAAAAAAATCCTAGAGATATGGAAGAAAGGGTTGGTAACTCTGTTCCTGAAAAAGGAGACCTAAAGGAAATAAAAAATACTGGAGGCCAATCACCCTCCTGTGTGTGGACTATAACTTTGTAGTAGAATACTGGCAAGAAGATAATAATAACAATAATGATAATAGTAAATGGAAATCGCTCTAAAGAAATCCAAATCAAAAGAGCAGTAAGTCAAGGCTGTCTGATGTCTGGCAGCCTTTTTGTTCTGTCATAGAACCATTGCTGCAACTAATTAGACAGGAAAGTAAAATAGAAGGTTTTAAAATGCCAGGAAGCCAAGAAAAAGAAGCAAAAGTTATAGGCTATATGGATGACATAAGCATTATGTAAATATGTAAGGTTTATTTATAAAGCGCCTTTCACAGACAAGAATTCACAAAGCGCTATACAATAAAAGAAAGAAAAAAAGAAAACGAAATAGGCAAGACACATTAAGATAAACAGTAGAGTAAAACTTACAAATACATTAAGTAAATTAAAATAAAAAATAAAATTAATGACAATGGGACTCTAAGCAAAAGTCCAGCTAAACAAGAAAAGTTTTAACTATTTTTTAAAAGAGTCCACAGAGTCAGCCATACAAAGTTGAAGAGGGAGATTGCTCCAAATCTTCGGTGCACATGATTGAAAGGCTAAATCTCCCTTTGTTTTTAATGTCATACATAGAACAACAAACAGATTTGAACCTAAGATCTAAGTGTGCGAGAGGCAGTAAGTTTGAGAAGGAAACTGAATAAATAGACTGGATCTTGTCCATTCAATGCTCTATAAACAAGTCATTGAATTTTAAAATGAATCCTAAAATCCAATTTAGAGAGTATTAAACAGGTGTAATATGATCTCTCTTCCTAGAACATGTTAGCAAGCTCGCCTCTGCATTTTGTATAACTTGAAGACACGAAAGGGATGATTTGTCCAAGCCAGTAAACAACGCATGTGAAGGTCAAGGGGCATCAGTGAGCCCCAAACACGAACACATAGCCACAATGATTTAATACTATGTTTCTATGTTTCTCTTCTTTCTCTCTCTCTCTCTCTCTCCACATCAGTGCTATTTCTCCAGTTGAGTGGGTATTATCCAGGGTCGCTGCCATCCAGTGTATGGTGGGGAGACAACAAGCAGAAATTACTGCTGTCCCTTGTCCTTCCACATTATGGACATCAAATCTAGGTACAGATTCCAAACCAACTCTGACTTCCGATGGTCCATCTATTGTTTTATACTGGCTGATCAAAGAGGCTTCTTTCTGTCTCACCAGCCAATACAATATTTGTTCTGTACTGACCTCCTGTCCGGGTAGTAAACTAACCCTTTGCCCGGCCAGGGTGTCTGTCTTTCTCCTACATGGCTTCCCCCTCAGGGGTGCCCTGCAGTATTCAGCATCCAGCCCCACAAAGGTCACGTCATTGTTCCAGGGTGTTCGGTTCCACAGGGGTAAGTAGCAATGGGTCCGTTCATGCCTCTTACCTATAAAAGAAAAGTGAAAGGCATTTGGAGAGTCATTGTTCCTTCATATTTGCCCACTTTTTCCCAAAATGGTATAAGGGCATTCTTAGCACTGCAACTTTACGTTTGGCACACTTGTCTTGCGGGCATCGAAACATGAAGGAAGTATCAGTCCCTCTTCCTGGTTCATGGTGTCTGACTCATCACTCTGAACCCCTGGGATCAAACCAAATGGGGCACATGATTCTATGGGTTTCCAAGCAGTACTGTCAGGAGGCATGGACTTTTTCAAAATCCTCCTCTTTAATCTGGTGAAGTAAGATAGGATGTGTTACCCTGCTAGATAAGGAAACTACCTGTGCAGTCTGAATCCCCTTTTCTTTGCATTTATCCATCCTTTGTTTTGTAGGAGGTTGAGCAGTTTGGATGTTGGCATGAGTAGCCGGTCCCATCCCCCAATTTTCGTCTCCGCCTTGAGTTTCCCCGTCTGGGTATGGGCTTCTTTGAAGGAAGGCTTACAGACTGGGAGGCCGGTTATTAATTTTTTATCAGTGGTAGGAACATCAACTACAGGACTCATTTTCTTTGACGTACATCCAGAATCCTTTTCTTCATCATTCCTGTTTCTTTTCCCAGCATGACCGCTACAGTCTGTGTAGAAGCCTGTAAGACTTGTGGTTCAGGCAGGGGAAACTTTTCTAACATGTACATTGTATTTTTTGGAGCGAGTGTTACTCAGTTCCTTCCTGTCACTTCTTTAAGTTATGATTTCACACTTCATTCCCTTATGCTGTGCCATACCAGAAATGCTTACCTGTATGGCCAAATCAAAGCCAGCCAGAGTTCCAAAACCCAGATGCCGAAGATATTCATGCACAGCATCTAGTGGAATTCTTGCCAAGGTCTTCATCTCTTTAAGGGTATATTTCATTGAGGTAAGGACCGATTGAAGCGTCCTAACTGGCTGCAGTAACTCTTCAAGCTTCTCCAGGTCAATTGGCTGGTCTGGCTTTTCCGTTGGTTGTTGGTGGGGACTTTGGGTATTTCCATCGACAACTCCTGAGTCGTACAGTACATCACCTTCTGCCTGAGGCTCTGTCAAGGACTGTGGTGAGATCTCAGAGAGTAGTGGCTCCTGACAATTTCAGACAGGACTGCTTTGTCTTGGCAATAGGAATTTGTTGCCAGGATCCGAACATTCGTCCTGCCCCATCCAATCGACTTTAGGAGAAACCGAAGAGACTGTTGCCCATTTTTCCCCCTTTGTGGCTTACGACCTTCAATCAGGGCCCGATAGTTCAATAGCCCAGTTGCCATCTTGGTTTACCCAAGGATCCTCGGAATTGTCCAGATAACTATCAACATCGAATAGGAACCCAAGATTTACTATATACAGTAGCTAAATTGGTTGGACCACTCACCATTGCCATCTTGTCCAGGTAGGCCATTACATAATGTGCTAACAAACACATTTTCAGTGCTGAAGAGGTAGGAATCTAAAAAATAATTAATATGATTCCTCAGCATGCCAAATGCAGTAGTGGCACATACCTCTGAATCTGAGCTTTCGTCATTTTTATTATAGAGGTTGGCCTTTGTGTGTCTTTTCCATCGGCAGTTCTGTCTTTGATGAGGTTGTAGTTCTGCATGTAGCATCGCTTCACTGCCCTCTTTGCTTCCCACCAGATAGCTCCACTGATGAACAACGCTTAACAATTTCTGGCTTCTTCCGGGTTTCCCATTTTTTCTTTCTGAATTTTCTCCCCATTGTAGCAATTATGACAATCACAGTAAACAATGCAAAAATTGTGTTAGTGTGTCCTTCCACAATTAAATTTTATAAAATAGGTTTCTGCCACACAGGCCAGAAATCCTGCCAACTACGCCAATTGTGAAGGCTGGGGGTGCCAGTGAGCCCCAAACACAACCACAATCCCGGGTTCAAATCAAAGGGGTTTTCATTACACAAGTACATTGTACAATGATTAAATACTATGTCTCTCTCTCTCTCTCTCTCTCTCTCTCTCTCTCCACCGCACAGCTATTCCTCCAGTAGAGTGTTGCCTTTCTCCGTTCCCAGCTCTGATTCGCCTGGACAAGGCAGTGTGGTTCTTTTTATGTAAAACCCGGAATTACATCTGGTGTCAGGGATTCGGGTATCGATACCCAGAATTGCTGCCATCTAGTTTATGGGGGGAAATAATAGGCAGAAATTACTGCTCTCCCTTGTCCTTCCACATTATGGGTGTCCCGTCCAGGTGCAGACCTCAAACCAACTCCAACTTGCAGATGGTCCTTAAATTATTTTATACCGGCAGGTCACAGAGGTTTCTTTTCATCCCACCGGCCAATTCAACATTTGTTCCATCCTGACCTCCTGTCCAGGTAGTAAACCAATCCTTTCCCAGCAGGGGTGCCCATCTGTCTCCTAGAGCATTTCAATCAAAGCATGAGGAAACAAATGCATGAACAATTTATACCAGATTTGATGACGAAAATATAGATCACAGTTTTGAAGTGTTCTTTAAATGAAAGTAAGAGGAACGAGAAATAGATTTACAGTAACATGCAAATTAAAATTCAGAGAGGAATCAAATATAACTCCACAGTTTCAAACAGTGAACTTAGCAGTCATGCAGAAAGATGCAAGTGCCTGATTAATCGTAGGATAAGTGTCTGGGGAAGCCATAATCTTGGTTTCTAACTAACTGTTAGAGTGCCACTCATTTATCAGTGAAACACAATTAAATAAGGTGGACAGGTTATCGATCTGGCATGGTTTAAAAGAAATATACAGCTGAATATCATCAGCATAAAAAAAACAAAAAAGCTATAAATGAACAGAATCAGAGATAGTAGCAATAGTTTTTTTATTCACTTTTGAAATAAAAAAAATAAACATTTTGCTCTTACATCTGACCCAGGCACATTTCAAAATGCATTAAATCAAAAAACATTTGTTTCCCTTTTACAATATGAGATCCTCCCCCAATTTAAAGAGGTGCTCATGACAAGCAAGGGATTTTTTTTTTTTTTTTATAGAACTTAAACTATTTCATTCACATGCTTTTAATCACTCCCATGACAGAGGTGAAATTTGTGCTCCACAACAAAGCCTTTCCCGTGGAATTGGAAAAAAAACTACCTGAGTAAATGTTTAAGAGGAAGGCTGTACGTGTGGCATGAAAGTGGATTGGTTCATTTATTTTAATGATTTGTCTTTAAAATGTCTTCGTACAGAGTTCTTGGATGTCAAGTAATGAATTATTAATTATAATTATTACTATTATTATTTTTTACTAAATCTTATTTTCCATGTTTCTTTGTTGATGAGCTCCCGTTGAAGAATTTATTGGCAACAGAATATATCCTGCGCATACCAAAACAACTGAAGTAACAACTAACAAAGTGACATTTTTGATACCATTTTAACAAAGTTTATTGTCTGCCATCAATCACAGAGCAGCCCAGTGAAACGACAATAATACACCTGCAACCTTAAAACACAGACTTCATCATTAAATCCCAGTGCGTGACTTAACAGCGGGCAGGCAATCGCTCGTACATGTTTACTGACGGAGATGCTGGCATTTTGCATGTAGTATGCGACAAATCAAAAGAGAAACAGCATGCAAAGATGCACAAACACAAAGAGATTGGTGACAATCACACCTTAGTGTTCCTGTGTGAAATCAGAAGGGACAACTGAATTCCACTGGGCACAGGTATCTGCATAACAGGGAACCTATATGATGGGCAGAGGAATTTCAAATGCTTTGTATGCCTACCTTTTGTTTTGATGACTGGTTGTGTCATATTCAGCTCTTCGTTCATTACTCTGGCACAAGTGTAACCAGCCTCTCTTTGAAATTCACGGTTCTGTACTTTTTCCAAGTCTGACATCATTTTCTCCTCGACCCCCTCGCACCCAGCGTGAAGTATAAAACAGCCTTTATGCGGCTCAGTAATTTGCACAGGGGAGCCCGTACCCTCACATCCACTCAACAATAAAAAATGGCCTTTTGCATCTGTTACAATATAAAAGTTTAAAGTTTCAATGATTTAATTCGCCACTGGCAAACTAAGTAGAAATGATAATTCCCAAAGCCTATTTGGGTTGCATTTGCAACCATTTTAGTTGCAGTCTGGTTTTAGTTTAGTCTGCAGTCTATTTTTGCACACCAATCTGCACTCAATAACTCATAATGACAAAGTGAAAATATGTTTTGAGAAAGCATTTTGACAGGATTTAAACTTGCTATCTTCCTCTAGCTATAGCCACATATCTATATAAATGCAAAGAATTATTATTATTATTATTATTATTATTATTATTATTATTATTATATCTAAACCCAGGTTAACAGGAAAAGGGGGTGGCCTGGTTGTGGTTTATAGATCTACCTTGACAATGAAGGAACTCTCCATTTTTGGTCACATCTTTTGAATATATTGCTGTTAAACTGGTTTCCTCCCCTCCTGTGCTGCTCTTGTTAGTTTATCGCCCTTCCAAATCTGAACTTTCTGCCTGAATTTAATGAACTTCTCACTGTAATCTCAGCTCTTTGCCCTGCTGTAATTTTACTTGGAGATTTTACTATTCATGTTGATATCAACTGCTCTCTCACTGCTGAATTCATCTCAACTTTGGATTGTTCTGACTTGACACAGCATGTGGATTTCCCCACTCATACTCAGGGTCATATTCTTGACTTGCTTTGTTCAAATGACTTGAATACTGTCTCTGTTTAGGGTTCACTCTCTGGTATTTCTGATCATAAGCTTATTGAGTGTAACTTTAACATTATTACCACCACATCTGTCAAGAAAACGTCTGTCTCCTATCGCAACATTAGGTCAGTTACTTCTGATTTGTTTGCTGCTTCCCTTCTGTCTTCGTCTCTTTCTGAATTGCATAGTCTTCCCTCTCCTGAAAACATGGTTTCCCTTTATAACAGCTGTGTTTCCCAACAGTTAGATAACTTTGGTCCCTTAAGGACTAGGCATGTTCCAGCCTCCCGCTCCTGTCCCTGGTACACTGATGAGCTCAGAGCTATGAAAGCCACTAGCCGGTGTCTTGACCGGCTTTATAAGAAAACAGGCCTCATAGTTCATTCACAGCTTTACACTGAGCACATACTTAAATATAGGGATGTCCTTCACACAGCTCGCTCCAACTATTATTCCTCTCTCATAAATGGTACTAAGACTAGGCCTAGAACTCTTTTTAGAACTGTTAATAAACTCCTCCAACTCCCCAGCATGCCCCAATACAGCTGAACAGTGTCCGGCTTTCTTACATTTCTTCAATACCAAAATTGATCAAATCTATCACAGTTTCCCCTCCACACCTCAACCACTCACTCATTCTGATCTGCCATCTCCATCATCAAAACTCACTTGTTTCTCGCCATCTCTGAACTTATTAATAAGTCTAATTCCTCCTCCTGTCTGCTTGATCCTGCCCCCACTTCTCTGCTTAAGACATGCTCATCCATAATTAGTATTCCTGTTGCCTCATTGGTAAATGCATGTTTCATTTCAGGCTCTGTCTCTACTGCCCCCAAAACTGCTGCAGTTACCCCAATCCTTATAAAACCTGACCTGGATCCTTCATTTCTCTCCAGTTACAGGCCAATCTCTAATCTCCCTTTTTTGGGTAGTGACGGAACGCGTGGTCTCTACACAACTCCATGCTTTTCTTCTAGACAATACACTCTATGAGCCTTTTCAGTCTGGCACAGCACTGAGACAGCTCTTCTCTGGGCGGCACGGTGCCGCAGTGGTAGCACTGCTGCCTCGCAGTTAGGAGACCCGGGTTCGCTTCCCGGGTCCTCCCTGCGTGGAGTTTGCATGTTCTCCCTATGTCTGCGTGGGTGCTCCGGTTTCCTCCCACAGTCCAAAGGCATGCAGGTTAGGTGCATTGGCGATCCTAAATTGTCCCTAAAAAAAAAAAAGACAGCTCTTCTCCGTGTAGTTAATGATCTTCTGCGGTGTGCAGATTGCGGTTCCCTTAATATTCTCCTCCTTCTTAACTTAAGTGCAGCATGTGACACTGTTTATCATGAAATCCTCCTGTAACGTCTCTCTGCTGTAGGCATCTCTGGCTTAGCCCTTCAATGACTCACATCATATCTCTCTAATAGGCAACAGTTTGTCACACTCGGCCGATATGAATCCTCGACCTCACCTGTGTCACATGGTGTCCCACAGGGGTCAGTCCTTGGGCCATTACTTTTTCTACTTTATATCCTTCCTTTGGGTCAGATATTCACAGACATGGCCTTAACTTCTACTGTTATGCAGACGATATACAGTTACAGTTACTTAGTACAGACTCCCCTACAGATTCACTTTCCAGCACACTCACTGACTGCAACACTAATCTTAAGCTATGGATGGAAAATAACTTTCTCAAACTAAATGCAAACAAAACTGAAGTGTTACTGGTAGGTCCAAAATCCCAACTTTCTAAGGCATCCAATTTCTATATTTCTATTTATGGTACACTTGTCAAACCTGCTCCTGTTGTCAGAAATCTTGGTGTTTTGTTTGATTCATCACTTAACTTTGAGCTACACATTAGGTCTCTTTCCAGAATTTCATTCTATCAACTCCGTAACATTGCCTGCCTCCGTCCATTTCTGTCCTTTAATGATGCTCAAACTCTGGTTCATTGTTTCATAATGTCTCGTATTGATTACTGTAATTCCAATTTCCTCTTCATTGGCCTCCCTGCAAAATCTATACAGAAGCTACGGTATATTCAGAACTCCGCAGCTAGAGTCCTCACCCACACAAAGCGTTCTGCTCACATCTCCCCTGTTCTCTCCCAGCTTGACTGGTTACCAGTTCCATCAAGGATTAAATTCAAGATTCTTGTTCTCACCTTCAAAGCCCTACATTACCTTACCCCCCCTCTACCTCACTCAGCTCCTAGCTCCTTACACTCCTTGGCACTCTCTCAGGTCCTCGAGCAGTAATCTCCTTACTGTGCCATGCACCAGACCAAGACCTTGGGAGGCAGGTCCTTCAGTGCTATGGCCCCTCAACTCTGGAACTCTCTTCGTCAGTCTCTCCGAGATTGCTCCTCTTTCTGCACTTTTGAATCTCAACTGAAAACCTTCCTCTTTTACAAACTTTTGTCTTCTGTGTAAATTATTTTTTTAATTTACTCTGTATGTAAAGCGACCTTGGGTTTGTGAAAGGCGCTCTATAAATGTAACTTATTATTATTAAAGATTTACAAGTTTACTAAAAATCAAACACTGAAATCTGTCATTCATATACGTATTCAGACCCTTAAGTCAATAATTTGTAGTAGCCCCTCTAGCAGCAATTACAGCGTCAAGTCCTCTTGGATATGTCTCTACAAGCACACCTGGATTTGGGCAGTTAATCTCATTATTTCTAGCAGCATTTGGATTAGGTGGAAAACATCTGTAAACTGCCATGGTAAGGTCTCTCCACTGATGTTCTAAGGGGTTTAAGTCTGAGCTTTGATTGCACCACTCAAGGAGTGTCAGACACTTGTCCTGAAGCTCTGGATTTGGGTCTTTGCCATACGGAAATGTGAACCTTTGCCCCAGTCTGAGGTTGCATGTTCTCTGAAGCAGGTTTTGTTCAAGGAATTTGACTGCATTCATCCGTCCCACAACTCTGACCAGTCTCTCTGTCACTTCTGCTGAGAAATGCCTTATAGCATTTCACTGCCACCCCCATGCTTCATTGTATGGATGGTATTAGCAGTGGTTGGTCTTTGCCAGACATAGTTCTTGAAGTACTGTCCAAAGTGTTTAGTTTTTGGCTCATCACACCAGAGCAAACTCCAAGCCAGCTCTCACATGCTTTTCATTTCATATCCCATTTGGGGTGGAAAGATAATGTATGGACTGAGGAGACATTCTATCAAGAGCAATTCTTTTCTCAATACGAGAGGTGGCAGTGCTCCCCTGGCTTGGTTCCAGTTTGGACACCCACAGGGTTGCTTGGAACTTGTAGTGTAAAAGTGCAGCCCTGTTGGGGTCCTAGAGTGCCGCCACTGGGCGCTGTGAGGAGAGGAGCTCCCTGTTCTCTGCAGTTTCCATATTACCCAGAAATATTTCCCTCATGCAGTTCTGTGGCACCAGAAGTACTACCGTGTCTGGCATAAAATCAGCTTCCGAGGAGTCAGAGTCAGGAGGCAACAGACAATGCTTATGTGGAGGAGTGGAAGGAGAAAAACAAATATCTGTGGTGGCTATACTTTGGCTGTGGTTTTCCGATCTTGAAGGTATTGTGTAAAATGAACAACCTTTATATGAACATGTTTAATTGTGCCTGGGGGGTTTGGGTGGCTCAGTGGCTCCCCCTGCTGGTTACAATGGACAAACAGATGGATGAAATGGAAGGAAAAACAGCAAAATTGGTGGATGGACAAACAAAAGGATAGATGGATAGATGAACTGACTGACAGATCTGTAGCCTACTATTTCCATCAGGCTTCTCCTCTGTGACCTAGTCTGTTTCATGATTCATATTTTCTATTCTTTCATTTGATAAAAATCTGACTATGCCACATTTTGTATCCATTCATTGGAAACACTATATAAAATATATATTATTGGAGCATTCGTTTTGTGAAGTTTAATGGTGATTTTAAATAAGGTCATACAGTAGTTTGCATCATGTGAGCCACATAAAGAAAACACCAACCTGTGACAGGTCAGATGTCTGTCATTCACACACACACCATCAGGTTTTCAGGCTGAGAGTGGACTTTTCATTTTAGATTTTATTTAATGTCTCTTGTTAATTTTGTTTATTGCTATGGAAGCCTATGGGTGGCTTTGTATTACACCCTTATTTGCTGAATAAGGCAGTTTGTGGTGATGGTCATCAAAGACGTTAGAAAAGCAGTTCAGACTGTTGTGCACAGTAGTTTGCATGTAGCATTAAAGTATTGAACTAAATGATCTTTTCCTGTCATGTGTCTGGAAAACATGACAGTGGCCAAAATGGAGACTTGATTCTTTGACTGCATGCAGTGGAACCACACACTAGTTACCTCTGAATTACACAGGTCTCTGTGTTACACTTTCAATTTATTTAAATAAGTTACTCCTAAAATGCTTAAAAAAACACCAATCAATTCCATAAAAGTTTGTATTATTATTATAAAACACTGCTCCACAAGATTGCCTATAACAAATGATAACAAACAAAAGAAATTGAAGCCCACCAGACTAAATTGGTTTCTGCAGCTTCATGTTGGTAAATTTTTGTGTCATTACTGTAATACTGTAATGAAGTTAGATTTAAAATATCTGAAAAATAAATAAAAGCAAAAAGACCTCAGTTTTCAAGAATATTAAAAAAAATTCTGCTTAACTTTAGTTTTCGCCATGACCTAGCAATCAACATGTTTTTCAGTACCAGCAGAAACATCGCCTACTTGAGCCTCTCACAATATTTTCATTAGATGACAGAGTCTAAACATGTGAAATACAGTGACATGGAGGTCTGTCATATTAATTGATAAAATATGATCTGTAGAGACAGCCTTAGCTTGTTATAAAAAGCCACTCTGCTGCTTTGATCCTGTTGGCTTACGAGGCAGGCTTGATCAGTCCACAGTCCATGGCCTTGCTGAGGCAGTTGCGGGCGACATCAATCGCCTCCTGTTTATAAGGATCATCCTCCAGTTTAGCAAGGACAGTAAGAATCTCCAACATCTCGCTTTCAATTAACTTTCTGGCCAGCTCTTTGTCTGCGTTGATCATGTTGAAAACAATCACAACACCTCGATGCTGGACCTCTGGCTTTTCATGAAGACAAAGTCTCTGAAGAATCTCCAGCCATTGTGTAGTCTGCAATGATACCAAATTTTTTTTTAAATACCTCAGAATCATCATTGGAATACAGTGTCCAACTATTGAAAAATCTGCTTGAACAAAATGATTAATTTTTTTTTGTGGAACACAATTATCCATCAGGACTACTCAACTACAGAACTAGACTACGGCCTCCCATTGAACTTGTTGATAATTAGATACCTCATTTCTCAGTTTTTGAAAGAGCTTTGCTGAAGTGCTTACGGTTTTTTAATGTTATTTATAACATTTAATAAACTATAGCTGTGATCTAGAATCTCTTCCCCCAACTTAGAGATTCCACAAGGTGTGCCAGATAGGGACTGTACGTCAAAAACAGTGGTTTTCAACTCCTGTAACCAAACATGAATGCACATAAATAATGCAGAGATGAGCTACTAATTCATTGTTGCTGTGTAGAACATTAGGGTCCTTTAAATCACGACTTAGTATTTTTTTGGATAATCTAGATGTATAGCATAGATGAGCTTATTGGGCTAAATAGCCTATTCCTGTCACAATTTTTCTAATATTCTAAAAAATGAAGTTGGTGCCTGATCACATGAGAATTATATGTCAGTATTTTCAAAAAGCTCTGTTTTCCTCATCCACACTGCTATACTAGATCCACTGTTTTCAAGTGTACATTCTTCTAAAATTACTTTCGAATCAATAAACTTTTGGTGGTTGAAAACACCCTTTCAGTAAACAGATTCCCAAAATGAATAAAAAAAGATCTAAATTCCACATCAAAGATTAATTTTGAATTGTATACCTAAAGAACTAAGTTACAATTAAGGGTCCTATTTTTAATAGTTCACAACAGGCACAGCACACTCTCTGACAATGACTAAATCCATATACGGTGTAAGTAATACACTTAAGCTTAGCAGAAAATAAGACTTTAGGTAGACTTTGTCCGGAGTAGCAATTTGAATCAGTCAGAATTGGTTTGATTATGATTTCTCCAAAAGGGTCATAACTTTATACTGGGGGCATTAAATGAATGAAGAATCATTAAAATCAAAAGCTGTTGATGATTGTCTACCTAGGGCTATGCTCCTAGATCTCCAAAATCTCAAAAAGGGTTGCAGGTCTCAAAATTCACAAAACACCACACCGGTACGCTGTACAGTCATGTGACCCAGGCAAATTATAACAGTCAAAAATTCGCAGTTTTGATTTGATTTTGGTTTATTTTTTATTTTTGAAAACTTTAGTCACCATTTTGTTTTACTGTTCCTTCAGCATCACCATTTTGTTTTACTGTCAAGGTAATAAACACTAATCACACGATCAGTGACACGTGTGACATCATCACCACACACTAATAAACATGGTGGTGTGGTAAACACAGTGTCCAAGTATTGGGATAACGCTGAACGACTTCTAACTGCATTTACAGTAATCCCTTGCTTTCGCGGATTCACTCTATCGCGGATTTTAAATGTAAGCATATCTAAATATATATCACGGATTTTTCGCTGGTTCGCGGATTTCTGCGGACAATGGGTCTTTTAATTTATGGTACATGCTTCTTCAGTTTGTTTGCCCATTTCATTTCATACAAGGGATGCTATTGGCGGATGGCCTAGAAGCTACCCAATCAGAGCATGTATTACATATTAACTAAAACTCCTCAATGATATAAGATATGCATCCCGCGCGGTGCTTGATTGTTTGCTTGTCTCTGCCTCTATCTCACCCTCTCTGACATTCTCTGCGCCTGACGGAGGGGGTGTGAGCAGAGGGGCTGTTTGCACAGAGGCTGTTTGCTTAGAAGATACAGACCTCCTCTAAAAAATGCCGCTTTATTGCGGTGCTTCGGAATGCTTAAAAGCACACGTTTTGATTTTTTGATTGTTTGCTTTTCTTTGCGAGCGCTCTCTCTTTCTCTCTCACTCTGAAATTCTCTGCTCCTGATGCGGGCACTCCTTTGAAGAAAATATATATTTGCATTCTTTTAATTGTGAGAAAGAAAAAAAGATGATCTCTGTCTTGTCATGGAGCACAGTTTTAACTTTTGACTAAAGGGTGTTATTTCATGTCTAGAGGGCTCTAATAATGTTAACAGTGTGGGAGAGTTTATAAGGGCTTAAAATATATAAAAATAACCATACAAACATATGGTTTCTACTTCACGGATTTTCACCTATCGCGGGGGGGTCTGGAACGCAACCCCCGCGATCGAGGAGGGATTACTGTATTTTATAACTTTGTTTAGCAGATTTTTGAACCTTACTTTAATTTGTTTAAGTTTTGTTCAACAATTTCATTTTGTTTTACTTGATTGTTGTTTTCTGTTTCCTCTGAGGCTAGGCATCTGCACTGGCAATCGGATGGTTGCCAGTTCGAATCCAGTAAATGCCAAAAAGGGACTCTGCTCTGTTGGGCCCTTAACCTGCAATTGCTGAGCGCTTTGAGTAGTGAGAAAATGCAAAGAATTATTATTATTATTATTTTCCTGGTTACTAACTTATCACCTGCTTTTTTGACAACTCCTTTGTCTTTTCCTTCATTTCCTGGTTGCCTTTCCTTTTAAGACAAAGTATAATTTTCAGCACAAAAAACGGGCTCTCTGTTCTCTGTGTTGCTATGTGTCTTTGGCTTTTGATTTATTTTTGAAGTTCCACAACATTTTCATTTACTCGTTTACTCAGTAAGAGACAAATGATTGTAGGCAGGTGCTCATTTCTGTGCAAATAGAGAAAAGTGAACAAAGCAAATTCTTCAATAAAGTCCTCATTTCTTTTGTTGGCTCAAACTTTTAGGGTTTTACATTTCATACTGTTTTCTTTTTTGTTTCTCTGTTGCTGCATTAGAACTCAGTGGTTTAGTGGTAAACTAAACATCACAGATATGTGCTACATCAAATGTCTTCTTTGTTATATCTCATAGTTACTCAATATTGCATACATTTATATTCATTTGTTTAGCTAATAAATTCATCCAAAGCATTTTAAAAATCAAGTACAGGTATTTTTAGATTTTTACGAGAGTGATGAGGGCTGAACTGGCAAAGTGAAATAACTAAATCAGCTGGTGTTGCTTCATACTTGAAAACAGAATGACCATTGCAAGTTTGAATTGCAGCATAAGGATATGAAAGTTTTATAGCCACTTGGTTTTAGTGGGAAGGTTTATGATGTACTTACCACTTCCGTAACCTTAGTACATAACGTCTTTTGTGCAGCCGTTAGCATTGCCAGGGCCCCTGCTGCTGCTCTCTGAAGTTTAAAGTCGTCTTCTCCACATAACAAAACCAGGAGTTTGAGGCGATCGTTGCCCTCAGCCACGAACCTTTCTTGCACCTGTAAAATGTGTTCCCATCACCATCATTCAGATATCATTTTCTTCCTTAGCTCTCCCCCCCAATCCCCTTGTAGATTTTTAAGGTACGTTGTTCGTAAAATCATTTTTCTAAGCTATTTAAAGTGCCATTTCCTTTAAAATAAGTCCATCCCATTGTGAATTTCAAAACTCAGGCAGGAAGACCTTTAAAATAGTTATGCCCCCACCTCTTAATTTTTTCAAAGAAAAATGTTTCCCCTGTCTCAGAGTCTCTCATGTGCCTTCCCAGTAAACTGAACTGAAGATCTGATAAGGACTTTGTTCTAACAGCTTCCATTTTGCCACTCTTCTATGAAGCCCAGATTTCTTAAAGGAGAATTACACCCAAAAATAATACTTTTTATATGGTACTTCCCTTTAAGGTTTGTAGTGATGGCTAAGAAAAGTTTTTAACCTAACATTTTCATACAGAATGGAGGTAACAACAGTTCTGATAGAAAACATGCCTATGGTCAGTAACACTGGACTACTTTAATTTTCCGTAGGGAGGTGGAGAGTAGCATGGTGGACTGTCTGTAAGACTGACACTGGGTTTAAGAAAAGCTATGGTCCCTTGAACGGGTGAGATAAAAAGAAGGGCGGGAGGATTCCTGAAGGATTTGACTTCAGCAAGAGAAGGTGGAAGGTGAGGGGAATTGTAGTGGAATGGAAGCCAGGTGTGAGAGAGAAAGTTCTGAATAGGGAAGCGGAAGGTGTAGGGCATCTCTCATGGCCATGACAATGAGTGTGGTTTATAGTTAGGAGTAAATAGTTCCTGAGTAATTTCCTTCATAGTTGCTTTGCATTTGCTATTTTTGAATAAACTGTTTCTTGCAACCACTTTCCAAACCTTGTATGGGGGGGTCACTACAATATCCATCCATCCATCATCCAACCCGCTATATCCTAACTACAGGGTCACGGGGGTCTGCTGGAGCCAATCCCAGCCAACACAGGGTGCAAAGCAGGAAACAAACCCCAGGCAGGGCGCCAGCCCACCGCAGGGCACGCACACACACACACCCACACACCAAGCACACACTAGGGACAATTTAGAATCGCCAATGCACCTAACCTGCATGTCTTTGGACTGTGGGAAGAAACCAGGGCACCCGGAGGAAACCCACGTAGACACGGGGAGAACATGCAAACTCCATGCAGGGAGGACCCTCGCTACAATATCTTAGCCAAAAATGCATTGGCTCTTATTCTATCTAAAACACTGTTACCTCCATTGTGAATGAAAACATGACATAAAAAATGTTTCTTGGTTATCACTACAAACCGCACGAGTTCAGTAAACATATAAAAAAATAAACTCTTGTTGTGATGTTTTTTTAAACAGCTGAAAAAATGTACAGGCCATCAGGATTTGGATGAAATGTAGATTAATTACACACTCTTACTGTCATTTTTTAAAAAAGCTATTATTATGAAATTATCATTGTATAGTTTATTTTTGCTTGTTTGTGGTTATTTAAAGACACTTTCAGCCTTTATCAGTTCCAGACATCATTGGCTAGAATGCCACATTGTTTCTAGCTCAATGATGTGGAGTGTGATGTTATGATAGCCATCTTATTTTAAAGCAAGCTTCACATTACAAGCTTGTATGCACTAAGCTTACTACAATATAAAGGACAGGCTTCTTCTTAAAGAATTAAATTAAGAACAATAAAATGTTTAAGAAAGTATCTAGGATTTTGGCCCTGGAAGTTTAGATGTTATAAGTTTGCTGATCCTAGGGACACAAGAAGTTGTATGTTCATGTTTTATGTCTCCATGTACCAAACCAACCTTATATCTTAATATGAATCTGCTTAATGCCTTTAAACAATAATCTTTACATCATTTAGTTTTACAAAAAGATCTAAAAGGCCATAACACAGCCAGATTGGATTTACATTGAATGTTCATATAGTCCTGTTGGTAGCCATCTTGACAACTGACCTTGTCTCCAAAATGCTCAGTTTGGATGGATACCATTTTTTTTTAACAATTTTAAAGTTTTTTATATTTTTTCAGTTTGTTCCTAATACTTTGTATAGGTTGCAGTTCACTAACAACTGCCACAATAAGCACAGGACATGTTGCATGTTGGCACCACTAAGGTACTGTATGTACACATGAACATCTATCAGGGAGATTTTTGGATGCAGAGAGGGGGCTTACAGGGGTCTACATGACCACTTTGACCATTTTTAAACTGAAAATGGAGGTGCTAATTGAAACAGTATTGCTGAAGGGGTGGGGGTCTTTAAAGTTAGTGACACACAGTGAGCACCCATCATCTCATCAGTGTGGTGGCATTGCCATTCTTCTTCTTTCTTACTCTTAACGCCAAACTGCAAGAAAGAATGAAGAATATTGGGCTATCTGCCACTGGTCACCTGTTTTTGTACTGAAAGTCATATATAAATTAAATAAGGCCAAAACTCAGAACAAAGAAGAGAGTAGGACAGAAAAATGACTACTGTCTTCTTCCTGCCCCACTCAAGTATGCAGTACCTTTACCAACACCTAATTAATTTGCCTATTCCAAGCAAGTCCTCAATGGGATGCCAAGCAATCACAGGCCATACTGACACTTGCACATCAGCCCAGGACCAATTTACAACCATCATGCACATCTTTAGGTTATAGGAGGAAACCACAAGATTCCAGGGAGGATATATCTACTCCACACAGACAAGAACAGACTGGGATTAAAACCCATGTTTCATTAAGTTTCTGCAACTCAATCCCACCCACTAGATGTTCAGACATTTTTGAGACATCTCATATAGAGGACTTATAGGTCTCACCACATAACTGTGTCTGCATTGTATGACTTAACTGCAAAAGGAAAACAACAAGGCATACAGTATTGGTGTAAAGGGTTATTATGGGCATATCTGTATTTACAGAGTACAGTCATGTGTTGATTTACAGCTCCCTATATCAGTTTGGCCATATGTCAGTCACAAAGTGTGTAGACCATTGAAATTTCAATGGAGGTCTTGTGGAGGTCACTGGTAGGCATATTTTAACTGCTGGTACAGTATCGTACAAACTGATCTATCTGTTTCTCAACCACTAGATGGAGCCACTGGTAGGTCATGGGGGTCACACTGGGTCACCTAAGCCAGTGGTTCTCAACCAATGGGTGGCAACCATAGTTTCTGTTGTTGATTCATTAGTGGGTAGCGGTGGGTCTCCTAAGCAATCTGCAGCGCTGGATGATATGTTTCCCTGTTTTTAAGTAAGGGGATGGTTTGCAGTAGCTGCTAGTGGGTCTTCAATGAATGTAAAATGGCAAAACTGGTGTTCAGGACCACATAGGTTGAGAAAAACTGGTGTAAGGAAGGCAGTACAGGCTGAATATATAAAAAATAGCCACAAAGAGCAGCACTGATCAAAACAAACCTTAAAGGGCCCAAAAAGAGTCAATTATAATATGGGACCTTGTGAAATAATGCTAATAATAATGTAAGATTAATTACTGCAGCTAGTTTTGTCAATTTCTAGAACATTATTGGCATATTGTTTTCCTAAGGCCCTCAGCCATAAATACAAATCGCCTCAACTTGGTCAGCTGTAAATTGATGAGTGACTGCACAGTTAAATTCTTACTTGCATGTGTTAATCAACATGCAACATGTTGCTACTCCCTGGTTCCATAATTAGTAAGCGTAACTATCCATCCATCCATCCATTTTTCAACCCGCTGAATCCGAACACAGGGTCACAGGGGTCTGCTGGAGCCAATCCCAGCCAACACAGGGCACAAGGCAGGAACCAATCCCGGGCAGGGTACCAACCCACCACAGGAAACACACAAACACACCCACACACCAAGCACACACTAGGGCCAATTTAGAATTGCCAATCCACCTAACCTGCATGTCTTTGGACTGTGGGAGGAAACTGGAGTGCCCGGAGGAAACCCACGCAGACACGGGGAGAACATGCAAACTCCATGCAGGGAGGACCCGGGAAGCAAACCCAGGTCTCAAAACTGCGAGGCAGCAGCGCTACCACTGTGCCACCGTGCCACCCAGTGAGCATAACTGCCTTACCTCAAAACCCATGTCTGTCTTACCTGAAAAATCTCAGGCAAGATTAAGAAGGGGCCTGAGTTGCCTCGAAAGCTTGCATATTGTAATCTTTTTAGTTAGCCAATAAAAGGTGTCATTTTGCTTGGCTTTTCTCTGAAAAATCTCAGAACATAGTTGATAACACTGTGTTTTAATAAGAGACATATCCCCAAGTGGCATGGCAGCAGAATGTTTATCACTGCTGTGTCTGGGTTCCAGTTGTCCTTGTCCCGTGTATCTATGTGAGTTTCTCCAGCTAGTCTGATATTCCAGCCACATCCACAAAAGATTCAGATTACGTTATTTGGCGTCTCTAAGAGTAGGGTTGCAGTGCTGTGTGTATGTGTATGTTTTTCAGTGGGCCATGCTATGGGGTTGGCTCTAGCATTGCACCCAATTCTGTCTCCAGTCTTTCTGAGTCTAAATTGGTTGAATATGCAAGTTTGAAAATGTTATTGTCTTTATACCTGAAGTAAGATACTTGTGTTAATGTGCCTAATCTTTGGTATTACCTTTTTTCCAGCTTTCATTGGCTGACTGATAGCCTGTGGCTGTTCTTCTCTTTTTCTAAAAACAGTATGGCTTTGACAGTAACAAGTCTAGTAATGTAAGTCTCATGCATGTGACATTGACATGTAATGATATGCTGTCAATTAACAGTCCTATTTTTAAGTGGAAATCATCAATTAGGACTGTAGACAACACCTACTTTTATTATTACTTGACTGTCATGTGAAACACAGCCCACCAAAGCCCCTGTGGTCATATAGCACTTTAATCTGTAATCATCAGGTGCTGCGTGTAACACCATTCACATACTGACCTCTTTGCAAGCAGTGAGATTGCACATACACTCTGTGGCTGCCTGCCGGATCTGGTCATGCTCCTCAAACATGTAATTCTCAATATCCGACAGAGCGTTCTCTTTAATGATCTTCTTCCTGTAATTTAAAATGTTTGGCATACATTAAAAGATTTTATAGTAATACAGCTTACAACTTGCCCAAAAAAACTATAAAAAGGCAATTTGTACCAGGTAGGTATGTGGCAGCCTGGCAATACTCCCAACTCAGTGAAACACAAACTAACAACATACAACATAAAATAGCTAAAAATGTATTCAATGTTAAGGAAATGTATTAAACACATCTAGTGTGCAATTCCACAAATTAAACAACTTAAAACTTACTATTATAGGTGTTTAAAGTATTTAATTTTATATATACACGTAAGTTGGAATTTGCTTGTAGAATATTAAGATAACTATAGCAGGCGCACAGTGGTTAGCATCATGGGTGAAAATCTGTGTGAATTCTGTGTGTTTTCGTGGTGTCATGCAGGTTTTTCTTCCGATGCTCTTGGTCACAAATCTGACTTCTGTTTTCTGCTGTACAGCAAAATTTATTTTCCTGTAAGTCACACTTTGACAACTCTTATTATACAGGGTGACCTAAAATTAAGTATCACATTTCTCAAGGTCATTGCTTGAGGTAGAGGCAGCCAAGTGGGTTGGGGTGGGGGTCCTATGATAAGCGATCCCTTGTAGTTTTCAGTCGGCAACATACTTTGGTCCGGTGTGCACCATGCTTTCACTGTCAAAGCGTTCTTCAAAAGCCACAAATCTATCATCACTATGCAACATGCCTTCTGAACGCACTTCAGAATTCCTCCTAATGGTGACGTCCCAAATCGGAAAAAAATTTCTTCATTAGTTGGCTAAATTTAGACAGATGGGTACAACATTGAACAGAAAATCTCCAGGTCGTCCTTGGACCGTACAAATGCCTGAAAACATCCAAGCTGTAAGGGCATCAATTTTGCAGTCTCCAAGACATGCTTCTGCCTTAGGCATTTTCAACATATCTTTGAAGAGGATTTTGCATGAGGCCCTTAATTTCCTCACTAAGGGAGACTGGGACATTCTGCAAACCATTCATCAAGGTGCCATTATCATGTGCAGCAACAAGGCACATTTCCATTTGAATGGTTAAGTAAATAAGCAAAACTTTTGCTATTGGACTGAAACCAGCCCTCGTGAACTTCATCTGAGACACCTGCGCAGTGAGCGTGTTACAGTTTGGTGTGCCGTTGCAGAATTTGGCATTGCAGGCCCTTACTTTTTTGAGGAGGGGGGAGCAATGGTCATCATCACTTCAGAACGTTACATTGAAATGCTAGAGAATTTTTTGCGGCCCCAAATGGAAGAAATAGATGTGGTGGATGCCAGCTCATACGGTGTGGAGATCCATGCAAGTTTTGCAGGAGATGTTTCCAGGGAAGCTGATCTTCCTGCACTGTGATGTCGGGTGGCCTTCACGTTCACCTGATCCCACTCCATGCGATTTCTTCTTGTGGGGCTATCTCAAGTCGAAGGTATACACACACCGACCTCACAACTTTGAAGCCCTCAAGGATGCTATTTGATACAAAATCACCGCTATTGCCCTTGAAATGACAGAATGAGTCATGCAAGCTTTCAGAAATTGTCTCAAAGAGTGTACCGCTTATGATGGCCACCACCTTGAAGACATCATTTTTAGAACATATTGAAAAAAAATCCATTTTGTATACCCTTTCTTGAGTTGTAATGAAATTTATTTTATCTTGTAGCATTTTTGTAGAATAAACATTTGAAATATGGTATTTCTTTTTGGCTCACGGTGTACAAACAGGATATTATTCAGTAAGTAAAAAATGCTCACATTTCTAAATTCAAGGTTCTTTTAAAGGCTAAGCATTTTTAATTTCAACCAGTGTGCATATTATGTACTTTAAAGCTTAACTATAAAATTACAGTAAATTCTGGTTTGTTAAAGAATAATAAACAATTCACTAGGTACTGCATTTATCATCCGTGAGTCACTCCTTAAGCTCTATTTCATTTTTTTTTAACCGATTAGATTTTAGCTGATTTGTGTTGTGTGCACAAACATGGACACGTTTTGATAACTCACCTGAGTTTTTCACTCATTCCTGAGAGATTTGTTAGTGATAAAAGTGCCTCGTAGTTTTGCAGACCATCTTTCTCTGTGTTCAGAAGGCTAACCAAAGGTCGCACGACTTCATAAATCTTGAGAAAAGACACATATATACAATCATTAAAGATTTTTAGACCTGAATTTTGTAAAGAAAATTCCTTATAGTTTATGGGATTTTTTTAGTCCTTAAACTGTTAGCTGATTAACAGAAGTGACAATAATATGATCCTTAGAGTTTATAGAATCTGACACCATGGGGGCCAGCCCTTCTGTTTTACTTTATTCTCCTTTGTGTACTTTATTTTCACTAAATGTTTTCTTTTTAGATTGGCATCATTTTGTGAGCTGGGGGGTCTCTATAAGGCCACGCTGACCATGAAAATAACATGCTCACATGTTCTTAATAGAAAGGCAACATTACACAGTTCTTTATAAGTGTATTTTTTCTGTTAGACCAGTTTATGAATGAAGAAGATTTATATTATTGCATATTATTATTAATTCCTGGCATTGACAGAGGGCTCCTAAGAACACACAAGCTCATTTTCTGAGGCACTGAGCCTTTACACATTGAAATGTGCTGCACTTTTAGCTGATGCATGCATTCTGAAGTGCTCAACCTGAATTTGCTATAGCATGATTTGACATAATGTGGGCAATGGAGCCTTGAATGGGCTTGTGGAACTGAACATGACAGTCCAGTGAATATGTGACTAATCTGCAAATCAATCTTCCTCCCCAATTTCTGAAGAAAGAAACTCCATTACTTTAAAAAGAAATTGAGAATAACATCAATTTACATAATTTAATTACAGCGTATCTTTTATGCAAGAAGCTAAGAAGATGAAACACACATCCCTGTGTAACACCAGAGTTCATTTATACGAACTTCACTTCACTTTCAATAAGGAGGAAGTGATTCATTCATTAACACTTTCAGTTATGGTAACTAGCAATCATCGTTATTTAATGCCTAATAACTAGCTATCAGACTTTTTAGTGCAGTGTGCCTTTATAAATTACCACATACATGTGAAGATGAAGAAAAGGTCCTTTCATGTATTATAAAAAAGAACTGAAATGCACTTAAAGATGAAATCCTAGCCAAACAGGTTATTAACATTTGAAAATGTGTGTTAGAAGAAGGGACAAAACTCCACAGAATATGTTAAAAATCATTTTCTTTTTGCACTTATGTTTCTCAGTACTTTGATCTAATGATATAATAATATTCCATATCTATCAGCTGCAATTTGGTGGTTATTAATTTTTTGTCTTCTTTGTGAATCCAATCTATCTTACATTTGGTGTTCTCATTACTTCTACTTTTCATTTCAGGTGTAACTGCCACTGCAGATTACAGAAACGCCATGTCTTAATATGAGATGTAAACGTACTGCACACATGAGTAGAAGTTACTCTTTGAAACGTTCAGTTTTGTATATGGCGTGACTGTGCATTGAACTGCATTCTGTCCTGATCTGGAGGCAAGTGATTACAAACGACTCCCCTCACCTCCATGCAAATGACCTCCATTAACATTGCCAATTGATGGTATCATGTAGGTACATCCCTCTGGAGTTCCATTTTGGTTTCCTTTTCTAAAGCCAGACTCCTTACTTTATGATATAACTATTTAAACGATTTAAGTCGAATGGAACGGCGTTATTGTGGGTGCAGGTGTGTGCATGAGTGGGCACTATGATGGACTGCTGTATCCTCCAGGGCTGGCTCCTGCATTTCCCCTGATGCTTCTGTGATAAACTCTAGACTCCCATAAACCTCAGTGGATTAAACAGATTTGAGATTCTTATGTTTTGCAACACCTATTGAAATGTTGTGCACAATGTATACTGAGTAAAAATGCAAATAACAAACATTCATACTGTTTCTGCGTGAGAGATGCTACAAATAGTATGTTAGGGTATTTCAATATTACAGTGACCAAAGTAGAACAAAAATCAAACTACTATTATGAACTTCCTAAAAGAAGTAATATTGGAGCCATATAATAATACTCAAAATATTTTAATGATACTGATAAAACTATTTTCTATAATGTTGATAAAGTATGCAGCCCTAATTTCAATATTCCCTGCTTAAAAAAATGAACTAACTTAATTAAAACCTTGTCATGAACAGATTAAATATATGTGTATATGATCATATATTGCAGATCATTTCCGCCACATCATACACCCTTGATGTTCCCCTCTAATAATCCCAAGTTGATCAAAGCTGTAATTCTCACTATCTGGAATCAGTTTCCTCAATGCTTATTAGATTTCATAATTTTAAAATCCTCTTTCCTTCATGTTAATATTCATTTTCATGGACCAGGCTCAAGAGAGAACATAACCTCAGATGGTATGGCAGTCAAGAATACACACAACAGGTAAATCAGGCTATCTTTAGCATGAGCGATGAAACCAGAGACTCCAGGTAAAGGCCATACAAGCAGAGTATGCGACTAGGTTGCAATTCAAACCTGAATCTGTGAGGTAGCAGTGCTAATGACTGTGCCACCAAGACTCCTTACTTATAAATTGTTCATATAAAATAAATTTGTCTTAGTAACATTTTTTAAAGATGTCAGTTACTCTTTGCACAGGAACCCCTCCCATGACATTAAATAGCACAGGGACTATCTACTGATAATCTGTTGAACAATTAGTAACATCCTGCATTATTATAATAATTTACAATAAACCACTTCTTGACAGAAACAATTTGGAAAGATGTGTGCATTCTTTGGGACCACAATAAATGATTAGAGTTTGCCTACTCTCTCTCCAGGGAAGGCAGTTTCAGGATTTGAAGATGCAGCAATCTTTGCCAGAGCATGAGATGCCTTTGCCTTGCCAAGTTCTGTGCCCTCCAGGGCCAAAGGAATCAGCGCCTGAATAAAACAAACACAAAGCTCTTTAGTTTCTGCCTGTGTTTACAGCAGAGAAACTCTTTTAACATTTGTATATGCTGGCTGAGCACACAACACAAGCAAAGGAGAGTCTGCCCTAGAGGGGCGCACACATCTGCAGCTAACAGGATTATAAAACAAAAAGAGAAATGCTGTCTATGTTGCTTCTGCACTCAACAGTTATAGATTAATAAACATGCCTAGTTCCTTAAATATATTTTTAAAGATATATGACTCTAAAGGGAATCTCTTTGTTGCATAAATATTTTCCCAAAGTCAAGAAATACCTGTTGTATATGTTGTGACATAAACCTTGCTTATCCCACTTAGGGTAAATTCTAGTTTTTGTAGATTTCACAAATTATAAGCCCCTGATTGTCATTTCTGCTTAGAAATTGATTAACGTGTGCCATCCCTGGCGCTACAGAAATATTGATGTCTTAAGCAGGACATATTATACATGAAAAATTAGATAAGCAAAACCAGTCACATTAAACTGAAGATGCTCTTGAGTGAAAAATGATGACCTTCAAGGGTAAGTCAAACTACTGCAAATATTTTACATTTTTGTATACAATTGGCTGTGCATATGTGCATATGTGTTTTCTTTGCGTAATATGCTCTGTTACTGGTCCAGTTAACTGTTGTCATGATATACCATTGTTAACATGGCTGCCTTCACCCGTTCACACTATGCTGTTGTTTTTGCCTTTATTCCATACTCCCCAAAAAATAGTGACTTTTGAAAACACTCTCCAGTTATATACTTTTAAAAACACAGTCTCATCACTGCGGTGTGGACAGGTGAAAATGCAGATTTCTGAAAATACAGACTCAAATCACACTCTGATTGGTCTGTGCTTTTATGTGGCCCTTCCCTGATTGGATCCTGCTCTTTACAATGTCTTATTACCTGATTGGTCACCCTTCATGGAAGAAAACCACATTCTAACACAGCGGACATAGAGGAGATGCTTTCAGTGGTGCTTGCTGTGATGCTTACCTGTATGCATGTAAATTGTATTATGTACAGTTTGAATGCTGCAATCATGCTAAAAATGCATATAATTTATGGGTCGCTACAGTTTTACAATAAATCCCATGGACCATGGTATTATCGACGCTTCAAGGATTTCTCTGCTGATCCGTGCCGGCTCAGTGTATGCAAATGGCTACTATCACATCTCTGCCTGGATTCCCTGGCTGGGATTCAAATTCATGTTTTATTTCTCCTTTGTTCATTTCTGATTTTTTTGATTTATGATGATTATGTTACTATTACTTTTTTGATTACATACAGTATTCTTTATTTTTGATTTTGTTTATGTATATAAAATGCCTATGTTATGTTCCATGTGGTTTTTGGATGGTCCTTCACATGGCAGGCCCACCAGCCAGTCATCACCAAGAACTACCCTCTGGACATCTCACAGTCCCTCAAGCTCATTCTCTTAAAGGCTGCTTATTTATGAGACATCTTGCCCACCTTGTGTCCATTTTTATGCTTCCAGTCTTTGAAGGCAACCCTCTCAGCATGCCCCCTACTCCTTTATTCCTACTTGTGCATCACATACTTGCATTTCCTCTTTCGATTGCATCACCAAAGCCATACTGACCAACCAGATTGTTCTGAAGGACTGGACATATAGTAGATTATTACTGTCTGTGAATTAAAGTTCATTGTATCTGGCTACAGTAGTTTTTGCTTTTGTTTACATTTTGCATATCAATTTCTTTCACGTGTTGATTGACATCCCTATTCAAGTTAAATATCCAACAACAAGTACAGTTTAATGAAAATAAATATGCAGTTTTACAAATAAGAATATAAAATATTAGGTATTGTAATTGCACAATGGCAGATTAAGACTTAAAAGACACACTATGAGGAAGCATCACAAGGTTTATTAGACTCATCCACTTCTGCAACCAGAGAGTGCACAGGAGTGATTTAGAAGGCAGATGTTAGGATTTTTAGTTATATAGTATGCTGTGCGAAGTTCAAGTCAAAGGGGGTAATTCTTAAGGTGTGTAATGCATTTGTGGGGCCTCATCTGGAACAAGTTTTGAGTACTGCTGTCCATATTTCATAAAAGTGTAGTAAAGAAAGTACAGAGATTATATATCTGTTTTATATCCTGGCAGGGCACACCCTTATGGGAAAAACATCTCTGGGAGAATCTGGAGAAAAACCCATGCCCTGGATGGAATGATTTGGGTAGCTAGGATATAAAAGTTTTTGAACATTTTTAATAGAAAATACAATATACTTTATATGTTGTTTTTACAATTGCATTTAATAGATTCTTATTTATTATGGCACCAAAGGGTGGTGACATGTTACATGACTGATCATGCATAAGAATTTCACTGTATTACTTAAAATATGACAATACTACAACTACTGTTTCAGAACTGCAGTAAATGTGTAAGAAAAGAATGAAGACGTTGAGCATTTTTTGAAAAATTCTAAGGGATACGTTTGGCATTTTTGCCATAAATATTTTTTCATAATTATGCCATTCACTCATTTGACTTAGGACTTGCATAGTCCACTTATATTTTTCAAGAAAATAGAAATGAACAACAAACATATTTTATTCTGAAGGCTGCACAAAGGTTGTTTATAGAAATGAAATCCGTTGAAAATCATTTAAAGAGACAGCCTAGTGACGTCATCTGACAACCTCTATTTATGGACAACAGTATAAATTATCTCCATATGTTGGATTCAAATATGAAAAACAAACCTTATGTTCTATGTTGCTTAGGGGCAAAGCCAATAGCTGGTTACGGCCTTCATTTTGACCCAAAATCTGATTCTGTGTTTAGACTTTGATGCTCATTTCTTTCCCAACTCTTGCCTGTGTCTTAAACCTTGATTCTGTCTACTTCTTTCTGGTACTTCCACTGCAGTTGATCCCTGTTGTATCTGCCAGCAGACATGTTCTCTTTCTAGATCTCTTTTAGTACAGATGAAGACATTTGACACTTCATGAAGATTTCAGCTCAGGGCTGTCTGTTTTGTCTTTATTCCATGTCCCAGTTGCTACATTCTTCTTAGTGTTTCTGACAGATTCAGTAAGTATTTAGCCAGGCCCTTCTGACTTCTAATAAAACGAGACTTCACAATCTATCACTGTACACTAAATTAGTAAATAAAATGATATAAACATAGAAATTTCCTAAAATGTACTATGAATTGTCTGTTAAAGTTCAGAGAGTAAGTGTCATTTTCAATTTTCATAGTAAAAAGGTTTTCATTACCTTTCCCCCTCCTTGAGCCACAATAAGGCCACGGTCTTTGGGATTCTCACTCAGAGCAAGGAAAACCCTAAATTCAAATACAGAAAAACATTTCAATGAGTGCGAATTGCATCTTCCTGTTTTGTCCAACCATGATCAAATAGTGCTTTACTTTGCACGTTTTGCTGCCTTTTTAAAATGTATTCACCTAATAAGACATTAATTTCAGCTGAGTTAATAATTAGATCCTCCTTTAACTCATGAGCTTTATAAAGAATGTTATTCTGACCCAATCAATTAAACCTTCTCCTTACCTGTGACAATGTCCTTGCTATTATGAGGTTTCTCCAAAGAAACTGATCATCAAAATTCAAAAGAAAGATATATTTAAAAAATTAGTCAAAATTAAAACCATTACGGAATCATTTACATAAAAATTCTTACCTAATTCACAGTTCTTTTATAACCAGTTGTCATGGTCAGCTGTGGGTCTTTGTTTTTTGCTTTCTGTGAATTTGATTTTTATGTTCTTTGCCTGTTCTGTTTTAGCTCTCTTCCAGTTAAGTATTTTGTAATTGTTAATTCTCTTTGGGTTCTTTTTTTAGTTCAACTGTTCTTCTCTTTGTTGTTCTTTTATAATTGTTTTTGATAGCTGAGTGCAATTCCTGGTTAAGCAACTAGCCCAGCTGCTTTAATGAATTTCACTACAGCACCTGACTCTGTAAGGTTCTTCCACTTACTGCAGAATTGCAGCGGCATTTGTTAGGGTCCCTAATATGTTCTCCAGAAAACTTTTCTTTTGTGAATTTATTGTGGTTTAGTGTGGTTATTTTACATTCAGGTTTGGCTTTTTTGTCCATTCAAATTTATGCAGTTTGTATTTTTTCATTTTGATTTTTTGATCTTAAACTTATTTTCTTTTTGTCATGAATAAGGAGGCGCAAAATATGCAACTCCCAAATTCACTTCTAAAAATGACTTCTAGGGGGAGTTTCCCATCAAACCCCAGCTAGATATTGGGGCAAGCACAGAATCTTTATTAAATAAAAATATTTATTTTTCATAAAACATGCTCTGTAATACTCTGAAGCTCAAGAGCACATTCACAATGAATCGCCATGAACTGTGAGAGACTGAATTTATAGGGCAGAGGGCAGTTCCTGGTTGTGTTTGGCAGGTGATCTCACCTCTTGGGTGCCTGGGAGTGATGAGTTTACTTGTGCTTTATTGCACCTTTTGTGATTTACAGATTTTTTGATCTCCTGCTCTGTTCCTTTTGATTATGTCTTTTGATTCTGTATTGGGAATTTGTTTGCTGGGATTGCTTTGTGTTTCATGCCATTCCTTTTTACCTTTTGTGCTCCACAGAGTTTCATACTGATTGGAATAAATTTTTTCAAATAATAAATCTTTTATTTTATAAAGATTCAATACTTGACCTTATTACCAGCTAGGGTTTGATGATGATACTTCCCACTGGTGGGCAATTTTGGAAGTGCTTTTAAAAGTTATCGGGATTTATCTGCTTTGAAACTGCTAGTCGAAAGCAAGCTATCAAGACTTTTGTAGTTGACCTCATTACTGCTTGTTACTGGCATATTCTGGTTTAGTATTCCATTGTTTCTGTGAATGACCTATTCTTCTGTCCAGCTCTGTGATGTGTGTGCTCTTTGGGACCACAATAAATGATGATTTACTTGCTCAACAGGAGCTAGTTATTGGGGCTAGGAACCTGCTTAGGTGAATCTATAAGTCTTATAAGCTCCTCTGTTGGATTCAGATGAGGTTCTTTTTTGGGATTAAATATTTTATCTGACATCTCTTGATGTGGTAGGTTCCCTCACTCCCCTCCCAACAATTTTGCCACCCTTGTACGCTAATAGGGTATTGGGCAGAATAGTCAGTCAGTCATTCTCCAACCCGCTATATCCGAACACAGGGTCACAGGGGTCTGCTGGAGCCAATCCCAGCCAACACAGCGTGCAAGGCAGGAACAAATCACTGGACAGGGCACCAGCACACTGCAGGGCACACATACACACACACACCAAGCACACACTAGGGACAAATTAGGATCGCCAATGCACCTAACCCGCATGTCTTTGGACTGGGGGAGGAAACTAGAGCACCTGGAGGAAACCCACGCAGACAGGGGAGAACATGCAAACTCCACGCAGGGAGGACCCAGGAAGCTTTCCTCTACAACACTGGGTGCATTATGGGAAGAAATCTTGGACTGAGTACCTAATTATCACATTGCACATTTAGTCCCATACCCACACAAACACATAGAGATATGTTCATTCACTAATATAGATCCAAACCAGTCAGTAAGGCTGATATTGTGCATTTATTTGCTGTGTGGATGGAAACCTAGAATACCCCCAAAAAATACCCACTGCGACAAGGGGAAGTGCAAACTCCACACAAGACAGTGATCAGGGTCATCATCCTGTACTAGGCCTTCACCACCACTTGTGTATCCATACTTGCTCTGCTGCTAAACTATCTGGGTTAAGTGAAAATAGAGGACTTGTGAGAGGACCAAGAGATGAATGCCACAGGTGACACTCATTAATGATACTTTCAGTTTTGCAAGAGGAATAGTTAGATGAAGCAGAGAAAGAACTGAGCAAGCAGAAAGTCAGTAGAGCAGACAAGTGAGAAAAACATAAAAAACACAAAAAAATGACTGATTAACATTTAAAAAGGGTTGCAAAGTATAAATGTAAATCCTGCCTTCACACTAGTTTTCAGTCCAGCCTTATAACATTCCTGTCATTATAGATTTTATTATTCTTCTGCCTACCGTGCTAAAAGCTCCTTTGTCTGATCGGTCAGAATTGTGCTGTCGGCTTTTACCATGCAAGCCAGTGCTGATGTAACCCCAGCCTTCAGTAGACGTTTTACACGTTTCTCCACAAAATCCTTTTTGTCCTAGAATTGAAAGTGGAGTTCTAGTTAATATTTGTTTTTCAATGAATAACATCAGCCTGTCAAAATGATGATTGAACCATTTCTGATTATTTCCTTATGTTCTTGTCATAATGCATTCCATGTTGCACTGAATTTAAGGACTCAGCTCTCTGTGGAAAGGCCAGACAGAACCAGAGAGACCAGACAGGCCAATTTAAGTTTAAAAATAAATGTGCTGCTGGCTGAATCCAAGCCAGTGATTAAATTTCCAAACTCCTTACCTTGGGGTGCTGCTCAGGTACATGCTGCTTGGAAAATTTTGCCAGCTGTACCAACTCAGGAATGATCTCCTTCTTCTCGTAACTGTTAGTGCAGTTCACCAATGTGGAAGCCACAGCATACAGAATGGTCTTGTCTTGAGACTGAAAAGAAAATAATTGATGCACAGTTATCACAATCAGCCTGACTTAAAACTCTAATTTCATAACTTCCCTAAAGATTGATAGAACATCCTAACCATGTAGGGCTTAATTTCTAGGGCAAGCTAAAGAAACCAAATCTATGCAGCTTGGAAAGGAGTCCATAATGTGGGTGTTGGTAAAACCTATAAGCATGATAAAGCTAGGAGACACAGGAGGAGATACTAGACAAAGTTATGGAAAGGCAAGTTTAGAATGGGGTAAGGAAGAAAGTGTTGTTAACAATAATAACTTACTATTGAAATAAGTTCTGATCAGATTAGGAAGAGGCTGGATTTATCATTTTTACCAAGCAATGAATTGAGGTAGCCCAAGTTGATTCTTGGATTACAGACTTTGGAGTAAGGCTGATTTTGGTTTCTGTGCCTCATCTTAGAGTGCTAATATTTGAGTAAAAACGAATTTTGATTTTCATCAACCCCAACAGACTGTAAAAATGTAGTATTCAATGTAAGCTTGAAATGTTTTTAGTAGAAATAGCTAAGCATTTTTGCATTTGTGGGTTTGTGGAAGTATGGAAATAGTTTGATAAACTGAAAAGAGAGTTCAGCCAAAGATTCAAAAATATTAATCACTAAGAGTTTTGCAAGAGTCCTTTTTTGTCAACTCTAGCAGCTTCAACATCATCCATATTTCTGATATCCTTGGTTTAAATTGCCTTTCTGTCTATAGATATGGTAAGATGCTTTTTGATTTTTCTTTTTCTTCTAATGCATCAAATCCACAAAGTACCTTACAGAGCTCAAACATTGCCCTCATTGCAAGTTCATCTTCAACAAAGTCATCCTTCACGTCTGCATCCATTGTCAAATAAGCTAACCCTTCCACAGCCCACTTTCTGGTGCGTACATCAATATTTGGATTACATAACCACCTAAAAAAAAGAAAACAAAGTTAGCATCCTGTTTAAATAGCACATTTCATAACATCATGACTGCCTGGGTGTTTCTTTGGGTTCTGTGGTTTTTCTCTTATACTTCATAGACATGCATGTTAGGTTAATTGGTGCTACTGGTAGTGAGTGTTGGCATGTGTGTGTTTATGTCTTGCAATGGCCTGGCTCCATACCCAAGGTTGATTCTTGCCTTGCACACAATACTGCCAGGATTTGCTGTAGCTCACTGTGATCACATAATAGAGAAACACATCAATTAATTAACTATACTGTTCTGTGAAGACATTTATGCCAGATGCCATCTACCTAGAACATCAATGAATGTGTAATCAAAAATAAATTTGTATCTGGACCTTTTCTTATATCACAAGGTGTTCTTTATTTGTCTCATATATAGCATAGTACTTCGGAGAATCTAAGTCTATTGCTTGTTATGGGCCTCATGTTGAAATTATCTTTTGCAAAGTCACAAGTACAACAAATATTCATTGCAAGCAGTCCTTAAATAATGATTATTCTGTTACTTATTGAACTCTTCGTTTAAATACACTTCCTGTTTTCTATGGAAGGTGCAATGGTTCAGAGTCCTGGGTTGGCTTCCAAGGCCCAGTCACTGTCTCTATGGAGTCTGACTGTCTTCCCCATTTCTACATGGATGTATATACTGTATTAGATTAATTGGTGGCTTAAAATCTGACCAGTTTGGATGTATATGCGAGTGCTCCTTGTGAAGGACTAGTGTGCCATCCAGGGTGGGTGTCTCTTATGCTCCGTATGCTGTTGTGGTACGAACTGGCCCCTGTTATTATGACCTAAATTATGTAGTTTTGATGTTGGACAGAACACTGCCCATAAGGCATGAAACAAACCTGTACAGGAAAATGTTCCACTCAAGCATAGACCACTACTCACTCACACTGGAGCCACCTTGGAGTCACCAGCTGGTACTTTAGTGAGCTTATGGCACAATGTTAATCACTACACCACCATTCTGCTCTTTTGGTAAGATTGTTCTAAGTCTAAGTTATGCAGCTCACTGAGACACCAATGCAAATAACAAAATTTGTAGAACAACCGTCCCTTTGTATATCTGTTATTAGGAGGTTAATATCAACACCTCCATTTGTCTATCCAACAATTCTTATAATCTCTGAGTCTACACATATAATCACTTTTTTGAAAGACTAAATAAGAGCTTGGTTAAAAACTGACTGTGGACAACTTCACAACACTGGCCCTTGCTTTACTAAATCTGACATGGTAAATTAATTCTGAGTTCCTCGATTGAGAACAAAAACAAGGAAACTTAAGTAAAGACTTCAGTTACAACATGGACAGACAGACAAATTTGGTTTAATGCAATACAGTACTGTAATAAATAAAATGTAAAGAAATGGTAAACTGTGTTTTGTCTCTTTGTAAAATTAGGTAAAAACATGTATTAAAATGCCTATACCATAATATGTTTATTTTTAATAAATTTGTATCTGGACTTTTTCTTATATCACAAGGTGTTTATTTGTCTCATATATAGCATAGTACTTTGGAGAATCTAAGTCTATTGCTTGTTATGGGCCTCCTGTTGAAATGATCTTTTGCAAAGTCACAAATACAACAGATATTCATTGCAAGCAGTCCTTAAATAATGATTATTCTGTTACTTATTTTTTATTAATCTAACAATAAACTCACTTGCGACACTGTTTTGCAAGCTTTTCAGTGGAGCCTTCTGCAAACTGCCGTAGGCTATAGTCATCCCCACCAGCAGACCCTAGTTTACAAAGACCCTGTAAAGGATAAAAAAGTCATTATTGCCCCATATACAGAATAATCACATTCGTGTTTTTAGAAGTGTTCATGTTTTTTCAGAGTTTTATAAGACATCCATTATCTTTCATATTATATCACCCATAGACAGCACTGCCAGTTGCAATATTGACGCTTGGTGGTGATTTCATGTAACTGGAATTCTTTAAACATCTTCAGTATTTGTACATTTGTTTTTTTTATGTATTTATGTCCTGAGAAAGAATCATCCTTGTTGAGTCTAATATTCTGCCTGTGCTGACGTGTTACACATCTATGCAAATCAGTGACACTATACAATAAGTAATTTATGACCCGGTGACCCAAAAATTCCCAGAATTGGTTAATAGCACAGGAGTAGGGTGTAGTTATCGAATATGCTGGTAGGTATTGTATGCCTACAGTCTGGTCGATCAGTCTGCCGAGTGGTATTGTGGTAAGTCAACCAAGTGCAGATTTCTGGCATTTACTCTATATTCGTATAGGTGACTTGGGCAATTTTCTTTTCTTCAAGACACCATGACAGATTTTCAAAAGGCAATGATGATCAAACTTTTCAACACTGAAGAACTTGGTTATAAAGAGTTTATTGCCCATGAACAGCCTGTTAATCAGTGACATTACATTGAACTGCCTAGCAGACCCATACATACAGCTTGACAGTTAGAAAACCTTACATAAGAACAACAGTCCTGCCTGCCTACCAGGCTGTGCTCTGAATGAGCATTCATTGGTTTTCAGCTCTCATACACAAAGAACTAGCTCCTGAGACTAAAGACATAATCAAACCTGTTTGATTTTATCAGAGCAAGTTGCAGACAAGTTGGACTGAGTTACTGGGTGTGTCAAATAACATAACTGGCCTTCATGAGAGCTCTCCACCAACTGCTAAGATCATGTCAATGAAGGCTAAGACTGAAAATCGCTGGAAGAGTCATCTGTGATGGCATGGCTTTAATAAGACTGTTATCAGTCACATGATATGAAAGTCAAGTGACCTATTATATCACCATATCCTACAGATTCCAGATGGTGATCTGCACATTTGCTTTAGATCAAAGACCTCTTAACTACAAAAAGGCACTTCTTAGAAGACTTTAATGTTACTTTAGTTTGTTGACTGGAATTTAATTCTCATTTTACGCTTTGATTTAGTTGCTTTCTCTTTTTCCTCCCTGTGTTATGGCACTTAGATTTTGCTTTATCCCTTACTATGTGTTTATCTCCCCATCTTTACTACTTCTCAGGGCACACCCTTTCTTCAAAGTGTCCAAAACAATGTTAGTGATAGAAAGACTGAAGAAGTCTGATCAGAGTAGTCTTTTTTTTTATCAAGTATGAGTTTCAGCCCCTCTGTGAAAAATGCTTGATTTGTGAAATCTGAATGTAAATCTGAAAGTGAGTTTGCATGGGATTAAGTACTTAAATCTGTGCCACCCAAATGAAATAAAATAAAGAGATATAACAATCAAAAGAATAAGTATGCCTTTTTGGTGTTGCAACCTACTTTTTGCCATGTAAGTGTCTTCTCGACCCACCGAGGGGAAGTTAGGTTTGTCCCTTGGTGAATTGAGTGCAATCGTCAGGGTGACTACATGCAGCAATCAATCTGTAACCCATCACAACCCACTACCATTATAAACAACAGTGGTTAAGAAACACCGAGTTAGAGGGTCATTATTGTCATGCGTACAGAGTAAAGAAAGATTTTAACTTGTATGGGCTTATCAAAATACAACATGTCTTACCTGTAAAATCAAGAAACATATTGTACTTTACAGGAGACAGTTTATCTGTGTACTTCTGCTCCCTTTTGTGCTTTTGCTCTTACTATACTATAGTAAGATTTTATGTTCTTTTGAATATTTTCATTTTGGTTTTCTCTCTAGTTGTTGCCAACTTGTTTTGGTTATTTTTGGATTGCCTTTTTCTTTTTGTTTAGTATTTAGTATTTAGATTTGTAATTTTTGAAAATGTAATCTTTGTTTAGGGAATTCTTGTTTTTTATTTTGAATTATTAAACATTTTGTTGATTTTTTCTTTATTTCATTAAACAACTGAAACTAAATAGTAAAGTCATATTTATTTGCACCACGGTTTTCGCTGTTCCCCTTTCCTGATTTGGTCTTTTGGTTTTTTGAGTTTTAAAACTTTGATCTTGTTTGACCCATGAGGCATAAATCACAAAACACCTTTGTTTCCATCTTTAGCCCCATTTGAAGAGTACTACACAGTGTTGGTAAATTTTATCATGGATTACCGCTACAGAGGTAGACATGCCCTTCTATCGGTACACAATGCTGTGAGGTCAAAACAGCCACACTTGTTGTAATTTTGTAACTATTGCTCCTACCCATAGCAAGCTCTAGTGTCCACAAACACATCTACTAGGCTGATGTAGGGACAAGTTTTCCAACCACCTAAATTTATTCTGTCAAAAACCTCTAATATCCCAGGGGAAAGGCCATTTTCACAGGAGGTGACATAATTTTACTGAAATGCTGATTTGCTCAGGACTATTTTAACTATTTTTTATAAACTTTTTATAGAAGGTAAAATGCTCCATAATCTTTACTAAGATGTGAAAGTGCAGTTTTTAAAAAATGACATAAATTATTCAGATAGAGATAAAATTAGAGAGTAATTACTTTACCCCTTCTCCTGATGTAAACCTAATCCGTCTAAATAGGACTTTTATCTACAAAGCCACATGGCAAGGTTACTTGTAGTTTGTGGAGACATATGCTGTTTTATATTGTGCTTTTTCATTGTTTGTTCAATGTTTTAATGTTTTATTCTCAGCAATAGTGAGGTCAGACTCATGTTCAATTCATACATAAGAGGCACCGGTGAAGATTCTGTTTATGATCTCTCTGACCATCCTGCAGGTGACTTCTGCTTTCTTTGCCTTGTACTAAAATGCATATCATCAATAAATCAAAGAATTGGACAGAGGGAATGCTCTTTAGCTTCCTACATAGACCTTTTGTTTAGGCATTGACTTTGATTATTATTTAATAAATTACTCTTTATTATTAAGTAAATCTATACTAATAAAAGGCAAATCCCTCACTGACTCACTCACTAACTCACTCACTGACTGACTCATCACTAATTCTCCAACTTCCCGTGTAGGTAGAAGGCTAAAATTTGGCAGGCTCATTCCTTACAGCTTACTTACAAAAGTTGGGCAGGTTTCATTTCGAAATTCTACACGTAATGGTCATAACTGGAACCTATTTTTTCGTCCATAGACTATAATAGACTTCTGCTCGATGCCCGTGGGAGGCGGAGTTACGCCTCCCACGTAATTTAGTGCCTGCCCATATAAGGCCATCCGTCAGCGGCAATCCAATAGAAACACTGCTGCTAAATATTCACTGGTGAAGGACTGTGCTTATGCAGAGGAAGACTGTATATTGACAATCATGTTACGTTATTTTTAAAATGTTCCCTTTTCTTTTTCATAACTTCTTTAACACACTACTTCTCCGCTGCGAAGCGCGGGTATATATATATATCCCGATCAACATACTCTCAACTAGACAAACCACACGCCGTGGTGCAATGGTAGAGGCTTCGTCTCTAACGCCAACGACCGAGGTTCGACTCCTGAGAGTGTGTGCACTGAGTATGTACGCGCACTTCCCGATTCATTTTACCCTCGCATCCCCTTGGTTTGAGACGTATGAAAAAATATGCGGTTAACGCAGAAAGACAGATCACCAATTGAAGCTTTATGAATAATGGATACTTTATTCGCCATCAATGATTGTTTTGGTAAAGCCATACTCAGTGTATTCATTAGATGAACGGTAAAAAAGTAAGAGCGAGGGGAGGGTGACTTATTGAGGCACGCAGGCAAAACCACAATAGCACGCGGGCTCGATGTAGTGCGCGTCAACTCGATCTGAATTGCGCGATCACATTCGAAAAAATATATCTTTTCAAGTTCTATTTAGTCCATATGTGTCAAACTCACATCAGGCCCGGCGTGTAATTATATC
>JANRMT010062835.1:70387566-70401707 GCA_026402145.1 Polypterus bichir lapradei
GAAAGAAAGAAAGAAAGAAAGAAAGAAAGAAAGAAAGAAAGAAAGAACTTTTAATTTCCAAAACACAGAAGTTTACATGTTTTCCAGCATGTGAGTAGCTTCTCAGGGTGCAGGTCTATGAAATAAAAGGTAGACCAGTCATCTCTCTGCTCAACAGAAAAAAACCACAGAAAAATATATGATTATTTAAAAATGTATTCTTCTGTGATTATGTAGACATTGGGTAATATAGAACTGTGTAAATTATTCTAAAACAGTCATCACATCCTAGAAAACTGGGGCTTCTGCCATACTGTATTTGAGAAGAATACTTTTTGCTTTATTTAACAGAACAGAGACAACTGTAAGGGGAACCACTGCTATGATGCTGAACTGTTCTATGAGCTTTTAGAATCTAAGCTAGCATTACAATAATAAGCTGCTTTTTTATTGTTATATTTTTTTCTCCACCATGGGAAAATATATTGACTTTAACATAGGCTTCAGTCCTATAAAAACACATTCCATATGATGCTTGCAACAAAAAGTTATCCAACATTAGACTTGTCTGCTTTGTCACTTTATTCTTCATTAGGTAGCTCATAATTATGTAATCATAATTAATAATTATAATTAATTATATAGCACAACAAAGGTTTCAGACATTTTTAGATTTATAGTGGGTAACCACTTCAGCCACCAGCAATGTGTTGCCTCCACCTGGATGTTGCAACCACAGCCATTTTGCACCAGTACACTCACCATACATTACCTATCAGATGGTGAAGGAATGAGAGGAATAGATAGTCAATTAGAGACAGGGGATGATGAGGGGCCAAAATGGATGAAACTGCAATGGGCAATCTTTTCAAAAGATGCCTAAAGATCTTTATGACCAGAGAGCATCAGGACCTTGGTCTTACATCTCATCCGAAAGACAGTCCCATTTTTATAGCACAGTGTCCCCATCATTACACTGGGGTGATGGAATCTACATACAGAAGCACAGGGTAGGTGCCCTCTGCTGACATCATCAACACCTCGTCCAGCAGCAGCCCAAGCTCCCATACAAGTACTGACCTGACCTAAACATGCTTAGCTTCAGGTATTGTGATTCTTGAGAGCTCCCAAGCACAAAGTCCCAAAAACTTAGAAAATATCAACTAGAGGGAGAAATGTTCAAAACCAGCTAGGAACAAAGGTAGGCTCCTGATCTTTATAAAATAAAAGAGTTATTTTTCCAAAAAAAAATGCCCTGTGGCACGAAGAAGCTCTGTGGAGCAAAGGAGTTGCCTAAGCAATAAGGGAATCCCATAGTGAACAAGTCCCAATACCGAATTCAAGAGGTGAAGTCAAAAATAAAGCACAGGTTCTAATATCCAGAAAAATCACAAAAACACAAGAGTAAACACAAGGGAACTGATACACCATGAGTGCCTTGAGAATGAACCACAAGAAACTGCACCTTTTTAGGGCTGAGGGCCCTCTTGGGAAACCACTCACAAAACACAAGGAACATAACACATGCATTGGGAATACAGCAAATAATTAACAAAAGTAACATTAACATAAATTAATGAACTCAAAAATACAGTAAACAAAAAGTATGTTTATCATCATTTGATTGAAATGTGAAATCATGCTTACCCTTGCTTTGTGACCAGTGCACATGCCTGAGAAGGTCCTCACTGCTGCAAGGATCATTTCTGGGTCTTTAGTCTCAATCAACTGATAGAGCAAACTCACTCCGTTGTTCTGGTAAATTTTGTCTGCTCCTGCATCTTCTCTTGCAAGAACAATTAAATTGTTTGCAGCCTTTAAAAAGAAAATGTTACAAAAGAAATTTTCATATTTCAACTGAGACAGGCTGTGCTCTACTTGTAACATATTTCAGGAAAATAAAGAACATTGCAGGGTATTTGAAGGCACCTTTACTGTAAGTGAAAATATTATTTCTTTATATTTAAATTAATATGCAAACTGAAAAAGTATTCTGTCCCATTTATATAGTCAATGAATTACAAGAACACAATGATTCCTGGCCACCACTTCTGTATAAGAAATAAAATGAGTTAGCATCTCATTCAGGGAGAAACTGCTGTTACAGCCTGTCTCCAAGTCATCTTTTGTGAGGGGATGTCTGAGTGTGTTTGTGGTTAATCTTGACCTGGGCAACTAAGGCAAGTGGAAATAAAGAAAAAGACACATGTGCAAACCTTTACACTATGTCCATCAAGGCTGTACTCCAATTTCTGCTGCAGTATCTTTTCTATAAGAAGTTACCATTTTTTACCAGTGAAAACTGGGCCATAGGCATGGAGATTATGGAGCTGAGCATTAAACCATAAGGTTCCAAGTTAAAATGTAACTCCTAAATCCCAGTTTAACTTCTGAACTTTTCTAGTTTTATAACAGGTTTCTTTTTCTTAACTTTTGGTTCTGGTTCTTATTAATCCTGACTGCTGTCTCATTTTGTCAGTACAACAATAACTCCAAAAAGGCTGATAGGAGGAAAAAAACTTCTAACTGCTTCAAATAGATGTCTTGGTGAATCAAAAGTGCAGCCAAAACATGGGGCCAAATGAGGCTAGTGCCTTGTAACACCACATGAAGGTTGAAACTAATTTGATTTCATATTGTAAATAACTACGTTGCAGATGTATAAAAGAGAAAATTGCAAATGCACATTGGAGCAAGGATAAGAGGGCAGGGTTGAGAGAGAGAGAAAGTGTTAATGTACGTGCTTGATATTGCCCAAGAGGTGGATTAATTGGGGAGACACACCACCAAACAAGATTTAATATCTATATTATGAATTAGGTACTGGGTTTGTTTATTTTTACTTATTTAATAATTATTTTCTTTATGGGATATTTCTTAGCTGATTAATTTTAATTTCATTTTATGAGTTATTTTTAAAATGTGTACATTTTGACTGTTTATTATTTTATGTTTTCCCACAATTACATTTTGTTTTTGGCATGGATGTGGCAATTTTGCACTGCCATTATTAAGACATGATGATGCCTTGCTAGGGGGTGGTTATTAGGAGTCGTGTCAACTGGCATCATCACTGCATTGGTATTTATGCTGCCATCACACTGAAATTTTGGATTGTAAAACAATTAATTTTGTGGCAATTTTCTGTTTGTCTTGTATTTACTATAAAAAATTATTATTTTTTTAACTTTCATTAATTGAAATCATTTTAAGCTTGAGTTTCTCTTCTTCCTGCTTTCAGCTTGTGCCTGGCTCTAATGCTTATTGTTGGTTGGCTCATCTTGTTTTTTCTTTTTACCATCTCTAATTCAGTTAGTACAACCTATATAGGAAGGCTCACATAAGCAAAAAGTCTTCTTAATTTGCCTTGGCCTTTTCTCAAATTCCTAGGATTGATGAAAAAATCAAAGTATTAAAAGAAAGCCAACATGGACTCAAGGAGACAGCATAAACTCTAAACAAAAAGTGACCAGCCAGATATTCTATCAAAAATTGACTGAGGTTCCTCCTTCAGTCCTTCCATTACTTGCTGTTCGCCTTTCTGTGTCTTTACTATACTACATTTATTAAATAGATGTGAGATGATGAGAGATGCAGGAGAAATAAAAAGGGGACCCTTAGATGGTGGCATTGCTCAGACATTGTCTACCTTTGTGCCACTGCAACAGCCACCAATCTAAGGTCCTCTGTGTTCTTGTCTTTTAGCGTTCTGGATTCTTGTGGTTTGTTTTACTTATTCACAATGTCCCCTTTGTGTTATAATAACATATCATTTTTATGTATATTATTTGTTTTGTTTATTATTTATGCGCCATAATTGATGAGTCACGTGACTGTTATTTGTCATGTTGATAATGTTACTGGAAGTGCTAGAATATATAGGAAGTTTCCTACAGTTGGATAAAGAACAGAACTCTTGGCATCAGTTCATTTTCTTTTCAAGCAGGCCAAATTCATTTTAGGTTTTCTGATTCTTTTTTTCTATTTCACTTAGATATTTAGTTTTGCCCCATTGCTTTGTTTACTCAGTTTATTTTTATGTCCTAGTCTGGGCCTTTTGCTTGGCACAGACTACAGGTCTAATTAAAGTTATTATCTTCTACTTTTTTCAGTCACTCACAATAACACCAGAGACCCTATCTTATATCACATTGAAGTCTGCTCATCTCTATCTGCACACCATGCTTTATAATGCAGTATGCCATGCTGTAGTCTTGCCTCATGAGGCTGCACTTCTTTTGCTCCTCCTTCTGTGGATGCTTCTGGTCAGCATACACTTCACAGAGTCAAACTAAGCTCCCAGAAGATATAAAAAACTATTTACCACTGTGCCAACCTATGATAGAATTATACACAGTGATTATTACTAATGTCCTGGTAATAATGTTGGGTACATAGATGAAGTCATTGCTGGATTTTTTTTTGCTTTGTTGCATTAAGCTGACCAAAGTCTAAACATTCTTAAAGAACCACAGACATACTGTACAACTACAAACCTTCTCTTTTCTTTCTTTATCTGCATTTTCATCAAGAAGAATTTCAAACATTTTCTGAACTCTGCAATCAGTAGAGAACTGAATCTTCAGCTGTAAAACAAAGAAAGGATAAGAAATTTAGAGAACTCAAAACAAAAGAGCAAGAAAACGTATTGAAAAAAAAGAAAGAAATGCCAGGCATTGTTCTTTGGCTTTCTTTTTCCTTACCATTTGTATCTGTCATCATTATACACCATTATAGGTCGTCTTATTTTATATTGTTCCCTGTTATATTCCTCTGACTTCGCTAAGTGATGCACCTTTGAGTGAAAAACTCCTACTTTCAAGTTTTCTCCTGCCTTCTATTTCACCGCCTGCATAATTACTTTTTATATTATTCAAAACTGTCATTTATGTGTGGGTTGATGGGTGCTTTGCGTGCTAATTTCATAGAAATAATTTATGCTTTGTCACACAAAAGGGGGGGGGAGGTTCACCTTCTCCTGAATATCTGAACCAAGTCGACGTAGAGTTTCAAGGAACGTCTTATTTCTTGGTTCAATGGTCGCACATCTCTGGACATCCTTAAATGCTTGATCCAGCTTCCCCAGTTTTTCAAGAGCTTGGCATCGCCGGTAGAGTGCTTTGACATCTGCTGCATCAACATCAATGGCTATGTGGAAATGCAATAAATAGCAGTTATGTAAAAATATATAAAAAGCCAGCAAAAATAAATATGAACATACTGCATGTCATAGTGTCATGCCATGACCTACCCAAACCCAACGTATCATTACATTAAAAGCTCAAGCCTTTAATTTGCAACAGTACATCTCCCTGTTTGGTCATTTTTCTTCTACTCTTAGCTCATCAATAAATGGCTAGCCATGTCTCCTTCCCTTATGCTGAGTTCCTAAATCCTTCTCTTTTTTTATGCGTTCGCCTATAATGCACTAGGCAATTATTGGGAAAGCCCGTGTCCGTCTGTCTGCCTGTCCGCATGAAACAACTCAGCCACCCATGGACCAGTTGTGTTGAAATGTGGCACACTTTAGGGTGACCAGATGGGTTCGGCTATAAAGGAGGACACCGACAGTCAAAAAGGAGGACAAAAATTACCAGATATATTTTCCAACTTCCAATCAACCGCTAACCGCTGTCCGTTGCGCCGTCGGCCGGAAATATAATATAAAACAGAATAGAGAATATAAAACAGTGTTGCCGCTACTTGATGTTACAATTATTGATAATGTGATAACGTAACGTAATGTCATGCAGTGACGCGGATGAATGGAGAATGGCCGAAGGATGCTTATTCTCGGTATATATCATATGCAATTAGTCCAAAACAGTCAACTCTGTTCGTGATTCTCTGAAAGGAGGACATTTTAATGAATTTTTGGAATGCCTGGTGGACGGAGGAAACCATGTTAAAAAAGAGGACATGTCCTCCTTTTGGAGGACGTCTGGTCACCCTAGCACACTTATTCTTCAAGGAAACTGGCTTAGGCGGTTTAATTTTTGTTCAGATATCCTGAACAAAACACGATGTACACAGTTTTAAATTTTTAAAATCTCTCATTGAAAAGCACTGGGGAATTTGCAAACTCATCTGTCTTAAAATGAAGAAACAATCTGTGTGACTTCAACAACAAATAAGTTTAGTGTTTGATTTTTACCTTGACAGCGGTAACCCTAACCTGTATGTTTTGTATAGTTTCCTCTTTTTCAACCCCGATAGCAGGAAACTGCGAGCGCGGGTATGAAGTTGGTGTCACAGGCTGTTTGCGCGTGCGCGTGCGCGCGCGCGCGCGGAACGACCGTTGCAATCGACAAGATGAGATGGGCGGGCGCGGGAAAACAACTACATCAGCACGTTGTTTCTGCTTTATGAAGTCTGCCCAAGGCTTGAGCGCAAACAGAAGAGAGGAAATGCAGCAAATCTCACTCCTCTGCATGCCTTAAGTCGTAGCAGGTATGTTAAACGATTTTCCTTACGGTAAAAGTATAAAATGCAAGCACGGAAGACAAAAAGGTTATCTACATATGAATGTACGACCCAGTGGCGTGCACGCCACGGTGCACACAACAACAACAACATTTATTTATATAGCACATATTCATACAAACAGTAGCTCAAAGTGCTTTACATAATAAAGAATAGAAAAATAAAAAACACAATATGAAAACAAAATAAATCAGCATTAATTAGCATCGAATAAGAGTAAGGTCCAATGGCCAGGGGGGACAGAAAAAACAAAATAAAAACTCCAGACGGCTGGAGAAAAAAAATAAAATCTGTAGGGATTCCAGACCATGAGACCGCCCAGTCCCCTCTGGGCAAGAGGGACACAGCAGATACACGTTTACTCATTACTGTATTTACCTTGCGAAACCAACCCAACAGCTCCAGTATCTGCAGTTTATAACGTTTAACGATTTTACACGGTAATTTACAAGGTTGTCCAGACGTCCCGGTGAAAGCGACAATCCTGATTTCAAGCTATGCGTCCCAATAAAAAACTAAAGAATATCAAAATGTTACAGCTTTAACAAACTGCCCATCTAATAATACATTGCTCTCCCAACACACGCATCTCCACAATACATTTCTAATATATTTACGAAAGTTTCCAAGAGAGTGTATGAATAGCTGGCATCGTGAGTCCAAAACAGATCCGTTTTTTGCTGTTTGCGGACTACGCAGATGCATAGGGCCCCCGGAGCCACTAGGGGCCATCAAACTGCAAGATCAGCAATAATACGAGGTGTGGCAGAAAAGTAATGAGACTGGCAACACTGCAAGCGATCTGGCAACGCTGCGCTGTTGTCCTTGATGGAGCACGTGTATCAGTACCCTCCCATAGCTCAGTGCGAGTTTCAACTCCTTCCGTTAACTACGTGATTTTTGTGACTGCTATTAGCGAAGTTGTGTTTTTGGTTGTGCGTCACGCAAAATGGAACAGCGGAATTTGGAGCAACGTTGTGCCATTAAATTTTGTGTTAAGCTTGGAGAATCGGCAAGTGTGACTTTTGAAAAGTTAAAACAGGCCTATGGGGAACATTCTTTATCCCGAGCTCAAGTTTTTCAGGGAGGCCTTCAACTTCGAAAACCAATGAAAACATCGAACGTGTGAACACTCTTGTGCGATCAGACCGTCGTTTAACATTAAGAATGTTGAGTGAACAATTAAATTTGAACATATTTACCGTTCATCAAATTTTGACTGAACATTTGCACATGCGAAAGGTCTGTGCCAAAATAGTGCCGAAAAACCTCACAATTGAGCAGAAGGACAATCGAAAAAACGCATTCCTGTGGTTCCCCAGCCCCCTTATTCACCTGACCTCAGTCCGTGTGACTTTTTCCTTTTTCCTAAACTGAAAAATGTCCTCAAAGGACGTCATTTCGGGACTTTAGAAAACATCCAAAAGAGTGTAACGGACATGCTGAAGACCATACGGGATGAAGACTTCCAGCGCTGCTACCAACAGTGGGAACAACGTCTCCATCGGTGTGTAGCTGCCCAAGGGAACTACTTTGAAGGGGATAACATTGATGTTTGAAAAAAATAAAAACTTTGGTAAATAAAAAATCAGTCTCATTACTTTTCTGCCACACCTCGTATATTTGGGGACTTTTAAAATGACCTGTCTATTTGTAGCCAGCTAAGCCCCATCATGTGTTAAATGAGTAATTATATGCTTAAATGTTAAATGTAGGATATAAGCAAAACTAAGTTGCAATAGGGAAGCTTTGGCTTGCGTTTATGGGATAATCAATTAAAATGCAATGATTATCACTAGGCTGTCGTGTCGGGTAATGAGAGACATCTGCCGACAGGTATGATGGGATGACTCACTGACAGCCGCACATCACGTCAGGAAAGAGAGAGAGAGAGAAAGACAGACATGTTTTCCAGCATGTGCGTAGTTTCTCATGGTGAGGGCTGTGAAATAAAAGGTAGACCATTCATCTCTCTGCTCAACAGAAAAACACCCACAGAAAAATATATGAATAGTTAAAATGTATTCTTCCATGATTATGTGGACATTGGATAATATAGAACTGTGTAAATTATTCTTAAACAGTCATCACATCCTAGAAAACTGGAGCTTCTGCCATATTTGAGAAGAATACTTTTTGCTTTATTTAACAGAACAGAGACAACTGTAAGGGAAACCACTACTATGATGCTGAACTGTTCTATGAGCTTTTAGAATCGAAGCTAGCATTTTAATAATAAGCTGCTTTTTTATTGCTATATTTCTTTCTCCACCAGGGGAAAATACATTGACTTTAACATAGGCTTCAGTCCTATAAAAACACATTCCATATGATGCTTGCAACAAAAATCATCCAACATTAGACTTGCCTGTTTTGTCGCTTTATTCTTTATTAGGTAGCTCATAATTGTGTAATCATAATGAATAATTATAATTAATTATATAGCACAACAAAGGTTTCAGATGTTTTTAGATATATAGTGGGTAACCACTTCAGCCACCAGCAATGTGTTGCCTCCACCTGGATGTTGCAGCCATAGCCATTTTGCACCAGTACACTCACCATACATTACCTATCAGATGGTGAAGGAATGAGAGGAATAGATAGCCAATTAGAGACGGGATGATGAGGGGCCAAAATGGATGAAACTGCAATGGGCAATCTTTTCAAAAGATGCCTAAAGATCTTTATGACCAGAGAGCATCAGGACCTTGGTCTTACATCTCATCCGAAAGACAGCCCCATTTTTATAGCACAGTGTACCCGTCATTACACTAGGGTGATGGAATCTACATACAGAAGCACAGGGCAGGTGCCCTCTGCTGACCTCACCAACACCTTGTCCAGCAGCGACCCAAGCTCCCATACAAGTATTGGCCTGACCTAAACATGTGAGCTTCAGGTATTGTGATTCTTGAGAGCTCCCAAGCACAAAGTCTCAAAAACTTAGAAAATATCAACTAGTGGGAGAAACCTTCAAAACCAGCTAGGAACAAAGGTAGGCTCCTGATCTTTAAAAAATAAAAGAGTTATTTTTCCAAAAAAAAAATGTCCTGCAGAGCAAAGGATTTGCCTAAGCAATAAGGGAATCCAATAGTGAACAACAGTAACGAATTAACGGTAGCGAAAGCCACAATGATACCTAAGATGTCATCAAAAAGGTATTATCCATCTGGTGCTGAAAAACGTAAAAAGCAGAAAAATTAATAAAGGTAAAGCATTTGTTGCAATTGATCAAAGGTCGGACGTTTCCTCCAGGTGCTCCAGTTTCCTCCCACAGTCCAAAGACATGCGGGTTAGGTGCATTGGCGATCCTAAATTGTCCCTAGTGTGTGTTTGGTGTGTGTGTGCCCTGTGGTGGGCTGGCGCACTGCCCGGGGATTTGTTCCTGCCTTGCGCCCTGTGTTGGCTGGTATTGGTTCCAGCAGACCCCCGTGACCCGTGTTATGATATAGCGGGTTGGACAATGATTGATGACTGACTGTATTCCTTATTATGACTTTTCACATTTACCACTTGAAATAAATAATTGTTTATTAAATATCATTCTTATACATGATTTTTTAATCAGAGCAATTTTCAACAAAAGAAATTTTTGCTTTTATACTCAAAGTAAATTTAAGAACATGTACTTTTCTACTTTTATTTGAGTAGAATTTTGACATTTACCAGAGTATTTTTATAGATTTGGACTTGTACTTCTGTACTTCTGCTACCTCTGCAATGGGTAAATCATTACATTGTAAGCTGTGCATTACCGTGATACTCACTTTTATGTCTATCTGTCCTTCTCTCTCTCTCTCTCTCTCTGATTGCTGCAATCATAATGATTCTCTCCCTCTATATTTCTCTGTATCATTAATTTACTCTTATTTTCATTACTTTAAAGAGATAAAAGCAGAAATCTGAAAGTGACAACTTTGAAATTGCATGAATGCTTTAAAAGGACACTGTATATTGTGATGTTTAGTTATATTTATTATTGTTTATACAGAATCTTGCACAAATGCTAGAAAAGCATTCTTTATGTATTCTAGGAAGTTTTTTTTTTTTTTTTTGACTGCTGGCTAGTATTTGTTTCACATCTTGGTCAGCATTTTAAACTTTGATGAAAGTAGGACCGATTCTCTGGTATCGACCCTTTCTTTTGATTTGTACTGTATATATCCTCTGGCCGCAAAACAGCATATTGCCTGGCTTTCTCCTTATGGTATTATAACAACCATAAGACAGATTTAAAACCTCAACCACAGTTGATCTCTGTCTTTTTCTCAAGTTCTGCTGGCCCATGACTTTTGCTAGCAGATAGCAGATATAGAAAATTGATGATTGTTTGTTTGAAATGTGTTCTATCAAGGTTGATAATTCAGAGTTTACTAATTTGCGGAACTTTATTTGTAACAATATGTGTGGTATCTCCTTATTTATATAGTATTAAGAAGTATTATGTAGGATGAAGACAGTTTTTTGAAAATAATATGTACACCAACAGGCATGGGCTTTGATAATAAACAATTTATGCAGAAGCAGTGCACTGTTTTTTCTTAAGTCAATTTGGATCTTGGAATATTTGTAGATGTTTCCTAAAGAGCCTAACACTTTCACAGAGGAAATGTGTAATACTATCCACAATTACAAAGATGAAAAGAGTAACATATAATAGTTCGCTTATGCTGCTTTAGTTTCCAGCTTGGTCTGGTTTTACTCAGACACCAAATTGTTTATTTATAATAAGTTATTTATAATAGGACTAGAACAAAGATTGCTTTAATGGAAAATATGGTTTATAAACAGCATACACATTGGAAGAGCAGTACTTAAAGTCGGTTCTGCAGAAAGGTAAACTGAGGCCTGTGACTGATGGCAAAATAGTGTTGAGCAGAATAAAGATCCCATAATAAACTTGAAAACTTAGAAAATAAAGCCCTGTATCAGCACTTGAGCTCTTCAAAATGGACATATTTCAGGTCAGATTCTTTGCCATTCCATATGTATTACATTTTGAAGTGAGTACATCTCAGTTGTCATACAGAATGGGAAGTGATGTGTCAGGAAGCAAACAATATTAACATAAAATGCTATGCTAATTTTAATGGTTGCAACATGAGTACAGAAGGAATTTGTGTTGTCTAGGTATGTTATGAAAAAATGTGTTTCATTAGAGATTAGTCAGTAGTTTTCATAATGAAATTAAACTTGAAGAGTGATACAAAATTTGGTACATAATGACTTTAGAAAGAGTCGAATAGCACTGGTTCCATACCTGCAAGGAGGTTGTGTAAAGTAGATCATGCATTATCTGTTTGTTATAAGCTATAATTTGTACACAATCATCTACCAATTTCTGCAATAAAAATAATTCAGTACTCACTGGAATTTTGGTGAAAATGAAGGATCTATTTAAGAGGATTCCTTACCCAGTCAGGATGCCATAATGGAGGGATGGAAAAAGTGTGGGCAGTACCCGGCCGGGACTCTTTACTATTCCTGTCCTGATCAGGATGCCCAAAGACTATAGAAATGGACAGGGAGCAGTCCATCTCCCACCATTCTAGGTGGCAGTATCCTTCATCTAGAATCCCAGTCTGGGCACCCATAGGGAGTTAGAGTCCAGGGGCCTCATGTATAAATGGTGCGTACGCACAGAAATGTTGCGTAAGAACTTTTCCACGTTCAAATCGCGATGTATAAAACCTACACTTGGTGTAAAGCCACGCGCACGTTTCCACGGTACCTCATACCTTGTCGTACACAAGTTCTTCGCTCGGTTTTGCAGACTGGCGGCACCCAGCGTCAAAGCAATGCTACTGTCCTTGTGTGGTTACTCCTTATTTTCCTGACGCGGCTTTATAAATACACTGAAACTAACCGCATATTGTTTATTAGTGTAATGCATCTGATTGTAATTAACTTGTAACAATATAATGGTCCAGGGAATAGCCATAGTATTCCAAATACCATAACTGCTTTAGCGTTGTTACTCTAACTGCGCCTTCTTCTTCTTTCAGCTGCTCCCGTTAGGAGTTGCCACAGCGGATCATCTTTTTCCATATTACTCTCACTGCACCACTCGGAGTATTTATATCACTGTATCTGAGTGTGAATCATAGCAGCAGCTGATCGGAAAGAGAATTATCAGTATACAGCTTCAAGAACACGCTGTCTCAGCCACGGCAAAACGTTTCAAAGCCTTTCCTGTACGCACCTCGCGGATCAGAAACAGTTTCATCCCAAGAACTTTAAATGCACTCAATTAGTGCTCCTTGTAGAACTGTGTGTACTTATAAGTACAATTACCTCACTATAAACTTGCACTACAGTTATAATATTACACAACCTGTGCCACTTTATAAAGCGCGTATTTACATATGATGACGATATCATTTTTAAGATGAAATGCAGCAAAATATGTTTATTATATTATACAGATAAAACTTTAACTTCATTTAAATAATCTATATTCTTCACTGGGACTGACGTGAAGGATAGAATAATTAAACATGTACAGTAATCCCTCCTCCATCGCGGGGGTTGCGTTCCAGACCCCCCCGCGATAGGTGAAAATCTGCGAAGTAGAAAGCATATGTTTGTATGGTTATTTTTATATATTTTAAGCCCTTATAAACTCTCTCACACTGTTAACATTATTAGAGCCCTCTAGACATGAAATAACACCCTTTAGTCAAAAGTTTAAACTGTGCTCCATGACAAGACAGAGATGACAGTTCTTTCTCACAATTAAAAGAATGCAAATATATCTTTTCTTCAAATGAGTCTCTGCATCAGGAGCAGAGAATTTAAGAGAGAGAGCGCGCGCTCGCAAAGAAAAGCAAACAATCAAAAAATCAGTACGTGTGCTTTTAAGTAAAGCGGCATTTTTCAGAGGAGCGTCAGTATCTTCTAAGCAAACAGCCTCTGTTGAAACAGCCCCTCTGCTCAAATCTCCTTCGTCAGGAGCAGAGAACGTCAGAGAGAGAGCGCGAGATTAAAGCAAACAATCAAAAAATCAATACGTGTGCTTTACCGCAATAAAGCGGCATTTTTTAGAGGAGCGTCAGTATCTTTTAAGCAAACAGCTTCTGTGCAAACAGCACCTCTGCTCACACTCCCTCTGTCAGGCGCAGAGAATGTCAGAGAGGGTGAGAGAGAGGCAGAGACAAGCAAACAAACACCGCGCGGGATGCATATCTTATAGCATTGAGGAGTTTTAGTTAATATGTAATACATGCTCTGATTGGGTAGCTTCTAAGCCATCTGCCAATAGCGTCCCTTGTATGAAATCAACTGGGCAAACAAACTGAGGAAACATGTACCATAAATTAAAAGACCCATTGTCCGCAGAAATCCGCAAACCAGCGAAAAATCCGTGATATATATTTAGATATGCTTACATTTATAATCCGCGATAGAGTGAAGCCGCGAAAGTCGAAGCGCGATATAGCGAGGGATTACTGTACTACGAAGATATTTCAATGTTCCTTAAACATTTTGAAGAATCGGCACTCTAAGCTTACAGATGGCTTAACGTCTATTACAGAGCTGATTGTGTGGCGATCGGTTACTTGGGGAAAGAAAAGCAAGGACTGCAGAGGCGGCCACGGCAATATATCTATACTAATAAACGGCAAAGCCCTCACTCACTCACTCACTCACTCACTCACTCACTCACTCACTCACTC
>JANRMT010062835.1:70401717-70419192 GCA_026402145.1 Polypterus bichir lapradei
CTCACTCACTCACTCACTCACTCACTCACTCACTCACTCACTCACTCACTCACTCACTGACTGACTGACTGACTCATCACTAATTCTCCAACTTCCCGTGTAGGTAGAAGGCTGAAATTTGGCAGGCTCATTCCTTACAGCTTCCTTACAAAAGTTGGGCAGGTTTCATTTCGAAATTCTACGCATAATGGTCATAACTGGAAGTTGTTTTTCTCCATTTACTGTAATGGAGTTCAGCTGGAGGGGCGGAGTTTCGTATGACATCATCACGCGTCTCACGTAATCACGCATTACGTAGAAAGCCAGGAAGAGCTACAAAACGCGCTTTAGAAAACATGCATTATATAATTAAGAAGGCAGCGAAACAATTAGAAGCGAGAGAGTGACATATAAAACCATATTCAGCGGCTCACGTGAACTGACGCAGTGCGCAGACAAAAAGTAACAGTTCCAAAGAGTGCTGAACAAAAACCGAATTACACTGCTACGCTCAAATACATAAACCACACGCAGTGGCGCGATAGTAAAGAATTCGCCTGTAGCGCCCAGGTTCGATTCCCGAGAGGGGATGCACTAAGTATGTACGCGCGCTTCTCGATTTATTTTAACCTCGCATCCCCTTAGTTTGAGACGTATGAAAACGCATGCGGTTAACGCAGAAAGACAGATCACCTATTCACCTATTGAAGCTTCATGAATAATGGATACTTTATTGGCGATCAATGATTGTTTTGGTAAAGCCATACTCAGTGTATTCATTAGATGAACGGTAAAAAAGTAAGAGCGAGGGGACGGTAACTTACTGAAGCACACAAGCAAAACCACAATAGCACGCGGGCTCGATGTACTGACTTGCGCGATCACATTCCAAAAAATATTTCTTTTCAAGTTCAATTTAGTCCATATGAGTCAAACTCAAAGCCCATGGGCCACATCCGGCCCGGCGTGTAATTATATCCGGCCCGCGAGATCATTTTATATACTGTATTATTGTTATTAATGGCCCGGGTATATGAAGCGCTGGTAACACAATAAACTACAGATCCCATAATGCAGCGCTTCAGCTGCCTTGCCGAACACTTACCGCGTTGCTGCAAGTTATTGTGAAGCTAGCCCACACGATGCCGAAGAGAAAAGCTGATTCTGAAAATAGAGCCTTTAAAAACCGATGGGAGGCTGAGTATATGTTTACTGACATTGCCGGTAAACTCGTGTGTCTCATTTGTGGAGCTAATGTGGCTGTAATTACAGAATTTAATCTTTACAACGACTGACAAACACAGAATGTAACTTGAACACAACACATCGTACAAATACGACCCTGATTGAAACAAATAATGATAATCGAATCCTTGATCACAGCAACACTCACAAAGCAATTACTGTATATTGACAATCATGTTACGTTATTTTTAAAATGTTCCCTTTTCTTTTTCATAGCTTCTTTAACACACTACGTCTCCGCTGCGAATATATATATATACCTCGATCTACATACTCTCAAATAAATAAGCCACACACCGTGGCGTAATTGTAGAGGCTTCGCCTCTATCGCCTACAACCGAGGTTCGATTCCCGAGAGGGGATGTACTGAGTATGTACGCGTGCTTCTCGGTTCATTTTAACCTCGCATTTCCTTGGTTTGAGACGTATGAAAAAATATGTGGTTAACGCAGAATCATGTTACGTTATTTTTAAAATCTTTCCTATTCTTAGCACAAGCACAGCTGAGAAGCTTCGATGCATGTACTCCATAACAAAAAATAACGCATTTAATCACATTTTCAATTCCAAGCAAAGGGGAACTTTTGTCAATGCATGATTTCCTGGTACATCGATTACACTGGTGCACACATCACAGCTACAAAAATGTTACACTCGGAATGAAGCGCGTTCCTGATCGGAGGAAAATTTAATTTAAAAAAACTACCCGAGCGAAGCCTTGATAAAAGCATGGTTTTGTGCACAGTGAAAACCAAGCAAAATTAGATGCATTACAGAAAGCGGACTTTGTGGCTCTTACTGGGGATCATTGGAGTTCCGTGACCGTTAGTAATTCTAATTACATCTAATTACAAAATGTTCAATGATCACACTGTTTTACCCTAATGTACAAAATAATTTTGGCTAAGGTTACTCAGAGTTTAAAGATTAAGTTGGTCAAATTACCTTTTATGTTTCTGACTTATTTTTTTAAGAAGAAAAACTGCACTTTCTGTTGAAATTTTGGTTATTATTTAAAGACAATACCATTCTGAAAATGTACTTAAAGTACTTAAACTACCACTTTATTTTTAAGTCTGCCCAATTTTAACCAGGGATAATATTTTTGTTTCTGTTTTGAATTCAAATGCAGTTTAAAAGCATTTTTTTTTTCAGAAATTAAAAGAGCTTGAGTTTACAATATTCATGTCCATGTCTATTATTTGATTCTGTCGCCCACTAAAACCCTTTTAAATTAAAAAAACACATTTGCGATTTGGGGCAAATTTACATGTGTGATTACATACGATTAATCAAGATTAATTATTACACAGCCGCTAATTAATTGGATTAATTTTTTTAATTGAGTCCCACCCCTAATATATATATGTAGATTTGTATATATATATATATATATATATATGTGTATATACAGTATATATGTAGATATGTATATGTGTATATATGTATATATGTGTTTGTGTGTATATATATATGTGTATATATGTATATATATGTGTGTGTGTGTATATATGTGTATATATGTATATATATTTGTGTGTGTGTATATATATATGTGTATATATATTTATATGTATATATATATATATATGATGTGTATATATATGTTTATATATGTGTGTGTGTGTGAGTATATATATATATATGCCAGCAACACTCATGACAATGACAAAACAATTATATTGTCAATCATGTTACGTTATTATTAAAATGTTTCCTTTTCTTTTTAGTTCTCTGCTGCCAAACGCGGGTATTTTGCTATGTATATATATATATATATATATATATATATATATATATATATATATAGATATATATATATAGATATATAGATATATATATATATAGATATATATATATATAGATAGATAGAGAGAGAGAGAGAGAGAGAGAGAGAGATGACAACACTCATATCAATGACAAAACAATTACATTAACAATCATGTTACGTTATTTTTAAAATATTTCCTTTTCTTTTTCATAACTTCTTTAACACACTACTTCTCCGCTGCGAAGCGCGGGTATTCTGCTAGTATTGAATATAAAACAGAAAGAGAAGATAACGACACAGCTAAAAATGCAGCGGCAAATTTCGACAAAAGTTAAATGCTTGTGTCATGAGCACGAGGCGGCTATGCAGTGTCCGCAACTGACGTGGCCATCCACCGTACATAAGATAACATATTGACATTGGACTTTCTCTATTGGACATAGAGACGCCCATGAGTACTGCTGCAATAAATAATTTCATCGAAGGTCGCACACAATCACTGCGCCGTGAAACCCATGTTTAATAACGTGCTTTAACTCCTATCATCATGAAAATAATATCACGGATACATCTCAGTATTTTAGTTATTCAGAGAGCTGTAATATCATGAATGTAATGGATTCTGTGTCCTGTCGGAGGAAGAGAGCCGGTTTAAGAAGCACGTAGTGATTCACACACATAGAGCACATACAAGATCACATACAAAACAAAGCATTTAACATGCTATACTTTAATTACAATGTGATTTGAGAAACTGGTTATTTAAACGATTTTAAGATGAAGTTTATGATGTTCTATTTTAATGACAAAATAAACTACGTGATTAAAGTGGAAATTTCGAGATTGAAGTTGACATTTCGTGCTTTTTCCCCACTGTGTGCCTTTTTTTTCTCTGTACCCTAATAAGCTTTCATATGACACTCAGACGGTGGACTAAGACTTGCCTTTTCACGGCGACTTTGATATGTGACTTCTTTTTTATTTCCGGCACTGTGCGACTTTGTGAACGTGAGCTTTCAAGTTTTTCCAACACACTATGTCACTCGGTTGAATTAAACAAATAGTATGTTTTTCCTTTGCCTCCACTTGGTATTCGCTGAAATTCTTATATTTTCCCCCGTGCTTTTCCCATTGTCTTTTCACAGAAGGCTGAGCTTAAGAGCGATTTATATTGATTTACATATTCAAAGAGGCGTAATTCTGGGTGGAGTTGGGGCATTACATAAAGCGCGTACACGAGCGTTACTTTTCACGCTGACCGGGATTTATGTAGTGGAAGAACGTGGAAGTTGGAGTACGCACAGATTCCTGCATCTGGATTTTTCTGTGCGTAAGCACATTTCGGCTTTTGTGCTTACGCCATGTTATAGTGCGAATTCTACGCACGGCGTTATACATGAGGCCCCAGGAGTGCAGCCCTGTAGGGATCCTGGGGGACAATAGAGGGAACTGCCGGGGGAGGACCTCCCTGGCTTGTGTATAACCCGGAACTACTTCCAACAGGCCACGTCACATTACTGGAAGTACTCCCGGATCTTTTAAAGGGCCATGTGCTGCCATAGCTGGAGGAGTCGGTGTCGGGAGGCAGCAGGTGAAACTCAGCAGAGGTGAAAAAGGAGGAAGAATTGTGGAGTACTAAATGTTTATTGTATACTTGTGGCTTGTTTTTGGGAGTGGAGTGGGGAAAAAGTGCCTAGAAGGAGAATAAAGATGTATTATTTCATTCTATTAATGTGTGCTGTATTACTGGTTCTGTGGTTTGGGGCTCTCTGGCACCCTTGTGTGGTCACTATATATATGAAATTTAACATGTGCTGGTGTTTAGTGGGAAAATATTAAGAGGAAGAAGAATATGTGCTGAACTTAAGGCATTGAGAAATTCAAAGACTTTAATATTTATAAATGTACTAGCTGAATAACTCCACGCTGCCAGCTTATATTTGTAGAGTTGATTAAGGAAAGAAAGCAAAGGTTTATGTGTTTTTAAATGTGACCCGGATGTTACCGTTTGGTATCCCATCTGTTACTCTTAGGTATCCCATCGATCATCCACACTGCCTTTCTATCAATGCCTCTTCTCTTGTGAGTTGAGAATTTGTTCTTTTCGGGTCCAATTGGATTCCAGAATTGCTGTAACTCCTTGCTGGGTTGCAACCATGAACGCTGCCATATCTGACTTATCCTCTTAATTCAAGTTGTACAATTCATAGTGTTTAAATTATGAAGAAAAGCCAACAAATTAAGAGTTAAACATCAACCCTTTCATTCCCCTTTGTGTTGTGCTGCACTTCCATTCTTGGTCAAGCCTCACCCAACACCTCCCTGCAAAAGCACGAAATACGCATGTTTATATTACAGTAGGTAGAAGAAGCACACGTTGTTACCCGAGTAAGTAATGTTAAGCACCGGACATTTTGTTTGCTAGTCAGACTTCAGTCTGTTTGGATGCTTCACTTGCTCGGAGCCAGAAAGTAACACGGGTGTGCAAACTATACACACAAGGAAAAAAAAACCAATGGAAACCCAGAGGGTCAAAATCTTGGGCTATAAAGTAATCAGTGCTATCTGTATGTTCCTAGAGAGTAACTATGCAAACTTTGGTCCAAATCAGTCAAAGGGTATAAGATTTTGTAGGAAACACACAGACAGACAGACATTGTATTTTATATATACTGTATACTGTATAGGTTTGCTTCTTTTGAACAACTTTGACACATATTAAATTTATCACAAAATACTTCTTTCATTATATTAGAGTCTAAAACAGATTTACTGACTCTCCTTGTCTCCCTACCTTATCCACTGTAAAACTTAAAAAGAAGGAATCTATATCAGTGCTTCCTCAATTAGAAATCTGTAGATATTATGAAACAATACTAGAAATAGGACATTACAGTACAGTTAAATTTTCAGATAGGGAGTTTAAGTCAAAATACATCTTTCCTCCATCTGTGTGAAATTCAGTCTATGATGTGCACTTCACATGCGTTTCTCCTGACTTAGACTGGCTTAAATATACCCTGGACCATATCTGACTCATCAGCGATGCTTTCAAGCACACTCCTCTCTTGGCTACATGTTTTGGCTTTGTCTTGAATTTAAATGTTAATGAATTATAATTTTTACCTACTCACTGGAAAATCTTGAGACCATCATAAAGCCTCATTATTTAATTGATATTTTTGGGTTAACAGTGAATAAAACAAATTTAGTTAATGACGACTCTGTGGTCATAGTGAATACTCTATCATGATGCCTTCCTACACTGCACTCATCATCACATTTCATTTAGATAAAAAAGGCCAACCATTTAATATAGTGCAACATGTTATATTACTTAACAGTCAAGAAAATAAAATGTATGAGCGAAGAATTTAAAAACATCACTATAGCCAATACCCTTATTAACACATCCTTAGTTCTTCTAACTGACTACCATTTATTGGATTCTTACACTTTCTTGCTTGGTGCAGAAAGGGGTTTTGAAGATGACTTTTGGATTGAGCACTTACAGTATAACTGTATCTGACTTTCTGATGTATTAGTATGAATTATTATAAGTGTGTATTAGATTGATATTTTATAACAATAAAGAGGGTGTGTGCATGTCAATTCCAAGTATGTATAAAGTAATGTGCTTGAAGAATTATCTAAGAAGTGAGAAGGATTTAAAAAATAATTTCATCTTCTTTATGATTTGTGTATGTATTCATTGTGAGTCTGAGCTTTGGAATTGACCATCTTTGTTTCATACTATATTCAAGTTTGTTTTACATTGTGCACAATTTTTTATGTGCATTTACCATGTGATTGTTTTATGTCAAGTTTCAAACAGTAGCTTTTAACCTGAGATTTGATTAGAAGCTAAAGATCTGCTCTGTAAAGAATATACTTTGTTGATAGTAAAAGCATCTTTACAGAACGTCATTGCCCATATGTAATATTTATTGTAATATTTATTGAAATCATGAATGTCACTTAAACTTTCAGCACAGTTTTATTTATGTGTATTTATTAAAATTCCCTATGATAAAGATTATGAGAAAGAAGTAAAAAAAATGGGAATCTGCCATTGCTGAGAAAAAAATGTTCTACTGATCCATGGCTGCCTGAATTAGAACCAATCCAGTCACTTATTTTAACCTTCATGTTCTTTTATGTGTTTTAATTACTATATTTTCATTTTACAGATGTCTTTATAGCAATACCACCAAATAACTAGCTGCCATGGGTTGCCACTAAAATATTACAACATAAATAAAAGACAATAGAACAACTGCAAGAACCTTAAACAGTAAAGCAAGGTGATTTTATATATTTCATATAAGCAACTGTTGGTAATTTCCTGTAATATTCAACAATTGGAAAAACAAAGATTCATAGAATTAACTAATTTAGTCATTCTGCTTAAATATACAAATTTTGTGGAGACATTACCTCTGGATGCATCAGATGCCGCCTGCACATAGTTTTCCTGAAAAATACAAAACAGTTTGTGTCATATAAAAACAATAATGTTTTTAAACTATCTATCATGGGTAGGTTCTTTGGTTACAATGTGCTTTCTCTGTTATTTTCCAGTTAAATGATTTTCAGCAGGGCAACACAGTGGCACAGTGGGAGAGCTCCGGCTCTCTTTAAGAAGACCCCAGTTGGCGTCCTAGGTCCTCCTGTTTGGAGTTTGTACATTCTCCCCATGTTTGTGTGGGTTTCCTCCGGGAGCTCTGGTTACCTTCCACTGTCCAAAGACATGCAGGTCAGGTGGACTGGCGATGCAAAACTGGGCCTAGTGTGTGGTTGGGGTGTGTGTGTGCGATGAGCTGGTTCCCTGTCCAAGGTTTGTTCCTGCCTTGCGTCCTATGCTAGCTGGGATAGGCTCCAGCCCTGTTCAAGATTAAGTCTGTTAGAAAATGACTAATTGACTGGTTTTCAGCGATTTGAAGTCCGTAGTGACAGCTCTGTGCAGGTTCTCACCCTGCACTGGATGAGATGTTAGTGAATTGCATAGCTGAACCAGACATGTTGGCCCCATAAATGTGCTGATCAGCATGTTGGCGTGTTATTCCTTTGTGGAATAAACCAAATGAAAATAGAGAGAATATGAAGAAGGCGGGAGTCGAGCCAGTGCTCAAGTGTTGTGTGGCACAGATGCCATGCTCTTTATTAATAGGTCCTGCATTTGGAAATAAAAACAAATAGGTATTTTCATTAAATTAACTTTCAAAGTACAATTTGAAATATATTGCCCCTTATTTACAAAATGATTTTGCAAACAAAAAATGACTATTGATCAAAGCAAATGTTTTGTTGCATTTTTCAACATTCAGTAAATCTTTCGCTCTCCTATTTGGATATTTCCGTTACTGGGACTTTCAGATTTCAGTATCAAAGGAAATCAGTGAGTGGTGGGAACTGCCTTCACTTGACCTTTGCTTCTGGTGTTTTACTTTCCCTACTGAATGTTTCTTGACCTACTGTACATTTTTGGACTGCTCTTAAAACCTTTCCTTACTAGTCTGTGCATTTCATTTTGCTTTGTAACATTATGTTAGCGTCCACAATAACATCTCTGAACTCCATTCATTTCTTTGGAGTCCTGCTGACACTAGTGAGTTGGACACATGAAGACTATGATACGTCCTGGAAGTAATCATAACAGAGCTCAAATCAGATTGAGAATCATTCTTGCTAGTGGTCAGATGATCCCATGTTTAGCAGGGTAATACAACTACAGCTTGTCAGGATGGATATGTTACAGGCACAAAAGAGAGTCCTATTTTGTATTATAGGTGTAGACAATACTGTAGTAACACCTGCTTACAGGAATTTTTGCTGTCCCAAAATATCAAACTTAAAAAATACTATATATTCAGAAAAAAAAGATAAAACAACAAAAAAGAGAAAGTATATAATTGGCAATAGGAATCTGTTAGTTATTGAAAAGCACACAGTAGTCTGCAGTCTGTCTTAGTCATATGTCAGGATCTACAGTAAGTCATATAGCATATCCTTGTGTTATTAGTGAGGAAATGAGGAAATGAACAGAATACACTGAGATCCTGATGGAAACAGCTGGGGAACTTTTTTGTTTTCCTGCTGGCAAAATGTTTTATGAAAAAAGCAATAAAGATTCTCTATGAAGCATACACTATATGGAACATGATGCAGAAGGCCATAAATATGACAGAGATTAGTCAATTGTTACAATTTAGCTGTGTGTTGGGCATTGAAGCTAGCTTTTGAAGTACCCACATTCAGTTCAAAATAATAGTTTTAAATAACACATTACTTAACATCCTCACAACACTGCCCACAATTAAGTGGATTTACATTTGAATTACGATTTTTCCTTTTCTCTATGTAAAAGATACATACATAATCAAACCCTCCTGATTCAGCACTTAATGTAAAGCAGGAATGAACCATGGACAGACTGCCAGTCTGCTCCAAGGCCAACTCAGGTGCACACTCACTCTCACAACATAGCATTTAAAGTTGCCAGCTCCTTTAACATGCTCATCTCTTGGGGACATAAGAGGAAAACCAGTGTACCCAAAGGAAAACACAAACAGACATTGTGATACCATAAACACTCAGCATAGAAAATGACTGGGTATGGGATTGAAACCCAGGGTCTGGGAGCAGTACTTATCACTGTTCCATTGTGCTGCCCTAAACCAATTCTTACTCAGATATTTTGTTCTAATGTAAAGTTCTTTTTTCATAACATATGTGGACATATACAGTGTGTTTTCCTGCTTTTCTTTTTTGTTGCTGAATCAACTAACGGACCTTCAGCTTCCCCAAGAGGACTCACCACTTACTCCTTTGTCCTTACTCTTCACCTTCTCAACCCCCCCATCTCATGCTTTCTTCAGGTTAGTTCTCCAGAGCCGTCCATGGCTCCATCAAAAATGTTCCTACCATTTGGGGTTGTTCATTTTTACAGTTGGCATTATATTTCACTCATTATGAAGCTCCTTCAGTTTTTAATTACCCTTACCATACCCCTCAATGTTCTTAACATTTTTTCTTAATGCATCTTTTAATTATGGTCTTTTTTAGGGTGAAATTGACAATAGGCCAGCACAGTGGCAGGCACTGGTCATTACCACTTACTGTAGATCCTGGGTGTTATTTTTTCCAGCATTTTCCAACTGGTATTGTTCTTCTAAAGAGAAGACTGAGCTATTGATCACTGATTACTTGGGCAGACCTTGTTTTATTTTTGCTAAAAAAAATAATAATTAATGTCCCATTTAACTTCTTATAGGGTTACTCACATACCCACACTTGTTGTCCATGCTGGAAATGGGAGAACTAGCAAACTTCATAATGAGCAGGGCTGAGATTTTAAAACAGTCATCAAAGGCTGTGAGATATCAGTGCTAACAAACTACTTTGCCCACCTACCATCTAGTAAGCAATATCATAGCATTTGATGAGGAACCAGCGGACTTGTCATCCATTTTTATGCTCAGGTCTTTAAACTCACATACAGCTGTCTGCCTAACTTGTGATGAAAGGCTCCATTATGAAAGCAACTCAGTTTGCACCATTGATTTGATGTTTTGCAGCTTAGTCACTAGTATTGTTTGAGATTTACTCCCTTTGTCTGGTACATGCTACATAAATATGCAACATGTATTCCAACAGCAGCAGGTGTAAGGCAGGAATCAAAACAGAAAAACTGGAACAGTTGGCATTACACTGTAATTTATTATAACGATTCTTTGAATTGACCTGGATTTATATGTTTACATATGCTTTTAACTTTTATTGTATTACACTGTAATATCATTAAAAGGTGACCCTTCAAAACTACAGTATCTCACACAAGTGAGTACACCCCTCACATTTTTGTAAATATTTTATAACTTTTCATGGGACAACACTGAAGATATGACACTTTGATACAATGTAAAGTCTCGTTCACTAAAGCTTCACAGGTTGCCACTGGAATCCTCTCCCACTCCTCCATGACGACATCACGGAGCTGGCAACAAAATTGAGTACACCCCTAAGTGAAAAATGTCCAAATTGTGCCCAATTAGCCATTTTCCCTCCCTGGTGACCTCAAGGTCTCAGGTGTGAATGGGGAGCAGGTGTTTTAAATTTGGTGTTATCGCTCTTACACTCTCTCATACTGGCCACTGGAAGCTCAACATGGCACCTCATGGCAAAGAACTCTCTGAGGATCTGAAAAAAAGAATTGATGCTCTCCATACAGATGTCCTAGGCTATAAGAAGATTCCCAACACCCTGAAACTGAGCTACAGCACGGTGGCCAAGAGCATACAGCGGTTTAACAGGACAGGTTCCAATCAGAACAGGCCTCGCCATGGTCGACCAAAGAAGTTGAGTGCACGTGTTCAGCGTCATATTCAGAGGTTGTCTTTTGAAAGTAGATGTATGAGTGCTGCCAGCATTGCTGCAGAGGTTGAAGGGGTGTTGTTAGCCTGTCAGTGCTCAGACCATACACCACACACTGCATCAAATTGGTCTACATGGTTGTTGTCCTAGGAGGAAGCCTTTTCTAAAGATGATGCACAAGAAATCCAGCAAACAGTTTGCTGAAGACAAGCAGACTAAGGACATGGATTACTGGAACAATGTCCTTTGGTCCGATTAGACCAAGATAAACTTATTTGGTTCAGATGGTGTCAAGCGTGTGTGGCGGCAACCAGGTGAAGAGTACAAAGACATGTGTGTCTTGTCTACAGTCAAGTGTGGTTGTGGGAGTGTCATGGTTTGTGGCTGCATGAGTGCTGCCGGCACTGGGTAGCTACAGTTCATTAAGGGAACCACGAATTCCAACATGTACCGTGACATACTGAAGCAGAGCATGATCCCCTCCCTTCGGAAACTGGGCAGCAGGGCAGTATTCCAACATGATAACGACCACTGCCTTGCTACAGAAACTGAGGGTAAAGGTGCTGGACTGGCCATGAATGTCTCCAGACCTAAACTCTATTGAGCATCTGTGGGGCATCCTCAAACGGAAGGTGGAGGAGCGCAAGGTCTCTAACATCCACCAGCTCCGTGATGTCATCATGGAGGAGTGGGAGAGGATTCCAGTGGCAATTTGTGAAGCTCTAGTGAACTCCATGCCCAAGAGAGTTAAGGCAGTGCTGGAAAATGATAGTGGCCACACAAAATATTGACACTTTCGGCACAATTTGGACATTTTGCACTTAGGGGTGTACTCACTTTTGTTGCCGGCGGTTTAGACATTAATGGCTGTGTGTTGAATTATTTTGAGGGGACAGCAAATTTACACTGTTATACAAGCTGTACACTGACTGCTTTACATTGTATCAAAGTGTCATATCTTCAGTGTTGTCCCATGAAACGATATAATAAAATATTTACAAAATTGTGAGGGGTGTACTCACTTTTGTGAGATACTGTAGGTGTGTGTATATTTTCTCAAAAGCCTGACGTGGGGGATTATCTTTTGAAAATTGTTCAATTTGAATAATTTTCTAGCTCTAACAAAACTGTAAATCAGGCCTGCCCCATTTCATTTAGGACGTGTTTACCTTAATGGAGGTATATGGATGCCATTCCATATTATGTCTTAGGTGACACTTCCTCCCATAGCAGGTCAGTACCTATCAAATATTGCATAACCCAGCCATGGTGGGTTCAATGCAGAAAAATTATACCTGAATGGTTGATGGGGTGCCTGGCCATTGTAGGCCACACTCATACAGGACATTTAGAGTCTTGTATCAGCCAATGTGTGATGTAGTAAAATAACTTATTTGGACATATGGAAAAAGCTCAAACTCAATACAGACAGTAATGAGGTATGGAGCTGACACCAAATACCTGAGGCTGGATATGATATCATTGTTCACAAAACAAAAAAAATGTCATCTTATAAAAGGCATATATTAGGGAGGCATGGTAGCAAAGTGATGAGTGTTACCCAACTCACAGGATCCTAGTCCCAGTCTGGTTGCTGTATATGTAGAGTTTACATGTCATTTTTTTCTCAGGGTTCTCAAGTCTTTCTCCCTAATCCCAAAGATATTGGTGTTCATTTACTTTGTGATTCTAAGTAGATCCAGTGTGCTCTTCAAGTGCTGTCTGCTACCTGCTGCCCAGTTCTGTTACAATCAAATGACCCTATAGGTGGATACAATGTGTGTGTGCATGTGTGTGTGTGAATAAGTTTGTTCTTTTTCAGACAAAGGGAGCTAAAGTGTTTCCATGCAGGTGTGAGGTGGGAATGAACTTGGATAGAAACCAATAAAGTGCACAGCAGACTCTTGGACTTTCCCACATCCATGCTTATTCATACATGGCCAATTTAGAGTAACCTGTCAATTTTCTGCTTATTTCCCTGGAATATAAGTAGCAGCCTGATCACCCACATTGAAACAAGGAGAACATACAGATATCATAGTGATAAGACACTCAGTATGCTAGAACCAAAGGTAAGCATTACACTGGCCATTTCTCTTGTGTGATCTGTGATTTAACATAGTATAACATTATTTTCAAAGTCTTCTTTTGATGCTCTTGTAGTAATGTAAGCTTTGTTCTGAGATTTTTCAAGTAAGGAAGAGAAGTTTCACAGTAAGGTAGTTCTACTCACTAATGACTGCATTGGTGAGTGGACACATTCTGCATTAACTTGTGCATATAAGAATTTCACTGTACATCTATTAACCAAGACCCACTTAATCCAATTTGGGGCTGGCAGCACTGGGAGTAAATTATAAAGGCAAATCTGTATGAGGTGCCAGGTTATCACAGAGGACACTCATGTTGGGCCAGTTTGCAGTCACCCAAGAACATAATTCACGTGCTTTCCAAGATGCTGGAAGAAAACTGGAGTAATTGGAGGGAAAAAGCATGTGATGTATGTATAACGTCAACACACAGACAGTGACCGGGAGTGGGCATCAACAGTACTGAACACTGTGACACTGTGCTGTCGTTAACAGTTGTCTGTAACAATAACAGTAAGTTTAAATCGTGAAATCACTCAAATTAAGAACCATACCTGCTTCAAGTGGCATGCAGCCCTGTTGCGGTACAGTACAGCCCCAACCTTCTTGTCTTTGCAGAGCTGGAGAGCCTTGGTGTAGGACTGAATAGCATTGGTATAGTCATTAGCCTGGAAGTATTTGTTGCCTTCATCTTTCAGTTGGATTGGATCTTCCATCTAAATTCAGTAAGGTCATGAACATGTTAGATTATTGCCAATATAAAGACAAAGTGAGACATTTTATTTTCAAGTATGAAACTGCATTCTGAACACCTTTACAAAGCCTTATTAACATCTACAGTGTTATCATAGCTGAACTTTGTTTCCTTATAAAGACTCTGTTTGTCAATGTATTAATAATCACCTTTCAGTAGACATAGAGTGTTGACAGAGTACACTTTAATAAAAAGGTGAGGTCTATTTTGTAACAATGAACTCAGTGATTCAAGGGCCAGAAGGCCTTATAGACAGTAAGAAAACACTGCCCTGTGAAAATCATACTGTGTTATAATACAAGCAGCTATAAAACTTAGTTTCAAAGAGTGTTGATAAAGTCACCAAAGGTCATCCATCACTAATTCAATTGGATTCTGTAAGATTTGGTTTAAATCTTTTTGCATGCACGAGTATACAATAATGAAGAAAGCTAAACATTTCATGTTTTCTTACCTTTCTTTTTCAGTCTGGTGAAATGACTCTGGTCTCCTGCAGAGAGCCGGGTGAAACTGCTCAAGCACATGTTATCTCACACTTTACTTTAAATGCTGGGTGTCATACCTTATTTGGGCAGTACTGGAGTGCCAACTGTGTCCTATCACTGATAGACGGACAGCCAGGAAGCTTGGTGGAGGCCAGCTGTTCGACTTCATCTGATATGCAATTTCTGCATTACATACACACTTTATACAATTGCAAGCAGATACAAAAATCTGTATACTTACTTTGTAAATAAAAAGGATTTCCTTTAGGTTATTTGAATCAGTGTGCCAGTGCTTCTTAACAGAGAAAACCAAAAGAGTGTCGGGGTCTAAGATTTGTCCCCAGGGGCTGTCCTGCACCATATATATCTCAATGAACTGGGCAGCAGTTAAGGAGTGGGCTGGTCCAAAAGAGTGCAGGGGGATTTGAATCAGCATAAGACAGAAGTATACATTTGTAATCCTTATACATGATAAAATATGGAAAGGGCTGCATATAATAAAATTTAGTTTAATCAGTGCACCCTGTATATTCAATAGTTTGAGGACATAATAAATGCATCATAAATATTTCTATGAGTAAGCACCCCTGTATAAATTGGTGAACCCCGATTCTGACGGTTAAGGACTAGTCTTGACAGCTGAGAATCTGACAACAAATGTTTTGGCCACCATCTGGGGAGCAAGTACTGCCAGCAGTGCTAGTAACTTCTAGAAAGTAGCTTCCTGCTGGCTGTCCATTAGCATATTCAGGTCTCAAGCATTTGTTTGCTTAGGTATTTCTAGAACATTTGTTGCTGATTGCCTCACTCAAGATGGTACATTCTGTGCTTGGTTTTAATGTGGATCTAAGAAATGGAAGATTTTGCACTGTGAATTTCAAACAAGTGATATTTTACATCACGTTAGGTATAATTTAGGTATTTTCCAAAATAGCAATCGATTCAAATCCACAAAAGAGGAAAAATTAAGTAATAAAAATGCAAATAAAAGAGTAATGGAAAAAACAGAGAAAAAAGTCATTCTATCAATGCAAATTAATAATGTTCAGTGTGTCACTGTGGGCTGTATATTTAATATATGACATATATCGACAAGTACATATACATATGTCTGTGATAAATTTGCATATTTGTAGCTGGAAATCCACAAAGAGAATCTTTTATTTTAAAATAGTTTTTATTCGTAAGCTTTCGATTCCTACTAGGAATAGACATCAGAGGAAAATGATTCATTTGCTCCCTTTCCAGCTACAAATATAATTTTTTTTTTCTCCATAGGTCAAGTGATGAGTCAAGGTGAATCCAAGAGCAAATGGGGTGCCAACTGGGCAAAACTCTGTTTAATTATAACAAAAAAGAAAAAATTCAAACAAAACACACACTTGGTAGTGCCACAATGACAGGCTACTTGCCTTTTAATTGACCTTGTGGCATTTTCACAGATTCCCTCTCCAGCAAGTCCAGGTGAGACACCACCTTTTAGGAGCATCTCCCCTTTACAGTATATGCATGCACGGCAGAAGATCATCTTCTAGACTTACCTATAGGTTTGTGGTACCACCCAGGGACGAGAAGGCATGCTGTCGCTAACAGTCTTATCTCCTTTTTCCCACAAAGCCTTTAAGAAACCACCCCATGAGGGCAACAGAGCCAAAGAAGCCCTTCTCCGTAATATCTGAAAATGTTATGTGACGTTACAATGAGTGTGGTTTTAGACTTAAATGTAGTCTTGAATCTTGGAGTGTGGTTCAAAGTAGAACCATCCTTTGATTACCATATCGCCTCAGCTGACAGCCCCCTCCTCTGCTGAAAAAGCTCCTTAGGCTTGAAAATGAAGGGTGGTGCTCAGATGCTTTACAAGGACACCAACCAAAGGTTAAGCATTACTTGCTGTTTTTATCCATTTTCATAACACAACATATCCACTGCAATGTTACAGGCAGCCACAGTTGTCATGCCTGCTAGACAGAAACCAGCCCTGGTACAGATAGACCTACTATTATACCATTTAAACAGAAAGTGCACCTACATCCACTCATAGTGGGTCAATCTGGAGCTAACAAATGAGCTGAAAATGCATATTTTAAAGGGGTCAGTGACCACATTGTCTACAGAATACATATCAGGAGAGCATGCATACTCCACACAGCCAGTAACTAGAATGAGAAATGAGCGCAAGTTGTTGGACCCATGAGACAGAAGGTTTCGTCTCAGTATCTACAATTATGTAAATTCTCTTCAGCATCTGAAACATATTTAATCCTCTATGTGTTTTTTTAAAAATACATAGTTCTTTTCACCTCCTAAATTGTAATAAGCGGGTTCAGGAAGTAGACAGAGGCATGTGTGGATATACTGTACTATAAGTAGCCATCTAAACACTGTGGAATTAAACACCTTTTAACTTAATCTCAACATCTGATATTGTTAAACACTTTATAAATCTCACTGGGAATTGCAAACTAAATTTGCATTTTCACACATTAAATAGTATTATAGAGACAGGCTAAGATCTTGGACTGTAAACAGCATGACTATCAGTTCAATTCAGTAACCAATTTAAAACTGGGTGGAAGGAAGAAGAGTTGTACTGCCTTTAACACAATGTTTCTGCTCCTGTTCCCAGGGACAAAGACCTCCCCTTTGATAACCAGTGTTATTGCTTCTATTCCACCCTTTCCAAAAATGAAGTCAGCATCAGTTGACCTATTAGAATCTATCTATCTATCTATCTATCTATCTATCTATCTATCTATCTATCTATCTATCTATCTATCT
>JANRMT010062835.1:70419202-70430687 GCA_026402145.1 Polypterus bichir lapradei
TCTGTCTGTCTATCATTTCCTATTGAAATGTGGTTAAATCCCTGACATATTTTCCCATCACACTCAGTGATCTCTTATCCAGGCTTGGCACTGGTCTCCCTATTTAGCCTTGCCCTTGTCTGCTGGCTTATTTAGGAGTGGCAGTCTAATATGGATGTTCACTGAGACCTACAATACTCTTTACACCTCTTAATGCTCAAACTTATTGTCCTAAACAGAATACAGATTGTCTTTCTTATATATTTCTTTAAAATGCAATTCTTGATTTCTTCTTAAACATCTGTGGTCTTTATGGTTGAATCACATTTGCTCATTGATCTGTACCTGAATAGGGGGGCTTACACAAGTAAACAGGTGTATTGATAATGAAAGGATGTGGACCCCTGCTGTCATGCAGAGATGCTACATTACATTGGACTTTTCCAAGTAATTCTGCTAATTGGAAGTTTACATTACCATATATTTACATATTCCCTATTTTAAATTTACAATTAGTTTTTTTTTTAATTCTGCCTTATGTTTCCTAAAACAATAAGTGGCTTAGGATTTTACTATTAAATATATTTTAAAATTTATTTGTTACATAGAAGTTCCATATTACAAAAAGACTTGTTACCTGCTAAAGACATTATAATAAACTTGAATGTTTTGAGAATTTTCCCCAAAAATGGGGGAGCATACAAATAGTGTGGAACTTGCATGTTCTCTCATAGGTACCTCTGAAGAATTCAGTTTTCTTCTGATGTCCAAGAATATGCTGTGACTGAAGTAGACTGGTGACTGTAATTTGCCCTGTTATAATTTTGTTGGTCTCTGTATTGGTGTGTGCCCTATGGTGGACAGGTATCCCATCCAGAGTGTCTTCCTGTCTCATATCCTTTTCATGACAGCATAATTGTGAATTGTAGGATGTTGATACTGTAAATGCAAGTATCTTAGGTCCACTTTCTATACACATCTGGTTGTTGTAGTAGTAGTACGATAGTAGTAGTATTTACCTCATGGAATAATCATCCTGTCAACCTTTATTATACATGGTGCCTCCCAATAATAGGTTATATTCCAAGGTGCTTAACAAGCTATAGAATAATAGTATTCATAAATGTATTACATATAGTGGGAGCACACATAGGTTAAGTGGCCCTTTCAGGCTCATACAGCAAGCAGCAGGTCTGAATTGAATAGACAGCCTTGTGGTTACAGTACATTTCCTCAACTACTGGGCTGCACTGCCTCTGACATTTGTACAAGATCTGTAAGACTAAAAAAATAGTGAAAACACAATATATCTGTAGCACAAAATGGATAGTGGCAAGCGGTAGCCCGTTAGGTCTTCTGTGCTGAGTCAGCCTATGGAACAGTAGACTGAAAGTGACCACTCAGTCCATCACTGTCACGTCCTACATCTGCCTGTTTGGTCATATTTGTTGTGCTTGTTATTGTTTTAAAACGTTAATAGTCTGAAAAAATCACTTGCATTTATTATATTTGGTAATCAAAAACAGTACCAAATTATAAATAAAGCTTAAAGCATTTTATCAAGGTCATGTACAATACACAGCAATATCTCGCAAAAATAAATAAAGCACAAAACACTTATTTGCAATTAGTCGAGAGTACAAATTCACTCTGTAATCATACAGTTTCATGTTCAGATCCTTAGCCACTAGGCTACACTGTTTTACATGATTAAGAAGTATAATAAAAATAGTCTCCAGAGGTTTCACTTTGATGGTGGTCTACAGCAGTTGAACAGGCAGTAGTAAAGATTCAACATACCTACAAATGGCAGGTCAAACTTTAAATCCTATATGTGCTGTCTTAAACAGGAAGACACAAATTCACCAAAATGAATGACTGAACAGTATTGCACAGTATACTGGTATTTAATTTGTGATTATGTGTGAGGCTGTATTCTATTATGTATGTTCCAAACATCCAGCCAGCCATTTCCTAAACCAGCTTTATCCTGAGCAGGGAGACAGCCCAACCCAGGGCAGGAGCAACCCTTAGACAAGGCGTCAGTCCAGCAAAGGACAGACACAAACTCACACACTAGGGCCAATTTCACATTAACTGTTCACCTAACCTTCATGTCTTTGGACTGTGAGAGGAAACCGGAGCACCAGGTGGAAACAGATGTGGACAAGGAGAGAACATGCAAACACTCTGGTCTACTTACTGCAATGGCAGTAGTGCTTCAATGAATTTTCCTTTGAAGCATTTATAACAAAATAAGTAAAAGACCCAGAAGATCTAATATGCTTTGGTCCATGAAACACCTTAATAACATCCTCAGAAAAGCAATGTCTATAAAGTCATAAATTCCTGACAAGACAAACTAGGAGCATTAAGGAGGCACAGAATTTAAAAAATTCTGGGAAAATAAGCCTGATATTACAGAAGGAGTTGAGTCCAGCCTCAATGTAAGGAGTCTCACTACCAAAAAAGGCAAGTTTTAGTTGATTAAATTAGTTTCCATAATTAGCATTTCTCTTCTCTTTATGAATATAGGAAACCACAATGGTGACTGGACCCAAATGGGTAAAATAAGATGGCATACTGTATATAGTATGTGTTTAAGTGGTGGCCTCATTTATCAAGCTTGTGTATTCACAAAAAGAAGCTCAAAATGTATATTTACCACAACTCTGACCCATGCGTACACAACATTTCAGAGAAACTGGGAAATGATGGCATCCTTGATCAAGCACAGAAATGCAAGCAGACAAGCTAAATGATGACTTGCACGCATAATAATTAATTTTACTGAATCATTATTATTATTATGTTGATGTAACAAACGTATTATGCCTCAAAAGTGATGAATACGAGGCACTAAATGTATTTTAGCTACCAATCAGGATCAGGAATATCTCTGTCAAGCTTCAGTCCATCATGCCTGCTGTACAGGAAGCCAACCGGTGAGGCACTACATCCAATTTTCATATGGTGGGGGTGTACACACATAAAACATAACATGTTTGTGCTAACAAAAAAAGTCACCTTGCAGCAATGTCTAGTTCTCCTAACGTATTCAGAGCACTGTACTGCAGTCATATTGCAATAATGGCACCTAGTGAGAATGAAGTGGCTCTTGTTAACCATAAGTAGTTATGCTGTTTTAATGCACAAGTTATCCAAGATGTGACTGGCAAACATTATGGCTCAGTGGCCTGAGTCTGCCCATGGTTCATTTATTTTGAGGCAAAGTAGCTTTGATAGATGTGACGGTACTGTAGGTTTTGGATGGTTGTTGGTAATGTAACTTGACACCTTACACCTTTCCAGGACCCCCAGAGGAAAGAGAAGAGGAACTATAGTGCCATGCATGATTTTGTACTCTCAGTGGTAGAGTACAGTCTGATACTCTCGAATGTAGGTGGGGGGTCTCTATGTGTCAGGTGGGAAGTTGGTCTGCAAGGCAGTGAAGTTCTGCAGCGTGCATATGTATGAGGCTGATTAGCAGGCGCCATATATGGATGTTTCATGGTGGCGTGTGAGGCGCACTCATATATACATATTTACAAGGTGATCGTGATTTATAAGTGATAAATTGCATATAAAAATGGTTTTTATAAATTTGATTTTTTTTGGTGTACTCATTTCCTTGTTTTTTTGGCGTGCGCATATTTTTATGCTTCAATCCCGACAGTTTTATAAATGAGGCCCTAGATGTCACAGAGTACTGGTAGAAGGATAGAAAAACTAACCAGAAATAGCTGTTATAGAATGTAGCCTGGTAGTTACTTAGGTTTTCAGGTCCTTTAACTAAAAATTAGGGTTCAGGCATATTGGGGTACCCGGGACCACAAAGGAAAGATCAAGAGAAAGAGAATGCTTCTTATCATCTGAAGGGATTTCATGGCACTAGTAGATGTTTTGGTTGTGCATTTATACAGGCCAGTGGCTAACCAATCTTGATGTCAGAAGGTAAGTTATATAGTCTGGTCTAGGAGTTGTACATAGTGTGTTTAGTGTTGTACATTATTAATACTTTTTGTTCTTCTTGTACTTCTCCCTTTGTTTGTTTCTGGTTTAATAAACCTAAATCACAATGTTTGCAACAGTATGTTCTCAAAAAGATGAGCCAATTCTTGCTGCAAACTATAATAATGAGTAGGTACGTCTACCATTCATAGATTTTGCAGTTGATCTTTTAATAGGTATCAACAACCCCAAAGTCTTCGAGCTGTGGCAAATCATATCTAGCAGAGGAGGTGGACCTCATGCTGTGAAGACTGCACTTTAATGGATGGTCGGTGGGTGGGCCATATACTGTAAGAAAATAGAAGACTTTGCAAAGCACAATAGTAAGCTGCCTCAGCATTACATCAATCGTTTGTCAATAACAGAAATACTGTAGAAGAAATGTTGCACCAGTAGTACATTTTAGACTTTCCAGAATGCAGCTGTAAAGAGAAAGAAGAAATGTCACAGGAGAACATCAACTTCATTCACATAGCCTCAGAATCTGCAAGACTGATAGGTGGCCACTCTTGTTTAAATGTGCCTTTAAAAGATTGCCAAACAATCGCTGTATTGCAGAACAGCATGCTATTGGGCTCAAAAGAAAACTAAGCAAAAAATTGAGGTTTCCACAAAGACTATAAATATAGATACATTCCACATCACGGTGTGAATAGTTCAAAGAAAAATAAGATTGTACAGCCACCTACCATGGAACATCACTTAACCAACAACTACTGAAAGGCCCTGACTTAACTAACACATTCATTGGTGTCCTTACAAGATTTAGAGAGCAGCCAGTGGTATTAACCACAGACATTACATCAATGTTCTGCCAAGTAAACGTTTCAGATAAAGATATGCTTTTTGTGGTGGTCTGAAGGTAAGCTAAGAAAAGACTTGTAAGAATTTAAAATAACAGTACATCTTTTTGGTGCTAATTCTTCATCCAGCTGTACCTCTTTTGCTTTGCGTAGAACAGCTGAAGATGCAAGAGAAACATTTCCTGAGGAAGCCGTTAACACTTTGCTCCATAATTTCTACATAGATGACTGCTTAAAGTCAGTGGCAACAGAAGAGAAGCCATAAGACTGATGAAAGATCTCCAATCTCTATGCATCAGAGGGGGGATTCCACTTGACCAAGTGGGTGAGTAATGCAGAGCAGTTTCATTGTCTATTCCTGAAGATGACAGAGCTCTTGAACAAAAGGATTTAGACTTGGAGCCACAAATTGCTCCCAACAGAATGTGCCCTGGGTGTCCAGTGGTGCATTGAAATGGACAGTTTCAAATTTCAGATAAAGTTACAAGACAAGCCTGCTACAAGGCATGGTATTCTATCTGTTGTTCAGTTTATGATCCCCTCAGATTTGTAACACCCACTATGCTGCCAGCAAAGCTTATCTTAAGAGACTTGTGCAAATTAGAAATATAAGTGGGATGAAAAAGTGAAATTCAAAATGGATAGATGACTTACAGCTACTAGCAAACTACAATGCGAATAGATGCATCAAACCTGCATGGTTTGGAAGCATAAAGTCAGCACAATTGCACCATTTTGCAAATGCCAGTGAAGATATGGTACTGTCAATATCTCATTTTGAACAATGAAGAAGGCAAAAGGCATTGCTCATTCTTAATGGGGAAATCAAGAGGTGCACCAGTGAGACATGTCAGAATTCCAAGACTGGAGCTAACATCAGCCTTTGTAGCAGTCAAAAAGGATAAGATAAGATGCTAAAAGGTGAACTTCAAATACCACTACAGGAATCTATATTTTTGACTGATGGCACCACAGTGCTCAAGTACAAACATTCTATTTCAGACTTTTGTTGCCAACAGAATCACAGTGATCAGGGATCATTCATGACCTTCGCAGTGAAAATACGTCACATCTGCCCTGAATCCAGCAGTCCAAGCATCAAGACTGAATGAAGACTTTGCTGAGCAGTTCAATAGACTTTCACAAAGGGCCACCTCTCCAAAAGCATGAAAGTAGTATAAAAGATCTATAATAACACTCCAAATGCCCAGTAGGGAAGTGCTAAATTGCAGCCTAGCTCATGCAAAACTAGTTAAAATAAACAAATATACTGTACCACAGAGATGTCATAGTCAGGACATTATTTTCAGAAAACCCTGAAGAGCAATTCACAGTTCTCTGTGAAGAAGTGAAGGCAGCACTTTGGAGGCTCGTAAACAGTTACACGAGTGTACTGGGAAGATACTTTTGTTAAGATAACATTTATTAATACTTGCCTCAAGCCAAAACAACAATCCACCATCACCATGCAGTATGTAGATTTTAAATGATATTCTACTAAGAATGCTGTTTCCTAAGTATGTATTTGCATAGGAGGTAGGGCCGTTCTCCCTTTAGTTCCCCCCATCTGTATTGCTGTCCCTTATGGTTGTTTTCACCATTGGCTAACTCGTCTGCAGAGAAAGCTGCCTGATATTTCTGAATAATTCATTTTAGATTGATAGAAGACAGAATGACTACATTAGTGATTTTAGTAGCACATGTCCCTACACTTTTTTCTGTCATCAGCATGTAAATTAACACACAAGCAATCAGGTACAGTACTGTAGTTCTTTTAGTATAGGGGTCAGTTTAATGAGAATTCTTTTTATTTTTTTTTGGTAATTTTATCTTATTCATTTATGTTGGTCAAAATATCTCTGCCCTTTCAGTGTATTCTGCAATCACTGAGCAGACATGCTCAATATTTCTTTATGCTCCATATTTGATCTAGTACACAAATACTCTTCCATTGTTAACTTATACTATCACAATTACTATCACAAATACTGTCACAAGTCCAAATTGCTTTAGGAATGCTTCTTTAAATTTTCAAGGCAAGTGTGGCTGTTAGTAACTTTCAGATGCTATAAAATGTGCCCCCTAGATGATTATGCTGACACCCGTAATATTGGTGTGAATGAGTTTTTTGAGTGTAGATGCTTTTCTAATTATATGCATTCGTGAAAATTTTTGAAATGCAATGTTGTCATTGTGGAATTGTCATACTACCCACTTAGTCGAGCAGCTAAGGTTTGCCATTCATGATATGTTCCACCACCACCCACCCTGTTTGTGGGAAAATGTTTAAAGGCCTCACTTACAAATTCTTTGTACAGTCCAAAATCCATGGGATTGTAGTTTAAGCGAACAACAGCATTAACCTGCATTCTTTATCACAAAGGGCTTTTGTGTTTTGGCACCTGAAATGTGAGTACCACTCTTACAAGATATTATTGGCCTAGTATGCTGGACATCTTGTAAAATGTTAGTCATGCAACATGACCCTCAAGCACTTTGTAGAAAAATCTGACTTTCTGGAATTGTTTTCTTACAGATTTATTTCAGGGAGTGTCCTTGGCATTTCACATAACAATCTTAAACCCAGCCACACAATCCAATGCAGAGTTTGTGTCTGGGGAATCAATCCCAGGAGCATCAGGCTCGAGAAAGGAGCCAACACTGAGTGTGGTACCAGTCGATTACAGGGCGCACCCATCCCTGAATTCATGGGCCCAACATTGTTCCATACATTTTTTAAGACAGTAACATCTAATGTACATAGCTGGTGTCTGTCCTGTCTGCAATCATACAGAGCAATGAAAATGCACATTAATACCTCAAATGAATTACTGAATATCAGTCAAACACAAAACTAGTTACTGCTATGACTGCATTTTTTGCAAGCAAGGGATCTCCAAGTTTATTTTTAATAATATAGGAAACAATTGTGTCCATTTTATAATTCAGCATTTGCTAGTACCTTGTGTTAAATTATAACGAGTACTAGTTGTGCTACTTGTCTAAGATAGATTGAAAGTATTCGAGCTTTAGTGTTTGCAGTAAACCATCTATTGGAATATATTTTGTAATGCATATAGTAATAAAATTTAATGCATTTTTCATTCCAACAGATGGTGCATCACAAACATTAGCACTGTTTCACAAATCACAATGGCATACCAAATGGCATTTAACAGAGACATAGCAACCAGGCAGACACATAGATATACAGATATACAGTATATATACACACACACTTTTCCTTGGATAACGAACTCCTGGAGCATCTGTCAGGATTAGGAGATATTTAGGGGTATGTAAGTATATAACATACAGTTAGTCCATTTAGCATATACTGTATATAAATGTTAAGTGGACTAACTGACTGACTGTCTCATTTATTTGCTCATCATCAAAAACTCTTATTTCCTGTTTAGGTAAAATATGAAATTTGCCAGGAAGGTACATGTACGTTAGTAGGTATTTGCTAATAAATTAAATTCTCAGATGATTCTGCACTTATGGGGTGTATTGATACAGGGATGAGAACATCAGGTGGAGAACATTGTTTTTGGCGTAAAAACAATTGTCTCTAACTTAACATCAGCAAAACCAAGAAACTGGTTATTGATGCTCGCTACGCCAAAGAGCCTCTATGTCTAGTCACTAGTCAAGGTGTGGATGTTGAGGTGGTCCACTCCTACAAGTACTTGGGAGTCCACATTAATGACGGGTTGGTCTGGTCTTGAAACACAGAGGAACTATATAAGAAAGGCCAGAGCAGGCTCTTTTGCCTTAGAAACAGTGGTGTAGCTAGGGGCAGGTGAAGGGGGTGGTCTGCCCCAGGCGGCACATTTCTGGGGGCAGCATTATTGGCCAAAAGGCTCAGTACAATTCGTGTGTAAGCAGCAGGGTTCGGAAAAATATCACTCATGAAAAAAGTTCAATTCTCTGATTTTTATCCATAGTACTAGGGTGTTGTACTGTGTTAGCCATTATGAATGTAGTGAGAAGTCAAGCAAAGTGACACCTTTTAATGGCTAACTAAAAACATTACAATATGAAAGCTTTCGAGGTAACTCAAGCCCCTATCCACAAATGCTTCAAAAATAATTTTCAGACTGTCCTTCTGTGATGGCAATAACAAAAATTAAACATAAACATTACACCGATAATAATTAATAGGAAGATAAACAACTAATTTAGTTTTTATAATTTTGTTTCGTTATTAATCCGAATGCATTCTTGGTCGGTGCAGAAAACATCCCCACCTATCACATTTCACTGTTTCTGGTTTTCACATTGTAATTATATTAAACTAATAATTAGAACACAGCTTATCAGTGCGTCTATACTATATTCTTGTCTAGTTGATTCTTATAAATAATTATATGTGAAAAATTATTGCTGTTTCTCTATACAGTATATGAATAAATCTATGCAAAATGTATCTTAAGTTTTCTCTATAATCATTTTAATTTTCTGTTTTAATAGGTTAACATGTTCAGATATGTTGCAGGGCGGCAAATTGAAGCACTGCCCCGTCCCAAGCGGCATGAACTCTAGCTACACTACTGCTTAGAAAACTGTGTTCTTTTAATGTGGGTAGTGACATATTTCACATCTATCTATCTATCTATCTAAGAAAGTACATTTTGATATATCAATATTTAGGGGTAATCTTGGACAAGAAAAAAGAGATATGATCAAGTTGTGAATGGAAAGAGAAAGTTCAGTGAAGCTGAAAAAAGATGCAAAGCACAGTGGTTATGAAGCACTGTTTTTTTCTTTTGACTACCAGCATTTTAATTTTAGTTATCTGTATGTGTATAATACCACCTTTTTGTACTGCATCAACCTTCTGGTGTGAGGTATGGAGCACTGCAAAACTAACCCATAAATTATGACTGGGGTTAGGGTTGAACCATGGGGTTTCATTGGGGCTTTACCTAAGGTTGAAAGGAACAATAATAGCTACATGTCTCTTCCAAATTATGTGAAATGGGAGTTGCATGGCAGTTCAAAAATGCTGCACGTCACCTAGAATAAATGTGAGCAGTGACATACTCGTGCAGCTTAGAGTGACCATAGCTGATTACCATTTTCCGTTCAAAAGAATACACTTTCCTGTAAGGTGTTCTTTTGTGATGACCATCAACAAAAGCCAAGTCACCAGGGAAAGCAGCAAGAATCGATCTATGGCAGGAAATTTTTTACTCATGGACAATTGTGTACAGCATGTTCAAGAGTAAGCCGCTCCAGTGACGTACTAATGTTATTACTATTTATTATTTGACTGATGCCTTTATGCAAGGCAGTTTGTAACATTTGAGATACCATTAGTTACATTTCTTTCGTATGTCTATTTATAGTTCAGGCAGGTGAAGTGACTCATACTCACACAGTGTCACTAGAAGGATTTGGGCCCCCAATCTCAGGGTTTGAAGTCCTAGGAACAAAGCCTTAACCACTTTGCCACACTGCCTTCCAATAATAGTAACCCTTGGTACAACTCGGTTTACGATCAAAAAGTTCGCCAAACTTTTGCCTCGGTTCACGACCACACACTCGGTATATGAACAAGCCAGTTTGCCTTTAGGTTTGTACATGTTCAGTCTCTCCCTGTGCATTTCCTGTGCAGCAAGCAAGAGAGAGAGAGTGCGACACACACACACACACACACACAGAGGTACACACACACACACACACAGGCGCGCGAGACAGAGGCACACACACACACGAGACAGAGGCACACACACAGGCGCTCCAGGCTTGCGAAAGAGACACCCGCACACACGAAAGAGAGAGAGCGAGCAAGCGAGAGAGGGAAGGCTGGACGCTTAAGGTAGAAAAGGCTTGTTTTTGTTTTCAGTTCTGTTTACAGCGATCGGTTCATAGCGTGCATTGTGGCAATGTTACTTTTCTTGGTGGTTTATTAAATTACACATTTTTCAAATGTTCATTTTTTTCCCTGTGCTTAAAACTCATTTAAAAAAAGTGTTTTTAGCGAGCGGATCCTAGCACTATAGCGCAAACTATTGCAGTGTTAGTTTTCTCTGTTGTTCAAGGTTTTCTCAGTGTTATTCAGTGTTTTTACATTTAGTTTGCTACTAGCAGAATACCTGTGCTTCGCAGCGGAGAAGTATTGTGTTAAAGAAGTTATGAAAAAGAAAAGGAAATATTTTAAAAATAACGTAACATGATTGTTAATGTAATTGTTTTGTCATTGATATGAGTGTTGTTGTCATATATACATATATATATCTCTATACTAATAAAAGGCAAAGCCCTCACTGACTCACTCACTCACTCACTCACTCACTCACTGACTGACTCATCACTAATTCTCCAACTTCCCGTGTGGGTAGAAGGCTGAAATTTGGCAGGCTCATTCCTTACAGCTTACTTACAAAAGTTGGGCAGGTTTCATTTCGAAATTCTACGCATAATGGTCATAACTAGGAGCTATTTTTCTCCATTTACTGTAATGGAGTTCAGCTCGAGGGGCGGAGTTTCGTGTGACATCATCACGCCTCTACGTAATCACGCATTACGTAGAAAACCAGGAAGAGCTACAAAACGCGCTTTAGAAAACATGCATTATATAATTAAGAAGGCAGCGAAACAATTAGAAGCGAGCGAGTGACATATAAAACCATATTCAGCGGCTCACGTGAACTGACGCAGTGCGCAGACAAAAAGCAACAGTT
>JANRMT010062835.1:70435687-70474112 GCA_026402145.1 Polypterus bichir lapradei
TAATCAATGTACCAGGAACTCATGCATTGACAAAAGTTCCCCTTTGCTTGGAATTGAAAGTGTGATTAAATGCGTTATTTTTTGTTATGGAGTACATGCATCGAAGCTTCTCAGCTGTGCTTGTGCTAAGAAAAGGAAAGATTTTAACAATAACGTAACATGATTCTGCGTTAACCGCATATTTTTTCATACGTCCCAAACCAAGGAGATGCGAGGTTAAAATGAATCAAGAAGCGCACGTACATACTCAGTACCTCCCCTCTCGGGAATCAAACTTCAGATGTCGGCGCTAGAGGCAAAGCCTCTACAATTGCGCCACGGCATGTGGCTTGTCTAGTTGAGAGTATGTAGATCGGGGTATATATATATATTCGCAGCGGAGAAGTAGTGTGTTAAAGATGTTATGAAAAAGAAAAGGGAACATTTTAAAAATAACGTAACATGATTGTCAATATACAGTAATTGTTTTGTGAGTGTTATTGAGTGTTGCTGTCATCAAGGATTTGATTATCATTATTTGTTTCAATCAGGGTCGTATTTGTACGATGTGTTGTGTTCAAGTTACATTCCGTGTTTGTCAATCGTTGTAAAGATAAGAGGTTTCATTCATCGATTCGTTTCTTACTGCATCAATAAACAGCTCATCTTCCTCTTTATTTGAGACATCACACACTGCATGCACAGGTTTTTTTTTTTACACTGTCTTCCTTTAGCGGGACATTCACTTTTTGCACCGTGTGCTTTGTTTCCGCAGTAGCTGCACTTATGAATATGCTTGTATGTATCAGACGCTTCATATTTTTTTGCTGCCTTCTCAATTGTGTAATTCGGTTTTTGTTCAGCACTCTTTGGAACTGTTGCTTTTTGTCTGTGCACTGCGTCAGTTCACGTGAGCCGCTTGGTGTTCTTGCATCGAAGGTTCCCAGCTGTGCTGGTGCCCTCTCGTGTGATGTCCACGGCTGAATGTAATGTCAGCTAAGACCCGGCACTTAAAAGTTTCTCTCGCAGTTTCGCTGAGTTTGTGCCAAACACCACCCTGACCATCTCATCTTCCTCTGCATAAGCACAGTCCTTCACCCGTGAATATTTAGCGGCAGGGTTTCTATTGGATTGCCGCTGACGGACGGCCTTATATGGGCAGGCACTAAATTACAAACACCAGCGGCAGCCTGTCTATGATCTTAATTTAAACTTTAGTTTTCCACCGTGCTTTCTTTCCGAAGTAGCAGCACTCATGAATATGGTTGTATATGTCAGTCGCTCGCTTCTTATTGTTTCGCTGCCTTCTCAATTATATAATGCATGTTTTCTTCAGCGCTTTTTGGAGGTCTTCCTGGTTTTCTACATACTGCGTTGACAGTCAGTTCACGTGATTACGTGGGAGGCGTGATGATGTCACACGAAACTCCGCCCCCACGGCTTTCGAGCTCAACTCCATTACAGTATATGCAGAAAAATAGCTTCCAGTTATGACCATTACGCGTAGAATTTCGAAATGAAACCTGCCCAACTTTTGTAAGTAAGCTGTAAGGAATGAGCCTGCCAAATTTCAGCCTTCTACCCACACGGGAAGTTGGAGAATTAGTGATGAGTCAGTCAGTGAGTGAGTGAGTGAGTGAGTGAGTGAGTGAGTCAGTGAGGGCTTTGCCTTTTATTAGTATAGATTACGCTGTGCATTCTATGGTATAATTAACTATATTTGTGCTTAAAAACTAAAAGAAATATATATTTACATACAGTTTGTACGGTCTGGAACAGATAAATTGTATTTACATACAATCCTATGGTGGAAATTGCTTTGGTTCACGACCAAATCGGTTTACAACCAGAGTTTTGGAACGAATTATGGTCGTGAACTGAGGTTCCACTGTATTGTGTACAGAAAAGCACTTACAGGTACATAGTACTTCTGATACACCCAATTAACTGACGGAACGATAATTAACACCCATTGTCTTAGGAAATCTCCCAAGTAACACATTTAGTGTGATGATACATCAGATGTTTATCGATTGCAAAAGTCAACAACATTAGTGCTAATGTGAGCTGACACCATTTCATAGATAGAATAGATTCTGATTATAGCATAGAAACACAAGCAGGAAAGAAATAGAAAAGCAGGGAAAAAGTAAAGCATTCAAAATTTTAACTTATTGCTTGTTCATTTCTTCACATTAAAGTACACCATGGTTACCCAACGGGAGATGTTAATTATCGAGAAATTCTCTCCATGCGGAATATCCTCAAAAGCTCTTCATGGTGACAATAAGTGGTCAACCTACATAGTACATGCACCAATTACAATGTAACTACTTTGACTTTCAATGTAAGGTTTTGTAGATAATGGTAACAGTCTGAATCATTGACTCCCTGGCAAACTAGAAGTCCACCATCAACTCCTTGTCTTAGCAATATTCAATTCCAGGTAATTCTTCTTACACCACATAACAATCCATCACATTTCCACCATTCCAGATTTCCTCCATTTTTGACATAGCCAGCAATGTAGGAGTCATCTAGGAGCCTTTGTAGAGTTCTTAGCAATACTTAGTCATTTGTGTAGAGGGTGAAAGGAAAGGGAGACAGAACAGCTCCCTGGGGTTCCATCCTTGTTGCTAACTCCTTGATAATAACTTTATTATGAAAAATGTTATTAGACAAGACCATGGAGACTTCTGTTTAGCTGCTTGCAGCTGTATTTATTTTGTGTTTTTCCATTCTAATTAAGTATTAAAAGAAGCATGCTGTTATATTTTAAATAGAAACTGCAATCTCATTTTACAGTGCCACTAAACAAAAAGTCTAAAACATACAGCTATTTATTAAGAAAACACCAAAGGAACATTTTAAAATAGTTCAAAAGGACATTCAAACATATTGCATATCATACAGTACCAACTTGAACAGCTTTAAACTTTGTAACTGACAGAGCAAGTGTACTTTCTAATTAAGGATCAAATTACCATTCAGTTGCAGCCAAGTTAATGTTATACAAAAGAAAATAATACATACTTACACCGGCATGGATATGGTTTCCATTTAGCAGACAAGGTGGCTGCATTGTAAAATGAAGTTTAATTGATTTGTGTTCTTATTCCTGGCCAAAACAGAAGGGTTTTTTTGGAATACTTCCTTCTAACCAAATGTCACTGCATAACGTAAAGAAGAAAAAGAAAATGGCCTTGGAATTTAAAGAGAAAAGAAAAGAAAGAAAGAACATTCAAACAGAAGACAGTTCTAACTACTTGTTCAAACAACTTAAAACACTACTTAACTTTTTAAAAGCACTGTATGCAGCATATGTTTTGTTTCTTGAACATTAGATTAGATAAATAATTGTTATAGTCTTCTTTATGGGTTTAGTTAATTATATTGCTGGACAAGGCTAATGTTATAGTCATTCATACCCAAAATACAGTGTTTCATGCTTTAAAAGGACATGACTTGTTAAACCTTCTGTCTTTTGTTAACACACACTGTTATATGAATGCTACACCTCTGATCACTCTAGCACCATGCTAATGCTTACCTTCACATTACTTTAACAGTACTAGCCTTCAAAATATGGTTATGTAGTCATCAGATGGCAACAAAGAAGTCGTTCATTTGTTTTGATGACTTCTCTTGGCAATTTATCAACACAGAGCAAGTCATAGTTGGTAGCAGACAGAATATGAACTGAGTCCATGAACTGGTCATTCCTGAAGTCTACAGACGTAACAACTAATGAAGAGTGTACTTGCCTAATGCAAAAATCAAATATTGTATGTTGTAAAGAATATAGCAGGGTGGCTGGTGTGCTCCACAAGGCAGGATACTTCACTTTGGGAAGAAGTTAAAGAAATATAAAGCTGTTACAGTATTACAGTTTTCCTCAAATGCTAAAACACATTTCACAAACGTTTCCTCCATGTTCCCCAATGTCTAAACACAACACCCATTTCTAAAGCTACATAAACACAACCACACCTTCTCACTTCAAAACTCAAACTTTCACACCAAAAGAGCAGCTCGAAGCTTTCAAAAATGTAAACACTATACACATCATTACACACTACAGCAAAACAATTGAAAACACAATGCTCAATTTGTGAGAAGGTTCTTTGTTTCATAACTGCCAATGCATATTTTTAGAAACTTTACAGTAACGGATCTTCTTAGAACTCTGCAGAGGATTAGGCATTTAGATTTGTGAGTTTCATATGAAGAGTATAAATCTATAGAAAATTCTGCATGTACACTACTGTAACACAACTCAATGCAAAAACAGAATCTATTGCACACAACAGTACTCTTGAAAACATGATCAGGGTGTGAAGTTTTTTTATTTACTTTATTCACACCACACACACACCACAATCACTGTGCGGCATCATGTCGCTGAGCTGCATCGGGCCACATCACCTCATCCACATCGCAGGCTATATTGTCTCTTGCCAGGCACCACGGGAAAAACGTCCTGGAATAGCGAAACCATCCTTGGAAGGCCTCCACTGGGATGTCAACACAGGCCAGCTCCATTGCCCTTAGGAGGTTCTCTCTAGTGTATGGTTGTCTGTCATAAACCTTCCATCTCCACGATGAGAAGAACTCCTCTATAGGGTTCAGGAAAGGGGAGTAGGGTGGCAGACAGACGTTTAAAAAGTGGTTACTGTTGGTGGTGAACCACTCTCTGATTTGGTTTGTTCTGTGGAAGCGGACATTGTCCCAAATGATCACATAAATGTGATGTGCGGGCCCAGGATGGTGTTGTTGGCGGTCCAGGAGGATATCTTTTAGCTCCTCTAGGAAGGTGAGGAGACGTTGGGTGTTGTAAGACCCAAGGACAGCATGCCGGTGGACAAGCCCCTCCAAACCCATGGGCGCACAAAGAGTAATATTACCCCCCGTTGGCCAGGAACCTCAGTGATGGCTCTTTGGCCAATAATGTTACAGCCTCTTTGCCTTCGTTTCTGCAGGTTGAAGCCAGCCTCATCCAGGAAGAGGTACTCATGAGGTCTGGCCATCGCGTCCAACTGTAATATCCTCTGTGAAAATGTGAAAGTGCACAGGTGTTCAGAACAACAGTCAATCAGGTAGCACAGTATTGTCCAGAAGTAATGTAGGCCACTGAGCAACACAGTATGTCCACTAACTGTACTGTGAACATGGATGTATACTTACTTGCACATACTCGTAACGTAGGTCTTTGTGTCGCGCAGAGTTGCGCTCAAAGGGAACCCTATAGACCTGTTTCATCCACATCTTTTGGCGCCGGAGAACTCGGTCTATTGTGACCAAGCTGACATCATCAATGCTCCCAAAGTTGACATTATCGGCAATGACTTTGTCTCTGATCTCCCGGAGTCTGATGAGGTTGTTCTCACGAACCATATCCACAATGAGGGTTTCTTGTGCCGCTGTAAATATGGCAACCCTCCCACCTCTATGTGGCATTCTTTCAACTCTAAAGAAAAAAACATGTGTTGTCAATTGACATGTTTTGTAATAACAACTGATTTGAAACCAATCGACTACTTTCACAGGCTTGTAAAACTGTATTGTGACAAAGAAAGCAATAGAGTATGATACCTGTTGTGTTGTCTGAATGCCCTGATAATGGTGGCCACGGTGAACCTACTCAGGTTTGGACGGACTCTTAGTCCTGCTTCAGCCATTCTCATGCCATGGACAATGACATGGTCAATGACTGTTGCTCGCATCTCGTCCGTAATGATGGTGCGAGGTTGTCTTGCTCTCCCTCCTGGACCTTCTCTCCCTTGTTGGCCTCCTCCTCTTCCTCGTTGGCCTGTTCCTCTTCCTCCTCTGATTTGAACTCCTCTTCCTCGTTGGCCTGCTCCTCTTCCTCCTCTGATTTAAACTCCTCTTCCTCGTTGGCCTGCTCCTCTTCCTCCTCTGATTTGAACTCCTCTTCCTCGTTGGCCTGCTCCTCTTCTTCCATGGCCAGCTCTTCTCCCTCCTCTGACTTGAATTCCTCTTCCCCTGACTCTGCCTTCATCCATTGTGTTTGTTTGGAATCTTCAGCAAACTGTGCACTCTGAACTTGCTTTTGTACATGTGGTCACAGCATTAGCAACAAGTGTCTTCAATTTTGAGTCGTTGTGTGTAATGAATGACGCCAGGTGTGTTCATTGTGTTCAAATATTGTTGACTGTGGCAAGCATTTTGCATCACATGAGCTTTCATTTGAGAATATAAGCAGAGTTCTTTTGCAACTTGTGTTTTAGCAAGGAAAAATGTGTTTAGATTTATGAGAATGGAGGATTGTGTTTTGTGAATTGTGTCTTCATGTGAAATGTGTTTATGATATTGGAAAATGATGGCTAGATTTAGTAAATGTGTTTAGACAACTGGTCATTTGGTTTAGAGGATTGGCTTTTGTGTTTTAGCATTTGAGAAAAACTGTAATACTGTGACATCTTGAATACTTCCTGGAATAAAGTTTTGACAGTCCCCAAAGTCCTACTGTCTATCACAGTATGTGGTAACTTCTTCCATGTGTCTGTGGCTCTTTATGTGAAGAACAACTTTCAAATGTTTAGGTCATATTTACTCTTAGCGAGTTTTTGTCTGTATCCCCATGTTCTTGTTGAAGTACTTACACAACTATGTTAATGTTCATTCTTCCATTACACTATGATATATAATTCTAAGGTGTACATGTTTAAAGCTTTTACAAAAGACGTATCAGTCACTTGTCATACATAATAAGCTACACTTTGAATATTAAGTTATTGTGCTTTAATTGACGAGTCTCAGCAGTGCGCCAGCTATCCCATGGTGTTTGGTTTGGTTTACAGGACAGGATACACGACAGATTACCTGCTGTGTACAGTAGCTGTATCATTCAGATAATATGTAGTTAGTTATTTATGTCTGGGAAAATGTTTTCATTACATTAGCCAGTATGACTCAGGGAAATAACTCCCTAAAATGTACTCTGCCTGAGTTAGTATCAGCAGTGAGCTCTTCATACCATGGCAATAAACATCAATGGATGTTATTTTTTGTACATACAGTATATTGCATATTTATCTGTCTATTTTTCTATCCAGCTAATCCAAATGAAGGTCCTACTGAACCAGATAAGGGAAAAAATGGACATAAGGTACACTGATGGGCAATTCTATTAATCTCATGCTGCAAAACACTTTTGATTTATTAATTAATAATATTTAATAGGACCATACAGAAAGAGCTAAATCAAAATGTCATAATAATATACATAGTGATTACAAGGGGGTGCCCCAGAGCCTTAAACAACAGCCCCAACTCAGCCAAACACAATTTCAAGGATTAATATATTATAATCATTTTGCAATAATACCTTCCCAAGGTTTAAGTCTTTCCAGCACAGTATCCATCCCCTACCACTATTCTTGTACAAGCTGTGTCCACCTTCTCCTGACTCTGACTTCTGCTGTAGTTGAGGTTCCTTCTGTTGATGGTGGACCCAGGAGAGCTTTTAATGTTACGGCATTGCATGATGGAAGCCCTTCCATGTCACACAGAAGTTCCCTTAGAGTAGAAAGGTCCACTCCTCACAACCCTAGTGGCACCCAGAGACCCTGATAGGGATGCCCTTCCACACTGCAAGTACCAGGCAACACTACAGGTGTCCAGATTAGGACCCAGTAATATAGCAGCTGCCACATCTCGTGTTGGGGGTCAAATTGTTCATAGAATCCAGTTGTTCCTTGTCCATCCATTATTTGTTCTTTCCAACTGGGGTAGAAACCAAGGATCCATTATGGCCTCCCAGTTGAGAAGGGCCATTATCCTCAACCTGAAGTGGGAGGCTAGTCCACCAACTCTGGCATCTAAAGAATTACTTCTCTGGATTTTTAATTTTTCACTTTTTTTTGGATGTATTTTGATGTCATCATGTAATGTTGAGTAACACTAATTGCTTCCCTTTAAACAGTGCTGTGGTAAGAGCATCCTCTAATCATTTTCTTAATGGATGCCAGGTTATTTAAATTCAAGGAGCTGTGGAGTCTCCTTTGTTGGAACATTGCTTTAAAAACTAAACACTCTGTAGGAAGTAACAAGGGTTGGTTCCTGCCTTGCACCAGTGCTACTGGGATAGTCTAGAGGCTGTTGCAACACAGAACTAGTTTATGTGGGTTTAAGGCTGTTAATGTGTTTTGGACCTTTTTTTCATTAAAACTTGAGGCGGCTAAATGTTCACTAAGATAACAATTAAGCTTTCTAACTGATATATTTGAAAATTCATTTTTTCTTATATAGTTTTTAGTATTCCTTTATCTTTTATTCATCGTTGTATATATCAAGAGTTTCCAGATAAAAGTAAATCAGATATGGGCCTTATGCTGTAGATACTGTAAATAAAAAATCAGTAAAATATAGAAGTGCTGTATTTTTTGTCATGTCATTTAATCAACTCACCATCAGTGAAAATGTAGGAGCAATGCATTTAATTTGTACTTGCATAGCAAAATGCATTGTTTGTACACTGACATAGATTGCACACTGATAAGGTTTACCCTGCTGTAGCAAAAACGTCTGCTGAAATCCCTCATCATATTTGGCTCTTTTGCTCACATGTGCTTTATGGGAACTTTGTTACACTCTGTTATCCCATCTGCTAACCTTAAAATGGTTTTAACAGCAGTGAAATTCCACTCTTTAAGGGAGTTATATGGTCCTTATTGTCACATGTACTGAGTACAGTGAATTTCCTGCTGGAATTTGCTAATTGACATGTACTGTTGCCACTCCAGTACTGTGATTAGTGAATAGAACTTCTTTATCTTGAAGTCTCCATCTCCTTTACCTGAGAAATCTTGGAACATAATTATTATACCTTTGCAACCAGAATACAAATGATAAGTCTGTGCACCTGAAAGTTCTCTAAAAATTAAAAAATCTAAAATAAGCTGTAAGTAAATAACAAATAAACAGTATACATTGTAACAAAGGACAGAGACAAAGATTTGGAGCGACACTCTAACCCCACTTATTGTAAGCAAAAATAATAAAGATTTTCAGCAAAAGGGACGTCAGTGAGGACATGAGTCTCAAATTAGATTATCCAAGATGGTGACATGTCTGGTTAAATACAGGCCAGGCAGGAAGAGTTGGGTCCACATACATTCTGCAGAGGAAGGAAGAGAAGAGGCATTAGAATACAGCGCCACCTTGTGCATCAATGAGGAATTACCACCACCAGAGCCATTTAGCTGTCCCCAAGGTGCACAAGTATGACAGCATCCATCAGTTCCCTAAATTATTATGTTACTAGCAGGAAACTCAGATAATTAAGAAGAAACAAATACAAGGTATATAATGGATTACAATTCATCTTCATTTCATTTTTTTAAATTCACCATTACAGTGAAGTGCCGTGGTGTTTAGCACTGCTGTGCACAACTTGTGCCTTCTCCCTGTGTATACATTGGTTTTCTTCCAAGCACTCTTCAATTCAATTCAGTTTTACTTTTGTAGATTCACTGAGTGTAGGCTCAGAGCAATGTAACACATTCAGATGTATATGCAATTGCAAACTTTACAAATCACTTATTACAAAATGAGTACACATACAGATACAGATTTGTTTAAATAAACCTTAAATAAAGGAGTTTCAATTTGACTAACATAAACAGAACCTAATAAAATCTGTATTAGTTAAATAATTGAACTGTGGCCAGTTCCTCCCTCATTCCAAATGGCTGCAGGTTAAGCTAATCAACAATTCTTCATTAGCCCAGTACAAATGTTCCTGTGGCTGTGCACACAAGTAGGCTTCATGATGGATTGCCACCACTTCCAGGTTTGGTTCTTGCCCTGTGCCTGTTGCTGTTGCTATAGCCACCGGATGCCCACAATTCTGAATTAGAAGTGAGTTACATCAAGTTATATTGCTTACTATAAATAAGCCCAAAGTGTTGTGTGTTGTATCTATGAAGTACACAGTTTCTCATTTGCCTGAACGCACTTTACTTTACAGTCTCAAAATCACAACACATATCTTATACATGTGCAAACACATATGCACTCACTTTCCATACGCATATGCAATTATTATTACAAACATTATACTATCCGACATTGTTTACATTTACAAATGCAGTTAAAAGAAACCTACAGTAACATTCAATACAACACAAAATGCCATGCAACATGTACATACAGTATATGCATAGACATTAATTTGTGTATGTCATCTTCCTTTTAATAGTTGTTAATAATAATTTTTAGAATAAATGGAGAAATATAACTGCATTAAGTTAAGATTGGCTGGGAATGGTGGGAGGGAAACCTAACACCACAGTCTGCATTGTCACACCTGCGTATCAGAAGGTTGTCTTCTGGGCTCACCAGTGGTAAGCACTACTGCCCTGGGACATGATGGAGTGCTGTCTCTAACTGTCTTGTCTGTTTTCCCCACACACAGCTCAGAGAAGACGTCCAGTAAGGGCAAGTGACTCCACCTATTCCGATCCAAAAACTATGAGAGCAGGAATGTTCCGGATAGAGGCGTCTCATTTGGGAACAAGCAACCTGTCGGACTGAGCTCCCTTACATTCTGAAGCCTAGCCGTTCATAAGTGCCTTATCGCTTCAGCTAAAAGCAGGCACTATTTTTGTTCTGTTTTGTGTCATCATATGTCTGATATTTTGTTTTAACTTATTGTTTCACTGAACAGGGTGACCCGGTTAGCACCCCAACATTTTCTTTGAACTTGGGTATTTCTCTCGGTCTATGACAGCATATAATTCAGGAAAAATCAGTGTGGAAGGGTCCATACATTACTAAAGAAGCTGTACAAATCAAGCATATTTATAGAATACAAGTACAAAAAAGTACAAATTAATCGAACAGAATAAACTGCTATTTCCATCAATGATGCACATACAGTACATACAGTACCTATAAATCATAGTCATCATAGTATTAATGCACACAGCACTTGAATACAAACATTAGATGGTTCACATTATTTTACAGATCCAGTCCTGGATATGATGTCAGTCCATCCCAGATCACAATTGCATACAAACATACTGGAAGCAGTAGCATCACTGAGGAGAGTGTGGACTACATCGGGTGATGCCATCGGAGGGAGTAACACTCAGATGATTGTCTTTAAAATTTTTGTACAGTGTTTTAGGCTGAAATCATTAAGGACCACATCCCAGTGCTTGATGAAATCATCAAGTATCAGTGTGCTGAAATCATCATGGGGGACCACACCGCCACTCTAATGGTTGAGTTTCTGCACGCCATTAATAGTAGGAATTACAGTGCTGCATTATAAATGGCTGGGTGTGTCCTTGCAGTATTATTTAAAGTTTGATCAACACTCTGTTAAAGAGCTCTATTCATCAAGTTACCCAGAGGCATTGGTTACCACACTGAATGACACCAACCCTCGTTACACCATTGACTGGAAGGCAACTGGACTACCTGGAGAAACCCCACACAATACTGTTTACAGACAGCAGACAGGCTGGTCACTTGTACCAACTGTTCTGATACAGACTTTTCTGAACATTCAAAATAGCATATGTTTGTGCTCCTATCAAAACATGTCTAGATTGTTTCCTTACAAATTTAACTGTTCCCTTTTAGGGAATGATCAAAGGAAAGAAGATTACATTTTCTTAGTTTAGACATAGCTGCTTAAACCTGGTATGGTTCCCACCGTAGCCTCTTAAATTTCACACATCCTCCCTTTGTTTGCTGCCTCTGTAGACTATCCATGGACAATGGGGTCAAATAGCCTTGCACTACATCCAGGCAGTCTCCCACTCAGGGTTATTCAGTGAAATCACAAGGGAACACTACTGATTATTGTCATTATGTATTTAGTCTTTATTTATACTCTTCAAAAATGTATCTAGTCAACTAGTGTAGGTTTCTGGGTTTACCCACAACAAATCAAGCTAGCATATAGTGGCATTTTAGCCACATACAGTGGTATTTTAGCAAGGAAATTTTGATGGAGCCATACAAGAATTTCTTATATGTGTACAGACTTGTCAAACTTAACTAATAATGTGTGTCCCTCTTTTCCTTATGACTAGTGAAAAATGCATGTTCATGCACCTTTTGCATCACCAAAAATAGCCTTCTAGCAATGGAATGCTGGTACATGGTCTATCTCAATTGGCATCATATCATTGTGATAACCTCTGACATTGTCATCACCTGGCAAAATGAAACCATATAGATTTAAACGCTATGTAAAATGAAAGCCTTGCAAACACTTGATGCAAAAATTGAAACCTAATTTGAAAAAGCTGTGTCAAGAAGACTGAGAAATACTGGAAGTGCCAACGTGCAATTCAAAAATAACAGGTTATCCTCATTTTAATAAATGTGTGGAGTGATCTAAACTGAAAGTTTAGGTTGCATGTATACACACACAAGGGTACAGAGACCACTGCAGGGTCAATTGGCTACACTCCTCAATTGGAAACAGGTTTGCAGCTAAATATAAATAGTTACATTGAGTATATTATAGAAAATTGGGAAAAATTTGCTTAAGAAGACAAAGCTGAGGGTTTTTATAAACATTTACTAGAAAGTTAAACTACTGAGGGAAGTGAATTACCTATTTTTCAGAACATCTGGCAGGGTGCTGCCCCACTAGCTCTTAATGCAGAAATGCCGTTGATACTGTATATTCTTTTTTACACTAGGCATCCTTACATATTTTTTAATAAAAGACCTTGTCCTCTGTAATAGTGTGGTGAATGTCCAGTTCTCCCAGCTAATAGCACCCAACACACACTCATTTATTTACTTCAAAGCTGGATATCGGCTTTCAGTCATTCTGTTTTTGTGTCTCATGCTGATTCTAATACACTGAAAGGTACTACATCTACCACCACCATGACCAAATAGTGTCTGCTCAGGACAACACAGTGAAAGCAATAAAGAAAATTAACACTTGGAGCATCTGAATGAGATTTTCTGAAAAGAAAATCCAGATTTATTTTGAGTACTGTATTAATACATTAGTTTCCATGTATCTATCCAAAATTTTTGAGCCATTTAATTCAATTAGGCAAAGTGGTGGCTCTGAAGTTAGAGATCTGGAAGTGCCATTAGCAAGGCAATTAACCTGTAATTGCTCTGTCCTGGATATGTTGTTAACCTGCATCCAGCTAGGCAAGCATATCCACCAACTTGCAGGGATAACCCAGGGGTGGGTGGCAGGGTTGCCACTCCAGCCACTGTAAAAAACCTCACACTGTTCCACTCCATTCAGACTAGTGTGGTACGGAGGTGTCACTTGTTGCATGGCTGCGCTCAGGCCATAATTTGGGATCCTGAGGTAGTTTGTCATGTGGTGGGTGCAGCAACGTGCTGTATCAGTACATGCTCCCAACCTCTCTATTAATCCAGTAAAAAGCTGTGGGGATGTATGGAAGTGGAAAAACTGCAAGGCTGATAGATGCTGCCACTTCTTCATGGCTTAAGAGGTTTCAGCATTGCTTTGCAAGTATTTACTGTAAGTAATGGTTTGTATTTGTAATTTTCTCATCTGTAGTACATCCAGGTGTTGCACACTGCATGGACAGGCCTTTCTGACCTTTATTGATAAGGATATACTTTAGACTTTGAATAAAGGGGTCCCAATACTCCTGGCCATGCTTAATTAATTTTCAGTTAGGATGCAAGCATCCAGCCAGTTAGAATTTAAATAAATTAATGCTTTAATTGGGTTTAACGCTTTGTTAATAATTCTGTCTGTCCCAGCAAAATGGATTGAAGTGTAAGAGATATCAGCACTTGGTTCCCATGACAGTGATATGCTTACCCACAGAAGACCTGAATGACATGCACACCCTGTGATATTGTGCCTGTAGCAAAAAATAGGACAGTAATAAAAGCCAAAGAACCATGACCATCACCTCTTGCTATGAGATGCCCTCAGTTGCTGCTACTTGCTCCATATCTATTAGCGTTGTATCCTTTATTAAAATCTATTGGGAGTGGGCTTTGATTGGGGTTAACACAGACACATATCTCATCTTAGGAATGAAAAGATTATCCCACATGAAATGGGGTACAAGCTAAACAAGTGACCATTGATGTTAGGAACCAACCAGTGGGGTGCCAGTCTATCATAGGGCACACAAACATCAAGGCAATTTTAGCAATAGATCAGACACAGCGTTCAAAAATGTAGTATCACTCAGGAATCTTCATGTTTTTAATAGAAATTGATACCCTTTTATGAAGATGCCATTAAATTGATTTAGAAAATATGGCCAAGACATTACTAGTGTTTCTACTGATTATTACTGCTTGAAATATCTGATTTATAATTAATTATTTGCATCTGACTGCAAAGTCCCATTTTCAGCACCAATTCCTTCAGTGTCCTAATTGTAAACACACTTGACTTATCCTTAATTAATCATATTAAAAGTGAATTGTTTATTAGATAAACCTTTGTATGTGGATTATCAATGCTGAAATGTGTTATTATGTTCAATAAAGCAATTAAATCAACTTTCCTTGGGTTGCAAGGTACTAGAATCAATGTCAGCTCTAGCATTTCTAGTAGCCTAGTCATAGTTGTAAATGACACCTGCAACTTTTAAATATATTGTGGAGTTTTGAGGGCATTGTTATTTGTTTACTATATTGATGACTGGGTAGGTAGGGGACCCTTGGTATTTTGATCATGGTGAGAGACTCTACATTAGGTCCATAATGTTTAAAAAAAAAATAAGTGCTGCCCTAGGCGGCCACCTAAATGTTAGAACTGACCCTAACTGTCATTCTTAAAGGGTTGAAAAATGGCCATAACAAAACAGCTTTGTCAATAAATATATCAGTCTACTGTTTTTATGCAGAATAAAGGTAATTCTAAGTAACACATTGCCAAGAAACTAAAGATCTCGTACAAAGGTGCCTATTACTATCTTGAGAGAAAAGGGCACCTTGCATCTATGCAGGATAGAAAAGGATGGAGAAGAAGCATATGGGCATCTGCATAAGAGGATAAGTACATCAGAGTCTGTAGTTTGAGAAACAAACATCTTTGTGGGCCTCAGTTTGCTTTTTTAAATGCATACCAAATACCACTGTCATCTGCAACAGATAAAAGATGACTCCAGGATGGTGGCCTTAATTTGCCTTTCTAGTCACCTTCCATCTAATGTCTGTGTTATTTTGCCTATTTTAACCTTTTGTTTCAATTTTCCAGTTTTATGGCTTTTAGCTTTTTTTTAAAACCTGGAGTCGTCTTTTCTCTTGTTTCTCAAAAAAGGAAGCTACAGTACATACAGGAAAAACTGTAGGACCAGATTGAGTCAGTCCTCATATTCTTATGGTCTGTGCTGACCAACTTTGTGGTGTCCTCTGTCACATGTTCAGCCTGTCTCTAAGGCTCCAAAAAGTACTGCTGCTATGAAAAACTTCCTAAATTTTTCCTCTTCTGAAGAAGGCAGGCAGGCACTTAATGACTACAGACCAATGGCACTTACATCTCATATCATGAGACCCTTGAGAGGCTGGTCCTGGACTATATGAGTCCTCTTGTGCTAGACCACATGGACCCACTGCAGGTTGCTTATTGAACAAAGACTGGAGTGAAGGATGTCATTATCTGTTCACTCCATGAGGCTTATTCTCACCTGGACAAAGCTTGCAGCACTGTGAGGATAATGTTTTTTTTTTATTTCTCCCATGCTTTCAGTATTATCTAGCCATCCCTGGTAAGGGATAAGTTCAGAGATTTGCAGGTGGATGAGCCTATGGTGTCCTGGATAATGGACTATCTTTTGGGAGATTGCAGTTTGTGGGACTTAAGAACTGTGTTTATGATACAGATGTGGATACACTGGAGCACCACAAGGAACAGTTCTGTCTATAAATATAACAACAGGTTGTGTCAGTTGCAGAAACTCTCAGATGATTCTGCATTTATGGGGTTTATTGATGAAGAGGAAGAGACAGAGTATAGGAGTCAGGTGAAGTTTTTTTCTTGATGCAAAGAGAATTGTCTGCATCTTAACATCAGAAAATCCATGGAACTGGTTATTGACTTTTGCAGCACCAAACAGCCTCTATGTCCAGTCACTGTTCAAGGAATGGATATAATGGTGGTGCACTCCTACAAGTACTTGGGGGTCCACATTAATGACAGGTTGGACTGGTCTTGGAACACAGACGGACTATGGGGGCTACTTTATACCAACAGCAATACACCTACATAATGCATTACTGTGACTGTAACTGCCAAATTGAAAGTTTGTTTCTTCTTGAATCTATTTCTTTTTTAGTCAAGCCAAACCTGGAGAGGACAAATAATGGTCTATCTATCTATCTATCTATCTATCTATCTATCTATCTATCTATCTATCTATCTATCTATCTATCTATCTATCTATCTATCTATCTATCTATCTATCTACCTACCTGCCTACCTGCCTGCCTGCCTGCTCTGATGTCCTTATCCTGTTATGCAGTTGCCCATCTGGGCCTTCCCCATCTTTTTCTATCCTGGTTAGATCCATTTTGCCCTCTTCTCCAATAACTTGCAATCTAAGGAAAATCAACTTACTTGCTTCATTGAAAAAATATCAGGTTTCAGTGGTGCTACTATGTGGTTTAGTATTTTTATTTTTAGTATAGTTTAGTATAGTTTTTTAGTAGTTTAGTATTTGTATTTTTAAATCCATTTAATTGTATCTTGTTAAAAAATATTCATTTCTATCCAACACTTGAAAATGTCTTGTTTCCAAAGTTTTTAACGCAAGTGTTTGTCTTTGAAGTGTAGGAGGTAAATTAGAGATGAAAGAATCAAGAAAATGTGGATAACGCTCAAACTCCATATAGCCATACTGGCCTAGAATTCAAACTCTGCCTCCTGCATCAGTGGGGCATCCATGCTGTCCACTGTACCGCCATGCAGCCCACTAATCACACTGCTGGCTGCAGTTAATAAATGCCTAACCAAGATGTGGTCTCTGGATGTTTTTCTCTACCAGCAATTCAAAATATACAGTAACTATAGAAAAGCAATAGAACTCAAACGAATGAAGAGTTAACACCGTTAACAAGACCAATAGCGGGCTCTATAGCGGAGAAGTATTTGACGCATGCGCTTTCTCGGTGGAGCGCTTATCGCGGTGACAGAGAGAAAAGAGGTGGGGGCGGAGCAGCACTGTCAGGGTGTTAGCCACCTTACTACTGGTATAGGATGCTAAGCGTAGTGAGGACACATTGGCACAAGACGAGTACAGGCACACTGCACGACAGCATCTAAACAGCACCACAGAGGTGGACGTAAGGGTGAAAAGAGTACTTGGAACAAAGTTGGAAAAGTTCTGTGACAGTGCGCTTGTAACCTCCTAATCACGGAATCCTGAGGCAGCCACTGGGGAGAGCGCTCGCCCTTTCTTTCGGTGCACTGGATTGAAGAAAAGCTGCCTATTGTAATGGTAAAATGTACTCAGAGGAGGAGAAAGACTGATAATCAATCAAAAACGAAGCCGTCCTCATCATACCCCCTTCTTGGCGAAAACGCTTTTGAAGACTTATGCTACTTGGGAATGGGTGAATGAAGCGGTTGTGGGTTTGCATTTTGTAATTTTACTGTCGGCTACCTTAGTTTTTGAATATTGGCTGACAAGTTTAGAACTTTTCCTTACTTTTTTTAAGCAAAGCATGTGTCTCCGGGGTAAACGCACACCCTTCTTGATCTTTTTGGAGACTGGGTGCCAGGCTTTTATGGCAAAGAAAGAAGTTTAAAAAAAATCACAGCACCCCCGCTCACACCAGCCAGCCATTCACGTTGCTTTTTCCGGGTTACTTTAGCAGCTTCTGCAGTAAGCATTTTTTGCCATGGTGTACCTAGTGGAGCTCTACAGGGAGCGCCAGTCTAAAACGGACATTGCCCTTTAATTTGTGGCGATCTGAACAGGCAAGCGGAGGGCAAGAATGGAACGTCGCTTGGGCACCCCGGTAAAACAAGTGTATGTGGAAGTATTTCTGCAGGGAGGTGCACCCTGGGGATTCACATTGAAAGGTGGGGTCGAACACAGTGCCCCGCTCGTTATCTCCAAGGTAAGATTCGTCAATAGTACGTGGAGCTAACTCTATCTATCTATCTATCTATCTATCTATCTATCTATCTATCTATCTATCTATCTATCTATCTATCTATCTATCTATCACGACGTACTTTATAATGTGTATATTTGAAGCACTTTAGGAGCTTATACAGTTCACCCTTTATAATGTGTACTGTATATTTGAAGCACTTTGGGAGCTTATAAAGTTCACACACACATAGATAGTTTGATAGATAGATAGACGACTAAGTAGAAAGGTAGGTAGATAGATGGAGTGTTTATCCAGACCTGATTTAGTAGAGACGAGACCGTTTTTTTTTTTTGTTTTTTTTTTGCTAAGGTTTATTAAAAATGTAAATTGAGAAAGATGTGAAACAGAAAAGAGACATATAAAGAGAGCAATTTGTATTGGCAAGTACATGCTTCAAAGTACAGAAACCATTAATTGGGCATAAGCTTACATTTTTTTATAATAATTATCAATGGGAAATTTTAGAAGCACAGAGTTAATGCAGCAAAATCATAAATGTGTTTAAGCAGTCGGTATTATCCTCCAGGTAGTCTGCACAAATACTTAACATGGTGCACACAACAGTAGACTTTATTGTGCAAACCTATAATGCAAGTAAAAGGAGATTATGCTCAAATTGAACAAACACGAGTGAGACAATCTTTGAAGTATTGCATGTAGTGTAATTCTCATTATGCTACTGAAAGAAAAATTGTGGTTGCGCTAGAGGCTGTGAAGACAAGAACAACTAGATGTGTCCTCAGGCTAAACAGGTATGTTCTCAAGTGACAAACAAATGAAACTCAGTCTCTTTATTTTTTTTAGCAGATGGTTCTTTGTGGTAATTGTAATCAAGTTTTGAAAATCTTTTAAAGTTACTGACATAGGGAAATAAGCAGATTTATTTTGATGGAATGGTGAGACAACACACTCAAAGACAATTGTGGTACATAAAGAAATGTGCATTTAGACTAAGAAGGACTTCTTACACAGAAGTGTGTTGGAGTCAACAGTATACTGACAGGTCCTGTTTTTAAAGCATATATTGTTCCATATTCTAAAAATCTGACCAGCTGAGTAAGCGTGACTAATGGGTAATGATAGCTTATGACTTCACATTTTTTCCACATCAATTTTACCTATATAGGATCTAAATTGGAATCGTTTAAAAGAGTATGCATGCAAAGCTGAGTGTATTCTACAGCATATTAGCATCCCATCCTCAGTCGGTTTATAGCTTGCACTGGATGCTGTCAGGGTAGGATTTAGCTCCTTCCAACCACATAAACTGAATTTAGTCAGTTCATAAAGTTAATGGATAGATGGGTCACATGAAGCTGATGCAATTTCAACAGGGATCAACCCTGGAAGAACTGACAGTCAATCAAATTTATACTTGTGCTCAATCCTAGCAAATACTGTATATACAATATTCTTTTAATGCATATTGTTTGTATTGAGCACCTTTTCTGAAGATTAGGAACTGGTAATTTGTATAACTTAATGGAAAAAATTTGGGAACCACTACATAATTGTGGAATGAACCATATCAGGTGTTTCTACATCTTCATAAGAGTGACACGTTTTTCCAGGTGAATAAGGCAATAAGTATTTAAAAGATGTGATGTGACTGTTTCAATTGGCCCCATGCCACATGTATAAAAAGTATATAAAACCATTAAATATGTGATAAGCTATTACCTGGACTGAGAATGCCAAAATTAATAATTGAATTGATGAGTCTCTGTTGTGGCATGTTTTGTAGTTTTCATGTGCTTCCTTTTGATTAGGTCCATGGAATAAATTAAATAAGTAAAGTTTCAGTGTTACTTTGGTAGCATGGTTAGTATTTATATTTTTTCTTATAGGTGTGTATTTTTGTGCGTTTTTGCAATGTGTAGCTCCTTCTGTTCACTTTCTGCAATGATTTTGGACATACCACAAATCTGGCCAGACACATTCTCCAAAATAAGTCTAATAATAATATAATCTATGTGTGTGCCTTTTCGGACTTTCACTCTAATTTTTAAATTATGTACATCCATGAACTCTTTGCTTACTTTTGATGATTTTTGGGAGTAGAAGTAGGAATGTTATTTTTTTAGTTATATGTAAATTTAATGTCTTCCTTTAAGAAAAAAATATTTCAACCAATCCAAACATTTTCTGACTTTTTTGCCTCATTTGAATAGGTATATTACCAATGAGACCCTCATAAAATACCATCTTTGACAAAAGTAAATTAAAAGTAATATAGTCTTCATATCACTTACAGTCATACTATAAGGTGAAACCAAAATGAAAATCTAAGATTTTATCAACCATTCATTGATTGTGCTTGTAATTACTTTATTATTTATAATAAACATCTTCTCTAATTATAATTATTATTATATTGGAAAGCAGCCATTTAAGTAACATATTTCACATTAAAGGCTGGAAGACACAGTGGCATTTGGGTTAGTGCTTCTGCCTCAACTCCAGGAGCCTGGGTTTGATTTCTAGCCTGGTCACTTTCTTTGTGGAGTTTGTACTTTCTCCCTGGGTGTCCTTGGTGGGGTGGCTCAGATCAGGTTCATTGGTGTCTCTAACTTGTCCCTGTCTGAACAAGTCTACAGGTGTGAGTTTGCCCTGTAATGGGATGATTCCTTCTTTCAACGCAGTGCTGCCAGAATAGGATTCTTTTCACCATGGTTACATGGTTATGTACTGGGCTAAGTACTTTTGCGAAAATAGATAGATGGGTTACTATTCATAACTTTGTGTTGATCCTCCACCCATTTTTGAACCCACTTAATTTTACTACAGAGTTACTGAGGCCAGGGTCTCTCTTAGGTCTTACCTGGAAAAATGTGTTTTAATCTAAACAGTCCCAATTAAATATTTAACAACTTTACAAATCATAAAAAGTAAATTTTAGCAATACAACAAAAACTAAAAAAAAAACGCACAAAATTACAATAGTTGAACATTGACTAGGTGAATTAATGTATTTATGCAATGTTCACATGTTCCTGTTTGATTTATTTTCTTCCACAACTATCTTTAAAATATGTCACCATTAGAATAGGTAAAATATTGTTTCTTAGACCCTTTCCCTTGCAAGCTGCATGTGTTTTGATTATATACACTTTTTCAGTTTAAACTTTGTGCCAGTAGACCCTACACTGTTGAATTCAAGCAGGTAAGAAAGAAGGATAGGTAGTAATTGGAATTTCACATAGTTATTTCAAGAAGGATAACAGAATAACTGAAAGATAAAGAATCTGATCCCAAAAAGGTTTCTGTTCATCTACCTACTACAGCTCAGTTCAGCAGATAGATTTAAAAAGCAGTGTACCACAGTGGTTAAGACTTTGGAATTCAAACCCTGAGGTTGTGTGACCCTGTGCAAGTCACTTTACCTGCCTGTGGTTCAATTGGAATAGCAAAAGAAATGTAACCAATTGTATATTAAATGTTGTAAGTCACTTTGGATAAAAGCGTAAATAAATGTAAAAAGCTGCGGTGGGCTGGCGCCATGCCTAGGGTTTGTTTCCTGCCTTGCACGCTGTGTTGGCTGGGATTGGCTCCAGCGGACCCCCGTGACCCTGTAGTTGGGATATAGTGGGTTGGATAATGGATGGATGGATGGATAAATGTAAAAAGATACAACATTCTGTTTTGCATTGTGCTTATATGTTCTTCACATTATCTCTTTCTGTTGCTGGATTCTGTTATAGTGGATAGTATGTTCTCCATGGCACAAAGAATTCATTCATCTTACTGCTTTGAAAGCTAATGAATAACTGTGTGGGCTATATTATAATGCTTTAGTGTACTTTATATTGTCATACACAAATAGTGCATACTATAGATTCATTAGTACTAGGGTGTTGTACCGTGTTAGCCATTATGAATGTAGAGAAAAGTCAAGCAAAATGACACCTTTTATTGGCTAGCTAAAAAGATTACAATATGCAAGCTTTCGAGGCAACTCAGGCCCCTTCTTCAGTCAAGATGTAATGTAGAAACTGGAGTTCCCTGTGTTTATATACACACTAGGACAAGAAACAACATGATTTACCAATGTGACAGAGATTAGCATCCAGACGGACACATAGACAGACAAACTGTCACTTGTCCTTTTATTAAAGTGGATTAGGGCACATTTATAGCTGTTGGTGCCTTTTCTATGGCAATAAACCTTTAAAAATGAACATGGTTTAACATACTGTAACTTTGAAAACAATAGGATACATTGAATCTCTATTAAAAGATAAATACACCTGCAGTTAGGTGTATCTTTTGTTACTGTTGCACCTACTTATTTCTTAGAATTCTTTTTGCATTGCCTTTAAGAATAAAAGAAATCCAATTTACAAGAGGTGAATTTCTATGATATTTTAAATCACTTTTCAGTGAGGTTTAATGATCCAAGTAAAGGTTTCCACTTCATTCGAAATCCATAATTATGCATTCCGGGTACAGAGCAGATCTACACTGACCTGAGTAGAATTTATTCTTAACTCAGTTACATGCTCCAGCATTGCTGCAGTTTTGGGTTTTGCATCTTTGCTAGCTGTTTGAGAAAGAAAGCATATCTAAAACAGAATAGTTCTTAGATCACATGGATGGAAGTACAGACAAAGTAAAAATTTGGTTATTTTTGAAAGCTTCTCTTCCTCTAGCTGTGCACTCAGTTACAGTAGAACTATGACAGGATTTTTGTATAAATGAGCATGTTTTTTCACGCTGTATGGGTCTTGCCAAAACTGCTTTCTGCTTTCTAATTTGTAAATGAAATTCTTCCCTTAAACTATAATCATGAAAATTTAGAATTTGTTACCAATGTTAATTGACATGAAGTGGCAACATACAGACCTTATTGATTAAAGTATGCCAAATTTTAGTTCATTGTTGTTTTTATGTATTCCGTGTATATTAGACTGATTTTCTGTGTCCATCTCTATCCTTGTAGTGAGCACCTGCAGTGCCTACCCTCTAAACTTCATTTAGTGTTCAAGACACACAACAAGAATTTGGACATAATTTTAATGATCAATTGTTTCAGTCATTTGGGCAAAATCAAGACTTTCCACTGAATGTTAGGTTATTCATATTAAGAGTATCATTTTATTGTGTAAATCCATTGCTTTCATATCAAAGACATTAGTTTACTTTTCTGTGTGTGTTTGGTGTTATTTTAATACATTTACGTGGTTTTATTTTTAAGTATAATAAATGAAGAGTTAAATCTTACTACTCTTTTTATTAAATGAATTAGGAGTGTAGAAATTTTCAAACAAAATGTTTACTGTATACTGAATTCACTATATTCTATCTAAATGGCATAGGAGGCATTCTCACTAGTAGCTGAACCAAGCTCTCTGCAGTTATGAGCTGGCAGTGCTAAACCAGTATGTCACCAAGCTGCCCAACCTGTTCTGTTAATTTACATATTCACAGAAGGTAAAGCACTCTTCTTGAAAATACACTTCAGTGTATTGTGATTTAAGCTCTATTTTGTATTGATTTTAAGGGGGGTTGTACACTTCTTGTGCAAGCATGATTTTAATATTTTGTTTTCTCCTGTTTATCAATGCAGTATGTTTATTCATGTTTAGCTATGCCATTAATACTTGGTAATTACTGTATGGTTTGCACTGTATTTTATACAGTTTGTCAAATTAAACCTCAAAGGAAGTTGGAAGGAAAACATTTTATATAGTTAAAATTTTTGGATATTTCAATTAGATTAACACAGCGTTATAATGTACTATATTAAAATTAAAATATTAAAATTGCTGCATGACCATTTCACACCTGATTAACCAAGTTCTGGACTGGGGTCCTGAGCCTGTCCTAGTAGCACTGAGTGCAAGGCAGAAAACAGCCCTGGACAAGGGCCTGCCCGTTGTAGGACCCACTCATGTATACAGGGCCTATTTGTAACTGCTAGTTAACCTAACCAGAATTTCTTTGGGTATGTGAAGGGAAAAGTAAAGTACCAAAACAAATATGGGGAGAATGTGGAAACTCTACATGGACCCCAGCTAGGCATGGGATTCACAGGATTTTGGATTCAGGATTTTGGATCTATGAAGTGGCAGCATTACTTGTTCAATTATTATGCTGCCTGGTATAGTGTACATGAATATTTAATTTAATTTAAAATTCTTACAGCAATTATACACATTTTTAACCAAGAGTGTTTTATGGTTCAAAAGTTATATATGAATAATTCCTACTTCCTTCTCCCCATACCTACCTGGGAATATGCTGTGATTAAAAAGTGGGATTTTACATGCATACAGTAACTATGGATTCTATCTCTTTGTGTGTTAAGCTTACAGGCTTGGATTATTAGTGGGGACTGTTTATCTAACATTTGCTGTCCTTTCACTTGCTTGTTGTGCATGTCTATCTAGTCATTATCCGAATCTGTCTGTTCTTATAATTGGGGTATATCCTTGCAATGTGTGCAATACAGGAATGAATGCTAGACGTGTTGTCGCTCCATTGAAGGTACAATCACACTTACACTATATCCTATTCATATAGGGCTGATTCAGATCTTACTGTAGCTCCTGGACCTATAAGACATTCGTACTAAACACCACATTCTTGTGCCATCTTGTTATGTGTCGTATCTCTTCCAAATATCCATTCATCTAGATTCTGGACACTTTAAAGAACAGCTTTCTGTAAATTGGCAGTTTACTCAAATATACAGTATGTTTTCTTCTATTCACCTAATGTTTCCAGCATCTTGACCAGCCAAAATTTAACGTATCTACTAAGCTACTGCTACACTGCTTGGTAACTTTTTTCATTTACTGTATTCTCAGTATGTGAATAATTATTTCCTCATTCTTCATTTCTTCATTTAATTTCTTCATTCACACATTTTATCTTTATCCAGCTTCCATAACTGCCCCTTAGGGCAAGAATTAAGTAAGTTATTTGTTGGGCAGAACTGAAATAAATAATTACAAATTAATATGTTAGTTTTCTGCTCACCTCTCTTCAAGGAAATAGTTTTTCTGTTTTTAATTTCTCAATCATGTCCTTATTCTTGCAATCACTATAAACAAGAGGGTTAATTAAATCTTAGAAACTGCAGATGTATTTATGTACTCACATTCTAAATATGCATCTTAATGTTTTGGCTTCCTTTACTTGTCACTGTTAAAGTATAATCTGAGATGCATTCAGAACTCAAGTGTAATTAAGTGACTTGCACCCATATAGTACGTTAATATGTACAATTCAGATCCAGTACTTGAAGTGTTATGGGCAGCTCTATTGTTAGTTAAATATGGGCATGAATATGGATAGAGTGCTTAAACACTAGGAAAAAAAAACTTCTTGATTTGAGGGGATAATTTGAATGGGGCTGAGGCTGCTAGTTAAAAAGACTGTTACTATGATAAGTGTTAGTCCCTTCTGTTGAATCTGTGCTGAAATGATCATATTAATGAACTTAAGAAACTAAACTTGGGAATTAAAAAAATAAAATAAAAAAAAAAACTCAAAACCACATTTAAATTTTTTTTTTTGTTGTTGACATAAATGTTTAACTGAAATTGTGTTGTTTAATTAAGATTTGCATAACCTATTCCACCTGTGCTCTTAATAACTAACACAATGTAAAATTTCTGAAATTTTGGTTTTGACAGGGGATTAATTGATGCTACTCACCAAATCAGATATTTAACAAGTTAAACGGAAGTCGTTTTATAAAATTTTTCAATAAATGTACAGTGCAGAAGTAATTTTTTTATATTATTTAGACCTCGTATGTTTTAAATCAGTTGTTTAAATGTAACATTTTTACTTTCTTCTGTATATTTGACTTTTAACATGGCATAGACAGTCATTTTTCAATAGTGAATGGCTTTTTCAGGTAAAAAAATGCAAACACTAAAGTAAGTAGTGAGTATTTTTTATCACTTTGTGTTTTTAAGTGATAATCATTAATAATGAGATATTACTGTTTACATTGTTAAAGTAATAATGTAAAATAAGGTTATGACCATTAGCCTAAAGGTTTTATTTCAAGAACAGTCTTCATAAATACATGCATGTGGCCTTTTCAAAAATCATTGAATTAATGGTGTGCCGAATAATAGTGTTACCTAAGCAGGTTAACAGTTGTTGAATTGGAAAAATGAAAGCTGTTTTTTTTAGTTTGTTAATTTACAGCCAGAATAAAAAGTCAATCAAATGTAACATTTACCACATTGTGTTTTTGTGTCCTGAACTCCCAGTTAACAGAACTAAATTTTAATTACTGATACTTGCTAAAAGGAGAGACATATGTGTAGATCGACTCTGTCATCTGAATTTCATTGTGTGAGGTGAATGGGGGTGTTGAATATTTTACTATACAGAAGCAGCTTTTACCTATACTTATTAAAAGTACATTACGTGTATACATCAATCACTTCAAATGCATTAGGAATGCACAGATCTGGATTTTTTTAGGGCTGATACCGATCACCGATCTCATGTTACTGGATTGGCAGATTCTGATATCAATTCTGATTTGTTTTTTTTCTTTTATCTCCTTAAAAACGTTTTTCACTAAGCTCCTGCATAACCAGATGAGGAAAAGGCTTATGTTACATATTAAAGTGTTAATTTTGGTATTTTTATAATTAAACTATACACTTGTTCATTTTTTATTAACGAAATGAAACTGTGTAGGCTTATCGTTCAGTGACCATAAAAATACTAAAATAAATACAATTCCTTTAAAATGCATACTAATTAAACTAACAAAATATGTACATAAAATATTTATTCATAATATATTGCATTAAAAAAGTAATAAGTTTTAATAAATAATTACAAGTGGTCATATTGTGTAATTTCTTCTGTAATGTACTTACCTGAAACAAAGCTTTTTTAAAAAAAAGTAGTTTTCAGCTTGTGTCTAAGAAAAAAAAATATTCTCCCACATTGATTTAGTTCATGGATACTGGTATTTAAACACTGCGTAAGTGTAAATATACATGCACTTATAGGTTTTAATCATTTTTAGTCATTAATTGCACTAATTTCTATTAAAATATACATTTACTATATTTATACAGTTTTTTGTTTGTTTCATCTAGATATTACTAATTCTTGAGGTGTAATTATAAATATGGATTACCATTTTAATTATGTTGTACTTGTTTCTCAATAAAACTTACATAGTATGACAAACACAAATAATAAACACAGTTCAAACCTACAAAAAAGTGGCAAATCTATCAGCTCTTCATAAGATGTTTATCAAGAATATACAAGGCTAACATACTTAACAAGTTTACAAGTAAAACAGACAAATTTTGCTGCTGAGGTAATAAGCCTATTGTTTACTAAGCAGCAATTTCAAATTCTTCTTTATCCCTTTTTTCTAAATAAAAATCTGAGCTGGTGTACTAAACACAAACTTGCTCAATGTGCAAACTCAGACTGAATTCTTAAAATAGCTTTTATTGCTGTTTGTCTAATTGCACAAAATGACTCCTTCAATTTCTTTTTCTTAGTTTATTACTCCACTTTCTTCAATGTAAAGGCTAATATTCCAGTCTACTCTCTCAGGTAAAGTCTGAATTACTGCTCTCTGTTTACGGAAGTTTGCAGCAAAAAAAGACTGCACTAGCTCAACTACCATAGTAAAATATCGTAACTTGTGTATAAGAGTACGATAACTAAATTACCGTAAAGCTGAAAAAAGTAGGTGCTGAAAAATTTTTTTTTTTTTATTGGCCAGTTTACCAATTACTGATTAAGTCTTTTGTAGTGAAAATTGGACCATTTAAATTGTCAGCAGATTGATCTGGGCATCACTGACAAATAAAATCAGCAGTTTTAAATGCAACATATTGTACTTGTGTACAGTAATGTTATTTTGTGGATGACTCAGGTTCTGCAGTAAAGTCTACAGCAATATACAGTATCTACAGTATAGCGAGAGATAAATCATAGAAGTGTTTCACAAAGACCATAGTTATCCAGGTGAGTATTTCTCAAGACAAGATACGCATGGCATGTGAGATGAGCTAAGGTGCAGAAGGGGCACATCTTGAACTGCTACATGCTCACAGTGAGCGAAAAAGATTAAGATTAGAGGAGTCCCTTCTTGTGCTATTGAAAAAATGAAATCATGCTGATTTAAATGTTTGTATTCTTTTTTGTGTTTCAACATGAGTTCTGCAAAGTTGAATAGGTTGGGGTTATTGTATATGGTTATTAACATCAGGCCTTTCCAATTATGACTTTTGTACTTCTCAGCTTTGCTTTTCATGTGTTTTATGCTAAATTATACTGAAAGAAAACTACTCATTGATAAGCTTTGTTTGCTGTGGCCTTCACAATTTGGCATTACTATCACCCACTGTATGATACTGTAATAACTAATGGCAGTCTAACATCTCTGCTGTTTACCTTCAGCTATGCCATTCAGATTTGCCATTAGCCATATTCCTTATGTGTTGTGAAGTTTTTATCACTGTGGAACATAAACAAAATAAAAAGAGATGCCCTTTCTGTAATTATTATAGAGCTGTGGTCTTTTCAATTACACAGTGTTAAAACATCTATTCCACTACTGTCCCACAAAAATTCAATTTGTGGCACAAGTGGCAACCACACAGGAGTCTTTCACTTCATCTGTTTCAGCTAAAATATATTGGCAGATAAATTCCACACTTTAAAATATTATATGTCCCATTTTATTTTTTCAAAAAAACACGTTGAAGTAAAAATTATGTATTATATTATTTTTGCAGTTGTCTTGTGCTGTACATTTACCAAGCCCTTGGTGTTATTATGTACACAATGATATCTGTTTTTCATTTAAATGATTAGTAAATTTCATATTGAATGTACATTACACCTTGCAAGACAGGCAGCACATGGTATACATAATTTGCCTAAAAAAACTGATAAGCTTCAGAGCTTCATACAGTTTGTAAGGTACATACTGTATATCATGTAGCAAACTGCACCCTAAGAGGGCCTGAAAACCCTATGACTTCACACATTATTCTTGTGACCTTACTCAGGTGAATTTATGACATTCTAGCCATCTTGTATACTGGAAATAATGAGAGCATGCCAATAAATAAAACAAAAGACAAACAATAATAAAAATGCATTAAACAGAATGACAAAAAAAAATGATAATATATATTTGCAGTGCCATCAAAAAGTATTTGATCTGTTCCTGATTTCTTCTGTTTTTGTAGATTTTTGACATGGAAAGTTTGAGAACCTTAACCAAAATTTAATGATAGGTAAACAGGACCTGGGTACTAGGAAGAAATCTGTGCAATAGCATTCACTTGATCACATATAAGGGTTTGCTCTGTGTATTCACCGTAAAACAGAATTCAAAAAGAAATGCATGACCAGTATAACAACCAAAACAGAAAACTAATTAAGATAATTTTTAGGCTCTTATTTTAAATATTAATTTTAAAGGAAATACCTAAAAATGTTTTGACGACATTAATGCTGCAGGGGAAGAAGGGTAAAAAGAAAAAAAACACAAAAATTTTAATTCAGCTTGTAAAGCCATAAAGTGTTCTTGAATTTTACAATTTAGAACAGCAGTTTAATAAGTTGAATCCAATTCAGGGTTGCAGTGGGGTAGGAAAACATCTTAGCAGCACTGGATGCAAGACAGAGAATTGTCCTGGACAGCAGGGCCCACTCACACACGCATAGCGTATACAGGTAACTAACTTATTCTGATTGTAAATAGATGATGTACATACATTCTTCATGCATATATTGTGGACAGTTGATTAGTTGAGACTGGATTGGAAAGAAGTGGTACCAAGGTGGCACAGACTAGAGTAAGAGTCAAAAAGACAGACAGATGGAGAGAAAAAAATGCCCACACTCTTAGTAGATAAATAGCTGTCTGCCTGTGAGGGAAGGTAACCCTGGAGGTGCATTGGAAGCTGTTGGCATTAGAATATCACAGATGTTGAGATCAGTTACACATGGCTCAAGGATCATGAAATGCCAGCGGCTACCATGGTCAGTTCCAGTTGGTGTTACCATAAAAAAGAAGCACTGTATCCTTATATTGAAAGTGATTCTGGGGCATGGCTGAAGAAATCCCCAAGAGGAGGTTTAAACCACTCCATGTCTGGTGGGAAAAAAAAGGCTGGGTTGTGATGGACAGAGGGGGAGAGAGAGATGGGATGTGAGATGGGTGTGCATGGTATGATATGGCAAGTATGATGTGGGAAAGTAAATAAGCCATCCCACCAAGAAGAAAATAATCATGAAGATCCTCTGACTTGGCTACCTGTTCAATATTATTATCTTGTATGACTGTTTTCACTGTTTGTATTTAGAGGAATTCAGAATCTAAGCAAGAGTCAATAATTAAAATATTGGGGGTTTCAGCATTCAGAGATGCTGTGTAAATTGTATTGTGTTGATTCCAACTACTAATTTATTATTTAAGCTTTAGTGCCTTGATTAAGACATGACATTAAAATATTTGTAACATGGTTTCAGTACTATTTTTTAAAAAAACATGTAGTTCACGATAAGGATTTACGTTTTTAGAAATGTTTAGTAATTCTAAAGGCTATATCTACATGGAGCAACAAGAAGCTAATTTTCCTGCTATTTTGTTTCCTGTACTTTTAATTATTTTTTTCTTATCTGTGGTATTCATGTGATAAAGACTAAATTATGTTTAGACTCATACTTAGAGACAGCATGACATTGGGAGTTCAAGAGGATCTGTTCATTTTTTGCTATCTTATCCCAGTCAGAAGTACTGTGTGAACGCTGCAACACTCCCAGGGTATGATTTGGAGAGCCATAGAATGGTACTTTCGTTCATTCATTTTTTAAAAATATTCATCTTTGTTTTGTATTTTGAACAGGCATCAGTCATAGTAATTTACCGTCTTGCACTTAAGACCAAGTTACAGGTCGTTATTAAAAAAGTAAATAGACAATTAGATATTTTGTTCCACCTATTTTATGTAATTAGTGGGACTTTGGTGACAGGTTTACACAGTGTTGGTTGTGTGCCAGTGGAGCACATTTCTCAGATTGGCAGCTCTAAGGATACTTCCAAGATACAGCAAGAGGGAGACATTCAATCTGACTGCCTTTTTTGTAAAAACTCTGTCTCATAGAACCTGGGAAGTGAAATCACAGAATGTGGGCCAACATCTTGGCACTGTTCCATCTGGCAAAGAATACCACAAAGGGTGTAAAGAAAAGCAATCCTGCATATATAAATACTGTAGTAATTGCTTTTAACTTGATGTTGATGTTCAATTATTTTCCTTCTTCCCTGATTCTTACTGTTTTTTTTAACAAAAAATGCCGTTTATTTTTTCATTGGATATTATATATTTTAGTGCATGTGATAAGTGACCTGAACAATACAGTAGCAGCAGCAGCAAAGGTTAAGAGAATTAGCTATGTAGTTCTGTTCTCTATTAATAGCTGCATTGTGAACCTCTTGGCACCATGTCCACAATTAAAGACCATGTTGGCTTTCTTTCTGCACTTGGTTAAGTAAACCTCAGTTCAAGAATTCCTTTTAAACAGATGAAAGTACATAAAGGCAGCATAAAAAAACAAACCTTCCTTTCCTAATCATTCATGTAGATGGGAGGTTCTCCATGCAGGGACATATGTAGACAGGGTAGTGCACAGCAACAGGCCTGTATCAAAGGATAAAATTTCACCTTCAACCATTCAATAAAAAGAAACATTTAGACAGGCAAAATAAATTGTGGCATTATAAGGTATTTATATTTATTTTAAACTTTTTTTTGCTAGATGGATCACCATATAATGGAAATATGGTTTGGCAGTACAGTAAAATGTTTGATTATGTTTTAGTATTATGTAGAGTATTCTTTAATATTACAATTCTTAAACATGACTTGGTTAAAACTATATGAAGATTTATCCTTTACTTACTGTTTCTACTGCTCTCAGGAGTGACATACTGTGAAATTATGTAGATTATTTGTAATAAAATAGCTGTCTAAATGAATGTCTTAACATTTTCTGCGATAGCACAGTGTTTAGCACCTGGGATCCAATCCCATGCCTGGTCTTTGTGCATATTCTTGCTATATTGGTGTGCATTTTCTGCCAGGTAGTCCAGTTTCCTCCCACACCCCCATTGACCATTGATATTGTGACCACAAGAAGGTGTCACTGAGCTCTAAACCTCAGACACAATGTTACCCAACACAGTCCCAGGTTCAAATAAAGGATTTTATTTCACAATAATAAATCACCAAATGTGCAAAAGCAATCAACCACAATTATAATCAATTGTCTCTTTTTTCTCTGCTTCTGCTCCTCTTATTGAGTGTCACCCACTGCCTTCTGACTTTGACTCATCAATGTGAGCTCCTTTTAAGCGGAACCCAGGATTGCTTATAGTGTCATAGTGTGTTCTTTTGGAAGCACTTTTGGGTCATGTGGAAACCAGGGAGGTCCTGCCCCCGAAAGCGCGCTCTAATGACACCTAGGGGCACTGACAGGGCTGTATCCAAATTGGGATGCCTTGGGAGGACAACTGGCACCTGTCATATGGGGGAATGGAACTTCTCCTGGCCTCTGGCTTATGCTGGTCCACCCTTCATATAAATCTGGCTGGGCAAGAAGTCATTATCTTGTCCAGCCAGCATATCAGTCTGTCCTTCATGGCACTTACAATAGGCAGTTTAAATTAATTGATGAGTTTATTTTGTGATATAATGTTGCTCCTTTGAAAACTGGTTCCTGGCCTGTGCATGATAATGACAGGATAGGTTCTGACCCCAAAAACCCTGAATGGAATCAAGAGTATTTGAAAACTTATGTATTAATGAAAAGCAATATTAATTCATGTATATACAGGATGTATGTTGATAAGCGTATTTGTTTTTTATTTTGATGATTAAAATTATAGATATGCATCTTTTTTGTTTCGTAACAGTTTTTAAATTTAAAAAAATATCTACATATACTTGCATGCATGGCTTTTTGAATCAGTTTTATGCATCAATTAATCAAAAAACATTTGTTCAAGTTTAGATTGGTTACATATTTACCAGTTTGTTGTCATGTGTACAGTATGGCACATGGTACTTTAAAATTCTTGTTTGAGCTTCTCAATAGACTAGTGACAAGAGCCATAAAAGAATGCAATATATATTTAAAGCATGTAAAATAAGCAGTGTGCAAAAAACAGTTAAGCAGTATGAGTGGCTTTTGTGTCGCCTTGTGACTGGAAGGTAAAAGCTGCCTTGAATCTAGTAGTGTGAGTGCTAATGGTCTGGTAATGTTTGCTGTAACAATGGAGGTAGAAATGTGAGTGGGATGGCTGAAGTCTTTAATGCAGTTTGTCATTATAAGGCAGCATGTGTTATATATGTCTTGGGCAAAGTGGAGCTGTGTATTAGTGATACTATGTGCCTTCTCCACCACCATCTGTGTGTTGTGGACCTCAGCAGGTGCCGTAAAAGGATGTAATACAATAAGTGAGCATGGACAGCACTGTACAGTTGTAGTTATTGAAGATATAATAAAAACACACAATACCCACCCATCCCCCCAAAAGGGGTCTTCTTTTATTGTACTACTTTTTTATTTTAGATAATGCTGTAGACATAAAAACTATGAAATATCACATGACCAACTGTCAGACAAAACAAAATTAAGTTATATATTAAATTGTTCAAAACAGCTACCTTTCTTGAGGTCACCTTTGTATACTCTTGGCAATCCCTAGAACGTTTTCAGTCTTGAAGGATTTCACACATATGCAAAGCCCTTGTTGGCTGTTTTTACCTCACCCTCCAGTCTATTTCATCCCAAACTATCTCTGTAGAGTTTAGGTTAAATATCTGTGGAAGTCTGTTCATCTGCTCCAACACTACATAACTATCTTAGTGTATTTTGCATTATTGTCTGTTTGAAAACAATGATGGACCACCTTAGCACAAGCTAGATAGGATATAACACCATTATAGAATTCTGTGTAAGACATGCTTTTTAAGTATGCCTTCAATTCTAAATAAATCAGTGAAAGTGTCACCAGCTGAGTAATCCCATATCATTGTCTCCTCTGTCAAGCTTCATTTTGGGAACCACACATGCAGACATAATCTGCTCACCTTTTCTGTATATTACAATGACACAAAGATTGGAACCAGAGATCTTAAATGTGGACTGATTTCACCAAAGTCGGATTTCCACTGGTATGATATCCACTGCCAGTGTTCCTTGGCCCAAGCAAGTTTTTTCTTCTTATTTTCCTCCTTAATTATGGATTTCTTTGCAGCAATTCTACCATTAAGATATGATTCAAACAGTCTCATCTGTATAGTTGATGTTGAGATTTATCTGATGCTTTTATTCCTGGAAATATTTATTAGGTTGTAATCTGAGGTGCAATTTTTTGAAGCTTATCCTCTGCATCAAGGATAACTATTGCTCTTGCTCTGTCTTTCATGTGGCAGTTTTAATTAGAGGTGATTTCATAATAGCACTTATTAGTTTTTTACAACTAAACTTGAAGAAGCTTTCAAAGTTCACACATTTTACAAATTGACCAACCATCATTTCTTAAAGTAATAGTGGACTGTTGTTTCATTTTGCTAAGGTGAGCGATACTTACTATATTAAGGACTACTCCAACCAGAGTAGTTGGCCTTGCAGCAAATAGTACTATTTAGCTTTTCACAACACAGCTGCTAGCCACAAATTTGCTTAGGAAAAGAAATTACCCCAAATCAAGTTTTAAAAAGGCATATCTAGTAATTATAAAGAAATAATATTTGTCTTCCAAAATTTTCCAACTCTGTATCTCTAAATAAAAGGTAGTTGGTTTAGAGATGGGGCATTTAATTTTTTTTTTTATTTAAATTTTTAGTTTGCAATTTCATTCCAGCCACTGTCTCAATTAGTAACCAATTACTACTGCAAACTGATTCATTTTAATTGACTGGCTTTTTTGGACTCCGAAAACGTCATTATTTCTTTTTTCCTTAGTTAACATTCAGACAATAAAGAGATGCAAAATTAAGCTGGCAGATGACCAGCCATCTCTCATTCCTATTTGCACCTATATGTCCATCATACAGTACATGTTTCAATAAAATATTTGAAAATAAAAAGTGAATATATAATGTATTTATCTGCTATAGCCCATAAAAAATTCAGAGAAAAAAGAAAATTAACAGTTTTTCAAATGTCCTGTGTGGCAGAATGAGGAGAATTTTAAGCTGTAGAATTAAATAACGTGTTTCATTAACAGCAAGAATTGGCATCTAATTAAGAACTTGTTTGGTCCATCAGGAATTTAAGAGTTAGCTGGCTACCTCACTCTACATCTCATTAGTGTTTGACTGCTGGTTAAGGAAAAAATAAGCAATTAAGGACTCAAAATCTTAAACACCAGTCAACTAAAATTAAGGCCAACAAGTTTGTTTAATTAGCAGCTGCAATTGCTTAATAATTAGGAAAGTAGCTGTAATGAAAACCACTGCAGCCCTTCAGGATCTGAATGTTACACCCCTGCTTTAGAACAAAATGTCTTTTAAAATTATGACATTTTTTCAATCAGGGTTATCCAGTCTTTTGACAGGTACTGTATACTGTATGTACAGAATTTATTATGGAAAATAAGGAATTCTTGAGCAGTATTATTATAAGCAAACCAATTTAGAATAAACAAAAGGGGTAACAGAAAATACCAAAATAAGCATAAAACAACAAACAGTTTACAGGATATTTCCCTGCCTGTCATGCAGGGAGCCGTGTGTACTGTAATAGGATTCCATACCTCCACGGACATACAGACTTAATATTAAATTATTCAAAGTTCCCCATTAGCTTTTTCTTTCATCTTGGCTGTTATTGCTTCTAGTACTCTTCCTATGAACATACACTCAACAGCCTGCTGCAAAAGTTAATTTATCATTCTGCTGCTTTGTTACCTGGAATGCTAGTCCTAACATTTGATCCCTTTACAATAAATATATATGTAGATAACCAATACTGGAAGCCGCTGGTGCAGTAATTAGTGTTGCCACTTCATGGATCAAGTGCCCAGAGTTTGAATCCCCCTTCCAAATGTTGTCTATATAGAATGTACATAGTCTTCTTGTATATGTGTTAGTTTATTCCAGTAGTTGAGTTTTCCTGCCATATCCCTAAAGATGTACTGGTTAGGTTAACTGGTGACTCTAAATTGGCCCCTGTGTTAGTAGCAGTGTGGATATGTGTGTGGAAAAGGGCCCTGCAGTGGATTAGGGCCTTACTGAATGTTTTTTGCCGAGTGCTACACGGATTGACTCCTTCCCACTTTGATCGTAAATTGAATAAAGTTTGAGGATGATTTAATGTATGATAGCTTTATAAAAAAATTAAATAAGTTAGCTCTACTATTATTAGCAACATTTATATAAGCCAAAGACGACAAAATTCTACCTCAAACTTTTCGCCAAGTCTAAATGTCAAAATTGTGTTTTTACAGTAGACTTTTGGCTGCAAAGAGAGTGGTCTGGCTAAACTTTTCACTCTAGCTATACAAAGAAAACCAGGGGTGTGGGAATTGTAATACACAGAACTACAGTATTCCACTTGTATTGTTTGATGTAATATTTGATTCTGAAAGGCGATATGTCATGATGACAGGCAGTTTATCTAATAATGAAAAGATTTTGATTAATATCTAGGCACCTAACGTGTATGATAGAGCTTAGTTGCAAAATTTAATTGCATTCATCCCTAATGTGAACACTCACAAAATTATAATGGTCGGACACTTTGTGTTTTAAATCCAGACCTGGTTAGACACTCAGCTACAACAGTAATAACATCTAATACTACAAAGATAATTACACAGTTTATAATGGATCATAATTTATCAGACCACTGGAAGTTTTTAAACATTAACTTGATAGTATACTCCTCCTTCAAACCTGTACATCATTGTTATTCAAGAATTGATATTTTCCTCATCGACAATAATATTTTGCCCACTATCAAATCTTATGAATAGGATGCTATTGTTATCTCTGACCATGCCACTCTGATCATAGAGCTTAAATTACTGTGTCCTACACAGTCATCTCATAGCTGATGTCTTAACCCCCTGTCATTAGCTGATGAGAACTGTACAGAATTCATATACAAGTAAGTGTATTATTTTCTTGAGAGAAGTGCATCCTCAGATGTCTCAGCAAGTATACTTTTTTTTACAAAAGAAGTCATCTGACTTGATCAGTGAAATTACCGGAACAGATCTAGAACAGTGCTTCCCACACTCAGTTCTGGGGTCCCACTGTGGCTGCAGGTTTTTGTTCCAGCCAGCTTCTGTTTTTAATTGGACTCCTGGGCTAATTAAGTGAACTGTTATTTCCCAAGTTCTGTGTTTTGAGAAGAATATAAAAAGTTTGGTTAAAAAAAATTTTTAATGTACCAGGCAGTTATATGGGAATAATGTATTTTTTTCTTTTTAACAATATTTTCATTTTGATTTTCCTTCTACTTTTCCAGGTGTTCTAATTGTTTAATTAATCCATTATTTACTAATTAGTGGGTCTGACTCTAAAGTAGTTGCAGCCTTTGATTATTCAGTGTTGTTTGCCTGGGTGCCTGCTCTGGTCGTTTTAAATTGTCATTATTAAGATACAACAAAGGGGGGGGGAACTGCACAGAGAAAGGGCAAAGTATAATGAAATCAACAAAAGAGAGTTAAGCATTTAAATCTGTAGCATAATCAGAAATATTTCTAAATGTCTGATAAATGTAAAAATCATGCTGCTATGCTTTTTTGAATGTAAAAGAAGAGAAAAAAATTAGGTAATTAAATGAGATCAGTGTCATCAGCTGTTGTCACTGATTATGAATTGGAACAAAAACCTGCAGCCACAGTGGGTCATCAGGACCTAGTTTGAGAACCCGTGTTCTAGAATATGCCAGGTCTTCAAATGAGGCACTTTTTAGGAAAAGACTGGTTTTGCAATAACAATTTAACCTCTTGACTCCTAAAGAAATGGAACAATTTATTCTTAAATCGCAACATCATTATTATGAACATGGAAAGAAGGCGAAAAAGAAGGAAGCAGGAAGTCCATAATACAATAACAGCAATTAACAACACTAATTGAGATAAAGATATTGACCATAAAAATAACTTACACATTTATAAAGTACTATAAGTCTTTATATTCTACTCCTTTTAAAGAAGACACAATCTAACAAGTTTATTGATTCATTACAACTAGATACTATTAGTGAATTATGAATTTCCCCTTGGGATTAATAAAGTATTTCTATCTATCTATCTATCTATCTATCTATCTATCTATCTATCTATCTA
>JANRMT010062835.1:70474122-70501218 GCA_026402145.1 Polypterus bichir lapradei
CTATCTATCTATCTATCTATCTATCTATCTATCTATCTATCTATCTAGTGCTGTGGAACTGGATAAACCTCTGACACTTTTAATAATAAAAAACAATAGATGCTATAAACTCACTTCAAAGTGGGAAAGCAGCTGGCCCTCATGGCTACCCAGTGGAATTTTATAAAACAGTTTCAAGTAAGTTAGCTCCACTGTTATTAGCAATGTTTATAGAAACTAAAGGCAACAAAATTCTATGTCAAACTCTTTGCCAAGCATTAATTACCATCTTTCCTGATGTATGATAGCTAAGATAAGCAAAGTAGTAAATGTTAATAGCATTGTAATATTTAGAATAATACTATAGAAAGTAACTATACATTTATTCCACAAATTGCAATCTGAGTTGTATGTATTTATTATATATTTTTATCCTGTGTAGTCCCTGTTTTAAGGTACTTGCAGCTTTTAATTTACGGTGTTTTATGTATGTATTTACATCCTACAGACAAATAATCATTACCCTTGTAGTGTGCCTTCCCCTCACATAGATATTTAAAAAGCCCTTAGATATGTATATGGAAGCTTATTTTCAAGAATATACAAATTGTTATAGCAGTAAAAACAGTTATTTAAAAGACAGTTTCACTTATTGTTTGGCTCAACTGTGTCTGGACAAATCTCCATGTTTAAGTCTATGTAATGCTGTCAGTATCTCAGATGTAATTCTGAACAGCCATAAGCATGATGCAAAGCTTCCATATTTACAGACCAAGATAAGCTGCTACTAAAATGGAAATGTCTGCTCAGATGCCGCTGTAGTCAACGGTTCTACAAAGGTTATAACATCATTTTATCTGAGTCAACACCAAATACTTGAGAAGGTGCTTGATGCAGTTGTAATAGTTGAAGTCATATCTGCTCATATCTTCCACTTATCCCAGTTTGACAGCTTTGGATGAAGGCAGAAGAGGGACTGAAATTGAGAGGTGACAAATGTAGCACTAAATGCATTCTTTTTATTTATTTTTTAAGTATGTTTACATTTGAAGGACACTGAAACTTACTTTGTGAGCTGTAGGGTTAAGCCTTTCAGAATGTGCTGCTTAATGCGGTAAATAATTTGTTTATCACTGTAAAATCCAGTTTTTACTGATACTTTAAATGGACTTTGCAAAAGAATGATAAGAATGTTCAGCTTCAAAATAGAAACACTGTGTGACAGATAATAAGACTGCCACATTCGAACCTGAATAACAGTCAGTTGCAGAAGTGTTCTAAGAACCTGACGTTACTAGACAACATTTTTCATGTTGTGGATTAAAAATAGCTACATCTGCAGATCTTAATGCCCTTTTCAGATATTCATATTTTTTTTTGAACACATTCTGATTTTATTTAAGGTTATGTGTAGCCAGAGACAATCCTGGTTTAACTGAGCACAGAAGTAATTCTGGACAGTCCATCAGAGGACATATTAAGGCATGCAAATATACTCATTCTGAGCCAATTATGCGTGTCCATTAACCTTGCAATCTCATGTGTTTGGGATATGGGAGAAACATTGGAGTACCTACTGAAAACCTACTGGAGACACAGGGAGAACTACAAACTCCACATCAGCAGCCACTGAGCTGGGATTCAAACCCGTTTCGTGGAGCTATTTGGCAACATCGACATACTTCTGAGACTTTACTGTGAAATTAATTCTTAAATTGCAACTTTTCAAAGTGATGCAAATTTAGAGAAGAAAGCATTCTTAAAATATTTTAATTCAATATAGCATCACTGGGGATCACAGCCTGCTATCCTGCAGCATTAAGTGGAAAGCAGTAAACGGTTTTGGACAGCGTGCTAGTCTATCACAGGGCCTGGTAAAGGACACTTCCACATGCATACTCACACTAGAACCAGTTCAGAGTCACAAGTTAACCTACCACACACCTTTGTGGATGTGGGCGATAAACTGGAGTAATCAGAGGAGAATCGACACAGATATAGGTAGAAAATCCATACAAATTGTGACTAGGAGCAGAATTAGAGCACAGGTTGCTGTATTCTTGAAGAAGCAGCATTAATCATTATGCAGTTATGCAGGTGTAAATATGCATTTCTCTAATGCTTCATCTTTGTTTAAACGTGGAATTTTAACAATTACACATGTCTATATTTAACATTTTTTAAATTGAAACAAAATAGCTGATTGATTTTCTTGTCACCATTTGTTGGGTTATCTTAATAATAAGCATTTCTCTATAATCAATAATTAAAGCTTGTTCTATTATTATCAAAATGTGAATGATCTCAAACCTAAGCTGCTTGATCTGTGAGGCAGCAACACTAACTAACCTCCACATTACCATATTTACCATTTTTGAAATAAGCATAAATATCATGATTTTATGAACTAGAAGCTGTGATGTCTGATGTAAACTTTTTTAGTAGTTCCAGTTAAATTATCCAAAGATCAAAAACTGTCTTTCACTAACAACAAAAGGTGAAATTGACAGTCATGAAAACTTTATGCTTTTTGTGGTCCATCTAATATAGGCAGAGGTGGAAAAAATTGAATATTTCAACTGTGATTAAGTTACCTTTATCATTCAGTGTACTGTATGTGTAAACTTAGCGTAAAAAGGGTGAACAGCCTCTGGAAAGCATCAAATTAGACAAACAGTGTATCATCTTCTGTATTTAATGATTGCAATGGCCAAAAATGTTGAATGGGCCTTTAAGCTCAAATAATGCAGTTGCTAGCTTTGCCACTCCTTGGAAATGAGCCTGAAGGAGTTGTAAAGGATGAAATATGATTACCAAAATTACTATTACGCTGTCAGAGAAGGAATGATTGAACACCAGTTTATACATGTCCTCCGGGCTGATCTAAAGTAGCAAGTCAGTCTAGGCTTATGCTGCTACATTCAGAATGCATGCATTTAAACAGACATACATGCAGCCAATTTTCTACTTCATATACAATATTGCATATTTAATTGTTTAATTGTTAAAATCTGTTTTAGTTATAATAGGTTTATGAGCTAGTAAAGATAAGCATACTTTGTAATTTTTAAAACAGGGTAAACTGTTACAAATATTTATGACCATGTTATGCTGCTGTAATTTACAAATGAAATGACCTGAGTATATGACAAAACCAAGGACAAAAGATAAAGATCAATTTGCTGGTTGGTATTTATCTCAATCATGAAAGCATCAGTACAAGGTCTAATTTGATGCAGAAGTACAGATCTTAAAAAATGAACATGAATGACCTTAACCAATTCAGCCATTATTATCTTTTTTTTTTCAAAATAATTATTATTTGATGATTGATTTTATGAGTTCCTGGCAAAAAGCAAATAACTGATGTATTTCATGATTACTTCATTGGAATTTGTTTAAGTGATTATCAAAGTCTTTGCCTAATTCATATTTTAGAGAGCAGTTTATTATTTCTATTTCAGCATCATTAGAATGCACTGAAAAATCAAACATTTTGACTCGGTATTTTGAACAATAGAATGAAGTTGGACATTATGACCAAACCAAAATCAGAGTGTTTATTCAAAGAGAACACGTTAATGATATAATTATGTATCATATTCTGACTAGTAGTCATGAGAAAAAAATTGTTATAAATAAAGTATAATTTGCAATAGTACAATATGCACAATAAAAAGATAATAAAGAAAATCGTTACTATTAACAATTTTGCAACACACCCCCAATATAAAAGATTTTGTTCAAACTGTTGCCCAATTATGAATGCAAAGAATGCTCCATGCAAAACTGTGGTGAACATTCTGCACTGACTGAGTTTCTATAACATTTTAAATGCACTTAAAACTCACTGGACTTGTGAAACCATTTTGTTCTCAACTGTATGGAAGTAATGCAGTAAATTCAAAACTGTATAAGCAAAAAGCATTAAGGAAATCTTCCTGAGTAATTTAATTTCCTTTCCAGCAAAAGTACAAAGGACTGTTAGTTAAGGAGACATTGAACTCTTTCTAAAGTATTAATTTAATACAGTATGTTATTTCCTCTCTAAACATAGTGCTGAAATTGTCTATTTTAGATTCTTGCACTGAATCTCATTGTAGAACTGGAAGGTAAAATATTATAGAAACAAACAGAGTTACTGAAAAAAGAAAAGAACACTCATTTAAAATACATGAAAAACTGAAAGCATGCAATTCTGCTCTACCTGTATCAGAATTAATGTAACTTGGGTAAAATGTTGATACTTTCTGTAGGAAATAAGCCACTGGACCAGGAACTCTTCTCTGGTAGACTTCTAAAACAGCGGTTCCCAAACTTTGTTCCATAAAAGGATCTTAGGTATTCTATGAAAAGTCTCAAATATCAAATTTAAAATGAATTTTAAAATAACACTACACAAGGCCAACTATTTGAGTGTCTAGTTGTTGTCTAAGTAGCAAACAAGGAAATTCATCACATCATTTGGTTACTAGAAGTCTGTGAAGGTAGGAGGAGCATGGATTATCTCTGAACACCCATTCGACAACGGGTGTCTGCCCAGTGTCCCAGACCTGCGTGACCTGTCCAGGGAAAGGGCATGGAAGTTCTGAGAAAGTTCCTTTTGTGTACACTACAGTGCACTTGGCTTTTCTAGCAACATCCAAAAGGTTCTTTGTCTTATAAATACTAGTGTACCGCTACTCCCTTCATTCAGTTCATTTCTTCTAGCACAACAGATTCTTGGCTCAAGATGGGTAGGATTTCAGCTAGCATAAATATAGCATGTGAAACTTCTAGTTCTAGCTTTACTGAGACACTGCCATCTGTACCTGAAGAGATTCAAGAAGGTGCTCTACATTAAAGTTCGGTAAGTAAAAATACAAGGATATCAGAATTATTTTATTAATTTTAAGGCACAACTGTGATGAAAGATGACCCTTGTACTAATGGTCAAGAAGCAAACATACTGACTAAGGAACAGGATCGAAAGTGAAGGTTTACAATCTTTGAAAAAATGGAAATATGATGAATCTTATTTACGTTTAGGTTTTATTCCTATTGGAATTGACACGGGCAATGCATCATTTGCAACAAAATTCTCCTTAACAATTTCTCAGCATCCACTAAACTGAAATGACATCTGGAAACAAACTACCTGAACCTAAAGGGAAAGGATGTCAGTTTTTTTTTTTAAAACCACAAGGAAGTCCAAAATGCCACTGTGGCTGGTTTACAGAAATATGCAAAGACCAATGATGAAAACGCAAATGAAGCTTTGTTTCTCTTAAGTTACAGGACTGCCTGTGGCAAACCACATACAATTGCAGACGATCTCGTCAAGCAATGTGTGAAAGAAACAGTCAGTTGTGTGCTTGGAGAGGAAGCGCAAAAAAAGTTTCAGCAGTTCAGTTTCTAACAACATTGTGTCCGTTTATAATCCGTAAAATCTCAGACTGTATCGAAGATGAATTAATTCAGAGACTGAAAAATTGTAAAGCCTTTTCAATGCAACTGGACGAGAGTACAGATGTCGCTGGACTTACAATGTTGCTTGTTTTTGTGAGGTACTCATTTGAAGAATCAATTGAAGGAGATTTGTTTCTATGCGCACCTTTAGACACCAATGCAACTGGGGAAGAAATTTTTAAAATCATCAGTTGTTACATGTATTAATGTATACAGCAATGGGGCTGCAGCAATGGTGTGAAAATTGAAAGGAATGGTATCAAGAATAAAAAATGTAGCGCCACATTGTATCAGTAGTCATTGCGTCTTGCATCGGCATGTACTTGGGGTGAAGAACATTACATCTGACTTAAAGGATGTTCTTAATGAGGCTATAAAAATTTTCAATTATGTAAAGTCTCCCCACGCCAGTCAAGACTTTTTGCAAAACTTGTGAAGAAATGGGAAGTCAACATTAATCACTTTTAATTCACACAGAAGTTAGATGGCTTTCAAGAGGCAAAGTCCTGACCAGGCTTTTTGATCTGTGCACAAGCTTCTGGTGTTCTTCACAGGGGAGGACTTTTCCATGCCTAGCAAACATGATAAATTTTTACGCAACGAGAAGTGGCTCATGCAATGTGCTTACCTCGCAGACATATTCAGGGAATTTATTGAAGTTACTACGTCTTTGCAGCAGAAAAATACAAACACTTTCACAGTTAGTGACCTAATAACATCATTAAAAACCAGATTAAAACTTCTGGATCTAATGTGGAAAGAAAAAAACTTTGAATGCTTTCCACTCCTAGCCCAGTTTCTCAGCAAAAATTAGTTGAAACTTGAAGCTGATGTGCACAAAAACATTTGTATTCATTTAATGAACCTCATGAAATCCATGTCAGAGTGCTTCCCAGACACCAAAAGGGACATTGATTGGGAGCAAAACCCATTTGTCAACCAGAATAAATCTCATATGTTGTCCATACCAGAGTATGAAGATCTTATTGAAATTCAATGAACGAAATTTGAATCTGTGCCACTGAATGAGTTTTGGGTAGTACTGATAGACATATACTCATCAGTATCCAAAAAGGCTATCTGAGTTCAGCTCTCATTCGTGTTCACCTATTGATGTGAATCAGGCTTTTCAGCTTATGCTTACACCAAAAAAAATGTAGGAGTAAGTTGGATGTAGCCGCAGATTTACTTTATTCAGCTGTTGGACATAAAGCCAAATTTGAAAACTATTTTAAGTACAAAAATGAAACAATTTCATTCATCACATTAGGTGTAAATCCCAAATTTTCCTGTACCAAAATAAATGTTTGTAGTTATATTCATTACTTCATCACAAACAATGTTCAATACAGTTTTTTGGTGTCAAGAGAGTTACAAATCAAAGTGTTTATTAGACAATAAAAAATAAATCTGATGCAAGCTGCTAAACTGGAGTGCAACACAGAAAACCAACTCAAAAAGTGGTTCATAACTTTAAATTGCATATTAATGTGTCATATTGGTTTTAGACTCCCTTCCAGTACATGTGCAGTATGTGCAACCAAGGTGCATGAATTACAGAATGATTAACTAAAGGTTTCTGCTTTAGATTTAAAGTTTTAAAAAAAGCAGTACAAAATATTTTAAAAGACCCTGGATACTGTATGTATTTGCTACTTGACACACGAAACGTGGATATGCTTGCTTTTTGGGACAAACTGCATCTGCACTTTATATGTTCAAAATGCTGGCCATTTGTTTTCTGACTACCAGATTCCTTTTCAATGCAAAATTTTGACAAAGGACTTCAGTAGATTGTGCATAAATTATTTTTCTTTTGGTTGTTTGTTTCTAAACTGCTTGCAGGAAATTAATTAAAAAAGAAACAGAAATATTGCATATGCATATTTCACCTCTTTGCAAACTCATAACCTGTAGTTTTAATATCTCTCTGTTCTGGGAGTTTGTAGGACATGATATGTCAGAGAGGATATTATATTAGAACAGTTTTGATCACATTTGGTATAGCTACAAATCCAAATTTTGGTTGTACAATACAGTAGTATTGTGATTCAGTTTGTATTTGGCTGATGTTAAAATTGAATTTATATCTGTAGGCAAATATATGTCAGTGTGTTACACCCTTATAACCCTTAATTCTGTTCCAATAGATGCCAATCATTTTAAACTGTATATTCATAAAACCTACAGTACATTTGTTGTTGTCATTCATCCCAATTCTTGAGAGCCCAACACTGTCTTACTGATTCTGCATATGCTGCATACTGATTTTATTTGTTTCTCCTAAGAGAAGGATAGGGAGGAGAACCATTTCCATATACAGTAAATTATAAGTGTGTGCTGGTGTACTCTGAGCAGTTTACCTTAATAAATCTCAATAATCTTGTATATGTGTCCCCCGTGAAACTTGGACACTTGCTGCACAATCTGGGATTTGGGGTATCCAGTGAAGCATCAAGCAGCACAAAGAAATAACACATGATCAACAATCGAGGGGTTTGAGGGATTGGAGACCCCCATGAAGCAACCGGAGCCGGCGCAACACTAAGCAGTGAAACACATTCGACAAGCTTTGTTCCCCAGTAACACCTGCACTGCAGTTCAAAAACAGATGCCCCACACTGTTAAAATTGCTGCACCAGGACTGCCAACAGGAGAGATGGGCAGAGTATAATAAGCAGGTGTTGCATCCAATTCAGTCCTGTTTGCCCCCATGGTAAAAATGTCAATCAAACCTTGAAATCAGTGATGTTTCACTATTAGCCCTTGAATAGAAATCAATACTAGACCTTGCCCTTCTCTACAGATTATTGGAAGGTCCAAATTCCTTTCTCTTAAAAAATGTATTGCCTTTCCGAATGCTTCACCAGCAGCAAAGAACTCAGCTCATTGACAGGTGACAATTGCGTGTGCAATACTTGATTCTATTTATATTATAGAACAGGAGCACTAACTAATAAATGACCTAAAAATGATGGCACACTGCAAAACACCTATTCCACAACGATAAAGTCAGACAATGCACCTCACTTGGTTTTGGTGAATCATGACACAGCCTTGCTCTTTGTCACACACACTGAAATGCCATTTTAGATCTCCTGAGGGTGAGGGCACCCCAGGTCGGGAACTCCTGTTTTAGTATTTATAACTCCAGTGGGCTACAGTGTGGTCGCTGGAGGTGTATATCTCTTACAATAATTACGCAGCTAAAATGGCAAGATGATGTAATGTTCCTCTCCAATTGTTCAATTAAATTACTGAACTTCAAAAGAAAATAAAAACAAATCATGTGAAAAAGTATGAATTCGGACAAAGAAATCCTGTGGGAAAGGTAGAGTTGGTATCAGACATTCTTGGTTGTCTCTGATTCTAATAATTGTTAGTTATGTGTCTGATTCTCTGTGCCATCACACAGTATCCAACACTTTACCTCAGCTTTGAAGTGAGATGCTAAAATCATCTAATTTTGTCTATATTTTTATTATTTTGAATATTTTGAAATTTTATTTTAAAGGATTATTAAAAAAACAATGAATACTTTAAATACTAAGTCCCATGTTCAATACTCCACTCCAGCAGTCAATGTTTAGTGCTTGCATGAAATCTGCTATGCTGTGCTCTAGTAAAGTTTTTTTTCCATGCATTAACTTTTAGCGTAGAATAGCTACCAAGAATAAGGATGATTTACTCCCTGTAATCCTGGACTGGAGGTTAGAAAAAAGGAACAAGTTAAAAGGGCATGGATTGATGGACATTTTACTGCAAACATTTAAATTAAAAACGTAACTTCATTTTCAAATTAAAGGTTGGGACAGTGAAGAGCACTCAAGCCCCAAAGCTTAAGACAGGGGCACGTTATACTGTATATTTCAGAGCCATAACTGTTCTAATAGGCCCTGTTAAAACTCACAACCATTTACTAAAACTTTGTCTTACCGAACATTATCAATATGTATTTTCTGGCATTTCAAGTCAAATACAAAACATTACCAAAAGTTTTTTTTGTAATATAACAAGCCAAATGTAAGATATTACCAGTACATATTCTATAAACTTGGCAAAACAAAAACAATAAAATAACATATGCAGACAGATGATCTGCTGTGGCAACCCCTAACGGGAGCAGCCAAAGAAGGAGAAGAAGATTCTTTTAACATAATGTAAATCAAATACAATAAATAACAGGACCAATGTTACTCCACTAATTTCTACAGAATCCACCTCCATACCTTTGGCATTCAAAATGTTACATCTCCTATATATTTAATTAATCTCAAACTAAATATGTTTGTTAAATACAAAAGCTAACAACAGACTTCATAAATACTGGAATGGCTCAATAATAATGTTGATTTTGCTAAAGTGTGGAAATGTAGGGGATTTTTCTCACTGCTCCAATTACTTATTTTACTTCTAAAGTGGTACAATAGCTGGTTACAGCTTTTCACTTCAGTGATAATAATTTTCCTCGAACTTCTAGTCAATGATATTATGATGTTGTTCTAAGCTACAGTCAAGTCAATGCAAAGAAAATAAATGAAAACCTGAGCAGTGATTTTACTTCAGTCTCATTAGGCCACATCAGTGCTGGCTTTTGTTGGATATATTTGAATTTCCTTTATGTAATATTTTTATCAGTAGCTGCTTTTCTGGGAATACTGTAACTAGATATTATTTCAAAATGTTGCTGTGTACTTTACACTAATCTGAACAAAAAACATACGCTTGGCCATGGAAGAAGCAGTGCAACTGGAGATGTATGGCTGCAAAATAAAGATTCATAGGGAACTGTTTGAAATGGAAAAGGTAATGTGATGGGATGAGAGGAGTCTGCAGTATAAAGTAAGTACAGATTCTCCTTTATCACATCCTGTTAAGTCATCGTCGTCCTTAGAGGTGAACAGGAAGGGAATGTAAGTGGTCAAAACTACAGTATATGTCAAGAACCTGGCTTATGGTGAAAAGTACAGTGTCTGTGCACCAAATTACAAGTCTGTGGCTTATAAAGCAAAGCTGTTCATCAAGAACAAACAAACCAAAATTGTGCTTATATAGATGTAGAGATAACATCAGCATTTGGCAAGACAGCCTGGTTATTTAGCTACACTATGTACACCTACTACTTTATCAGCTTGACTAAATACTTACTCCTGACAAAAAAAAAAAAGTTACTGATTCAAGTAAAAATCAATCTCTTGCTTATTTGAGAGTTAGGGTTGCTGGGAGCCAAAGCCTTTTTCTGTGCAGTTGGGTACAAGATAGGAACTGTATCAGGGCAGAGCACCAGTCTGTGGCAGGGCACACTCACTTGCATTGTGTATGTCAACACTGGGATAATATCTTTATAAATGTATTTTTCATGCATACAGTCATAATACTATTATTATGAATAAGGAACAAACATTTATTTATTGTATTTTCTTTACATGTTCCTGGAAAACTGCACTTACAAGACAATAACTGTTTGTTTTTTATCTTCCATAGAGAATTTTGTCTTGTCACATCTGAGCTACAGCCATTAGGTATTACCTCATACAATTAAAAAAAAACAAATTCACAGCATCTTTGATATATTGTGATCTTGTGCTAACATGTCACTTAATTTATCAATGATTATGCAACTTCTGCTTGTACTAGTCCTATACAAATAGTGCTGTATGTATTTTTAAATTGAGAATTGGGTGACTCAGTGAATAATGTTAGAATTGATGCATGCATTCCAAGCACAATAAACTCATTTTAATTTATAAATTAAATAATTAATTAATAATTTACATAAAATGTAATTTATTGCAAGAGGTCCAGAAATATACTAAAACATTGTCTGATGAAACATTTGGTTGTCATGTTCCTTATTAAAACCTAAACAGTACAGATTCTTTGTATCACTAATCATTTTATAGCCAGTCTTAGATTAAATGTTTTCTGATTTTTTTTTTGTTTGTATGCCAGTGTCAGATTAGCTGAAAAAATAATAAAAAGCCTATAAAAGACACTTTATTCAGTGCCTGCCATTCCACAGTTTTGTCCTATTATTGGAATTTGGCTGTGTCTTGTGAAAGAGGAAGAAAGTGTGCAATTAACCCTGTTAAAATCCTGAATGAATTTGAAAGCTTGTATTAAATCCAATCTAATCTTCTCTGGCGATTACAAAGGTTTAATTTTACATGTCACTCCAATGCCCTCCAGTAACTGTACCAGGGATTTTAATATAATTTATCTTTGCACTGCTAATGTTTCAATATCTCATTAGAATTTATATAGGTTGAGTGACATTAATTCGCTGAGTTGAGTGACATGTATTATTTAGAGGTGGCATTGCATGAGATGATTTTAATAAACTTTTTATGGTTTCTAATGAACAGTGCTTTGAAATAATGTTTGCAGAAGCAGAGATCTAAAGATGACCAGCAGAAGATAAAATCACTATGTGAGTAAACTTAGATAAATGCATCAACCAGGGAAATTTAATTGCAAAACTGAAACCCATTTGAAAATGCAAAGTAATTGGTAAAGGTTCATTGAAACTAGTGAATGTGTGTAAAAGTGAAGTGGTTAGAAAGGAACTTTGTCATTCAGTTTATTTAATTAAAGACACTCATATTTGACACGTTTACAAAATGTCATCAAACACACCAAGGGCAGTATTAATTTAGGATTAATCTATACTAATAAAAGGCAAAGCCCTCACTGACTGACTGACTGACTCACTCACTCGCTCACTCACTCACTCACTCACTCACTCACTCATCACTAATTCTCCAACTTCCCGTGTAGGTAGAAGGCTGAAATTTGGCAGGCTTATTCCTTACAGCTTACTTACAAAAGTTAAGCAGGTTTCGTTTCGAAATTCTACACGTAACGGTCATAACGGTCGATAACGGTCGACAACGTCCGCCATGTTGAACTTTCTTATTTATGGCCCCATCTTCACGAAATTTGGTTGGCGGCTTCCCTGCGCTAACTGAAACCGATGTACTTACTTATTTCGATGGTATGACGTCACTGTCGGCCGCCATATTGAACTTTCCAACGTCACCAATTTTCCAACTTCCCGTGTAGGTAGAAGGCTGACCCCGTCTTCACGAAATTTGTTAGGTGGCTTCCCTGCGCTAACCAAAACCGATGTACATACTTATTTCGGTGGTATGACGCCACTGTCGGCCGCCATATTGAATTTTCCAAACGTCACAAATTCTCCAACTTCCCGTGTAGGTAGAAGGCTGAAATTTGGTACTTATTTCGGTGGTATGATGCCACTGTCGGCCGCCATATTAAACTTTTAACGGAAACCGATGTACATACTTATTTCGTTGGTATGACACCACTGTCGGCCGCCATATTGAACTTTCCAACGTCACTAATTCTCAAACTTTCTGTGCAGGTAGAAGGCTGAAATTTGGCAGGCTCATTCCTTACAGCTTACTTACAAAAGTTTAGCAGGTTCCATTTCGAAATTCTACGCATAACGGTCATAACGGTCAACAACGTCCGCCATGTTGAACTTTCTTATTTACGGCCCCATCTTCACGAAAATTGGTAGGTGGCTTCCCTGAGCTAACCGAAACCAATGTTTGTACTTATTTCGGTGGTATGACGCCACTGTCAGCCGCCATATTGAACTTTCCAACGTCACTAATTCTCCAACTTCCCGTGTAGGTAGAAGGCTGAAATTTGGCAGGCTCATTCCTTACAGCTTACTTACAAAAGTTAAGCAGGTTTCATTTCGAAATTCTACGCGTAATGATCATAACGGTCAACAACGTCCGCCATGTTGAACTTTCTTATTTATGGCCCGATCTTCTCGAAATTTTATAGGCGGCTTCCCTGCACTAACCGAAACCAATGTACGTACTTATTTCGGTGGTATGATGCCACTGTCGGCCGCCATATTGAACTTTTCAACAGTCTTTGTTACTTATGGGCCCATCTTCAAGAAATTTGGTACACGGGTTCCCAACGCTAACTGAATCCTACTTACGTACATATATACGTCCATAGCCTGCAGTTCGGTCACCGTGTGAGGTGGCGTTGGGTCCCCCATCCCAACGCCTCCCACGTTGTTGGCTGCCTGCCTATATAAGACCGTCCGTCGCTCCGGTCTCTACATTCCCTTCCTTGCTTCGCCACGGGATTCACGTCTCCCTACTGATAATTAGAGCCTTTTTGTTTAATCCACGGCTTCTCCACTGTTTTATTGTTTGTTTATTACAATTATAGTTATTGTATAGGTATTTTAGACTTACTTTACATTGCTCAGGTACCCATTTCCTTTATCATTCCAACCCCCATTACCATGTCTATCGAGGTGATCACTATCGATCAAAGAACTGTTACTTACTGAGTGGTTTCCATGCCCGGAGATGGCGCCTACCTTTTCCATTCTCTTTGTTACATATTGCACGGCCATATTAGGCTCACTCTTGATATCCGGAGGAACTTTGTGTGTTATGTATTGAATGACTGGGACAGGTTCAAGGTGTGGACTGATGACGGTACAGGACATAATTATACTACACAGGAGCACTATAAGAGTGAAATGCTTAAGCCCTTCACCTATGGTTCTGCATGTGAGTTGATGGCTGCCGCTGAATTGTTCGGTTGTCGCTTTCAAGTGTACTGAAATGGCCAAATATTTTACACCTTTCGACAACCGCCAATGCCTCTTAAACATCTTAGATTCACAGGTGACGATTTCAGTAGTGGACACTTTGATGTTTATGAATGTTTAAACTCTCAAAAGCTGGATGTGATTTTATCGATGAAACCGGTTGTGTGCTTACAACGCTTGACAGATGCCGAATGTCACTTCAACACAACAAATCCTGCAAATACTGTCGTAATTGAAACAAACCATGAAACTCAAACCGATTATGACAGCAGCAATCTAAGCTGTGAGATTTGAGACAAGATTACTGTTCACATGGCCAACTGTAAGTTACATGCTCAAGAGTAAACTCAGCGCACAGCTTGGTCATGTTACAACCGGAGGGCCGAACTGACAACATGGTATACAAAGAGATCCTTTAACAAATAATTATTGGCATATTTTCCCTCAGTTTAAAAAGGTTAAATTGTCTTCTTAATAAAAATTTTAAGGCAGTACTTCGCCGCTGCGAAGCGCGGGTATTTTGCTAGTAAAATATAAGTTCCAAAGACATTTAGAAGCCACATTTGGAAACACTGTGCACTAGATATAGTAAAGGCAAAATCAGGTTCAAATGAATAAAGGAAGAAGTTAAACAATTAAAATAATTAAATAAAAATCATGTAACAAAAAGCTGGCATTATCAATAGCTTAATGTTTGGGGTTTAACAAGTTTTTGTTTTAAATGCTGAAACTATAGTAATATTTAGGTCATAATACAATAATATTACTTTTTCCCCCAATATAATAAGCATTATGATTTGATTCTTAAATATATTTATTTCATTGTTTCATTTACTTCATTCAAATAAAAAGGTAAAATTGGGCAAATATATCTCAATCTATTACGCTTGCAAAAAGAAAAAAAACGATCAATACATCTTCAGTAAGACTGGGGATATTCAGTTATGGTACATAACACATGCATTGGTACAACATCTGATTATTTATAAAATTAAATCTATTAAATTAGAAAAGTTTTTATTTTTAAATTGGCATTTGTAGTTGTCACTGTGTGTGAATATTTGTGTGTGTAGGTGAGAGTGATTCCTGTGATGGACTAGAACCCTGTCCAGGCCTGTTTTTGGCCATTTGCCCAGTCCTTGTGGGACAGCATAATTTTCTAACTTATTGTTTATTTAATGGTATAAAATTTGCTACCTTCCAATTGTTAGGAATTCATCCAGTGTTAGGTGATTTTTGAAAAAATTGTGTTAAGGTTTTAGACATATTATGTATTCACTAACCTCCTTAAGCACTCAACCATAAATGCTATCTGATCCTGGAGATATGCTTAATTACAACCTTCGTATTTGAAGCAGCAGTTCTCAATCTGTAATGCTCAAATCACAAAGACCTACCCTATAGCTTCTGTAACTGCTTGGAGGTTGTCAGCTTCTTCACATGTGAAAACTTCAAAACATGCAAATATAGAACATCTGCTATTTCATTGTCTGCATAGTTTAATTCTCCTTCCTCCTTGACTCTTCTCTTCCATTCCATCCATTTTCCAACCCGCTGAATCCAAACACAGGGTCCTGCTGGAGCCAATCCCAGCTAACACAGGGCACAAGGCAGGAACCAATCCTGGGCAGGGTACCAACCCACCGCAGGACACACACAAACACACCAGGGCCAATTTAGAATCGCCAATCCACCTAACTGGCATGTCTTTGGACTGTGGGAGTAAACCGGAGCGCCCGGAGGAAACCCACGCAGGCACAGGGAGAACATGCAAACTCCACACAGGGAGGACCCGCGAAGCGAACCCGGATCTCCTAACTGCGAGGCAGCAGCGCTACCACTGTGCCACCATGCCACCCTGACTGTTCTTTTACTACTAAAAAATACTGAAAGATTTTTTTTTCATCTTTCACTATATATGCAATATTTCTCTCATTAATTGTTTTTGCTTTTTAAGTGATACTTTCATAAGCTTTATGGATAGTGTTGGTATTATTTGCCTTGGATACATCATACAACTGTTTTTAACTTAGCAATTTCTTTTTTCACCACTTATGCATCCATTCTTTATTCTTCTTAAATATCTACAGTTATTTTTATTTTATTTCTTTTGCTCACAGAGCTTTATCACAGTTCAGACCAGATCTATAATTCACACAAAGGCAAACCTTGGCTAGTAAATTGGAGGGGACAGGGTTATAAAGCCTCCACACCCAGATGATGTGTGTGGACACTGCATCTGAATATTAAAGGAAGATTTCACTTGGGATTTCTTAAGCACAAAACTCTTGTAGCTTCACTATGAGCAACATATGAAAATAAACCCATTGCACCAAGTGTATGCTTCTCTGTTTCATTTGAGTAACACCAGTGTCTTCATTATAGTATCTGAAATTTACCTGATTTGCCTGACTGATAATAGTCTTCAAGTGGCTCTCTCACCTGGAGTGGGGAAAGAGATTTCTCAGCTGTGTCTTGTTATTTGAAAGGTGCTACAGCAAAGCTATTATAAGGCTTCCCCAGCCCCCCATCTGAAAATGAAAAGGCTGATCTTTTTTACTTGGAAAGAAGGCTGTGTGATTCATTGATGACTACAGAATAGAAATCATTCAACCAAAAATATCAGCAGGCTGTACCTATATGTGCAAAGACAAAAAATACATTCTAAAAAATTCTGAAATGTTGCATAATACTTCTGGTCGTAAAGTGATGCTGACAGGAAATATTTGATATTACCAATTTAATATGGAATATTCAAATTCTAGTATACATTTGGCTAACACTTTAGGTGCTGCAAAAATGCATCTATTACTCATTTACTATTATGTAACGAGACCTTAACAAACACTTTGTTGGGTATTCATAATACTTACAAAGCATCAGTAAAATGTTTATCCAACTCTGCAATGTGACCTACTAACAAAACTTCACTTTGGAGTGTTCTGATGTGGCCTAACTGAGACACTCATTTCTTTTGATATTATATATTTAGTTTAAGACCTGTGAATCCTTCATATTAGCAAGTCATATCAACATCATATCAATATGCCACGCTGTACAGAGGTGAATAACCCTATCTACTGATGTTTTATAAGTGTTACGAAGACCAAAAGAAGTCTTTATTCTGGTCTTGTTATATTAGAGTAAGTGAGGAATAGACACAGTTTTGTAGTACCTAAACTAAAGTGTTACCTGCATTTGAATATATAAGAAATTCAATTTTGAATGGGCAGTCTTAATCTTTAGGTAGTTAGACTAGTTGAGTTTTTAGATGACAATACAAGAAGGTTACATGTTTCATATCAAGCATTTTCTGTTCTGCAACACTGTGGAAAATGACATGTTTGAGTATTTTGTATTCAGATTTCTGCAGCAATGTTAATGTTTGCCGTTGTTATCACTCCTCATATACAAATTAATCCAAATTGTTTAAAGGCTGTTTTCATTTTCACAAGAGAGAGGAAAACAGTCCTTTAGAATATTAGAAGCCATGCATTTTTTATTGCAGTGGCAAAATATATAGAATACAAACAAATCCTTCAAACTATTGGTCAGTGTGTAATGTGGATTATTGTATTACAATTTTTTTTTTATTATTGTTGTTTAACATTTGTGAACCAATTTTAAAAGTCCTGGCTGGAAAGCATTGTTCAAGGTTTTATAAAATGACAAGATACTTAGTAATTTGTTCTTTTTATTTCCTGCTAAGATTTTTTTTTTAATATTTTATTTCAGACATGCAAAGCTCCTAAAAATGTACTGCTATAACTATGAAGACTATGAAGTTTCTGTCAATAAAATTGCTTATGTCTTACTAAGCAATTAACCATTGTCTCTCAAAATGGTTCTGCCTTTATGTATTTTTTATGATGTATAGCAAAGGGACATCTGCTTATGTAATCAAGATTTATAAGTGTTTCATTTCTATGCTTTTCTCAGCAGGGACATAGCATTATGTCATCCTCTAAACCCACACAATAGGACAGTGTGAATAGATGCTATGTTCATTTGAAATGAACATTGTAATTATGATTTTAATAATAGCACTGTATTTGGAATGTCGGATGGTAGATTTATTTTATAGCCATGCTAATTATTAGATGTAAAAGGGGATGACAGTTTAAAATCAGTTGTCATTATGTATGCTGGCATAATATGCACAGAATATTACTGATATAACACAGAGAAGTGTAAACTTGATGTAGCTGTTGTACTAGCATTTAAATTCACCTAAATTGTTTAACCATTTATCATCTTTTTTGGTACTTTTTTGTGAAAAAAGCATATGCCTCCCATTTGTTCTTCTGCTATACTGCACATTTTTCACAGTGAACTCAGCCAGGTGTTTTCATAGGTTGTTGCAGCATAAAGAAGAGAGCATTAAGAATGTATTTCTTCATTTATTTGAAATGAGTGAAAAATGTATACCCACTCACCCCCACAAATACACCACAAAACAGTTAAAGGGATGGATGGAACAGCAATAGGAATAGTTTAATTCATTATCAGGCCAGCCCTGTCTAACATGTACTGTAACAAACCAAGTTTAGCACCTTCCTGTCAGAGGGCAGTTGGCTTCTAAAGGCCCACTATATCATGATGAAACTTCGGAGGAAAAATACTTGAAATCTGTCAGTTTGGAAATGGTTATAAATCAAACCATAATCTTTGTGGTAGTGTCAAAATGGAGAAAGTTTCAGTTATTATTAGTATCTTCTTTCACAATTTCTTCAGGAGTAACAGATCACATTTTCACAAAGAAAAGTTGTATTAACGTCAAGAGAATTGCAGGCCTCTTTTGCTTCAGTTAAGGACTGTGTTTATGACTGTACAATCAGAAATAGGTTCCAGAAGTGTAGCACTGGTCCAAAGTTTATAAAAATGTGCTTGAGTGATTCTTAGGTAATGTTCTATGGGCAGGCTCCAAAAGGAGAAACTACATTTTACGATAAGGAATCCTGTTCTGTGTCAGAGGAGTCTTTAGGAAAGTGTACAGCAAATCTGTCTTTGAGGTGAATCATCTGGGTAATAAAGCAAGATGATGATCCAAAACATGAAACCTACCCTAATCATTATCAATGATTACAAAAACATAGTTTTGAAAGGTCCTAGTCAAAGTTCTGACCTAAACTCCACTCAGGTAGTCATGATAGGACATGAAACACATGGAACAAGTAGTAGGAAGCATCTGCCTGCAATGTTTCTTTTTAAAAGTGGGGTGACCAGTAATCTAGCCATTGAGATATTTTTTGGTAATGCATTATTTTATTTAATAATTAAATTAAACATGTTTCAATTTCTGTGTAATTTAATCATCATATATTTTGCCTAATATGACACTTTGATTGAAGACCTAATAACAATTACTGTGGAAAATGTGCAATAATGTAGAAAATGGGGCAAGTATAAGACCAGTAAAGTATTCTGGACATATTAAGAAATACAAGTCTAAGTAAAAAAAAAAACAAAAAAAATACAAAAGCAAGGGAAAATATGAGGGGTAGTCATTCTCCTTGGCTCTGTTATCAAATTGTTTGTCATTGCTATTCCTCCTGTAAGCTCAGGATCAATTGAATTTGAAGTTACCTCTTAGGTTTTTCGTAATTTCTCATAATTTCTGTGATTTAGATTAATAAAATTATGAAGCAAAATCATTGTTGTTGTCAGTTTATCAATCCTAATAACTTTCTTTTCTGAGGTATACAAAGCAATTGACTTTTTTTCATAGTATACTATTATTTGATTTTGTAAGTGGGATTCTGTCTCAAAATATACAGTACAAATAAAAACAGACTTTTAGTTTCATTGTTCAATAAACCTTTCATGATTTTAATCTATACACCCATCTATGTTCTGTCATGCTTACCCAGTCATACGGTATTCTGGTATCATTGGATACGAAGATGAAACCAGCCCTGGACAGGGTTCCAACAGATGTGCTACCGCAATAATTCAGTATATACCAACAGCATAAACATGAATTCCAGAATATTATATAATAATTCAGTTTATGCTTAAGTGTCCTGCTTCAGCAGGAAAAAGAAAGAATTTGGGCATAGGGTTGCAAGTAGAAATGTTGAGACAGACAATCATAATATAAGGAAAAGAGCTTACACTCCACTCATTCACTGAATCTGGGATTGGATTTGTGTTGCCAGGTGTGAAGTAATGTAATTGTAATGTAATTTTCTTTAACAAGTACATATTATTAAAAATGTACTCACAGCAAGAGAAAACTATCCCACCTGTTTACGTTCATTGGAATTCTAAAATATGAATAACTTGTCTGATGAAAAAAATGCCCCCAATATTTTCTAGTGAGAAGGCTTTGACCCAAGATTGAACATCTTTCTTTCCTTAAATAAATACGTCTCACTGTAAGTGTTGTCTTAATTTGGTATAATTAGTTCAATGTTTTTTGTTACTGTAAGATCCAATAGTTAATGAGCGGTAGATAGTTTGTTTGAAAATAATAATTTTAGAGGTTAATTTTTACTTTCATGTAAATTGATGTTTTATTGCTGGGGTCAAAAATTCACTAGCACGTTAAGTTCAGATTTTGATTTTATGAAGTTTAAAACATCAAGAAAAATAGATTTTACCATTGTGTCTGTCGAAACCTATGTAAAGCAATAACTTCTCAAAAGACTAACGTATCTTTTTGCAAATAAGTTGCATTGTGTTTGTCTTGTTAGATGCTCCAGGCCTTTTGTTTATGTTCCAGCTTGGTCCAGTACTTATCTACATATCCTTCAAAAAACGGTTTGGCCTATGGCCAAAAATAACTGACGTTGAACCTGTTTAATTTATTGGGGGCTTTTGCAGTCGGCTCTCTTTAGTCATTTGACCAGGCCTCTAGATTTTGAGATACATTATTCATTTAAATATAGAATGCTCGTACACATGGAGGCACATGCAAGCGTGTGTATGTGTGCATGCGTAAACTTGTACTTACACACTATAAGTGAAGATAGCTAACAGTTTGTTTGCCTTACCAGAGAACATGCTGAATGATGAAGGGCACAAAATGAACAAACACTCACACCAATCCACACACACACACAAATTTACACCCAGATCTGTAAAGGTCGACATACACAAAGGCATTAAGTGACACCTGTACCAATATATGTGGGCAGCTTGTTTAAATCATATGTCCCAATGTGTTTAGTTTCAAATTAAATGTTACTTAAGTCATTCCCATTATTCAATTTCCCGTTCATTTTTTCTCCATTTATACAGTACAGGCCAAAAGTTTGGACACACCTCCTCATTCAATGTGTTTTCTTTATTTTCATGACCATTTACAGCACTCCATCACTCTCCTTCTTGGTCAAATAGCCCTTACACAGCCTGGAGGTGTGTTTGGGGTCATTGTCCTGTTGAAAAATAAATGATCGTCCAACTAACCTGACTTCTGCACAACACAAATGCTGGTCCCAACTCCATTGATAAAAGCAAGAAATTCCACTAAATAACCCTGATAAGGCACACCTGTGAAGTGAAAACCATTTCAGGTGACTACCTGTTGAAGCTCATCGAGAGAATGCCAAGAGTGTGCAAAGCAGTAATCAGAGCAAAGGGTGGCTATTTTGAAGAAACTAGAATATAAAACATGTTTTCAGTTATTTCACCTTTTTTTGTTAAGTACATAACTCCACATGTGTTCATTCATAGTTTTGATGCCTTCAGTCATGAAAATAAAGAAAACACATTGAATGAGGAGGTGTGTCCAAACTTTTGGCCTGTACTGTATATGCACATATTAAATATAAGTTAATGTACTTGATTTTATTTTGTTGTACAGTGCAATTGATTGTATTATATTGTAAAATCTTTGTTGAGTGATTTCCTGTGGTATCATTAAAGTGAAATTTACATGGCAGTACTATATGGATCATTCCATACTGAATTTGAAATTTTCAAATATATAAATAGTTCTACAAAGTGTACTCTCAGGATTCCTTTTGTAAAATCAGTGCAAATTTCCTGAAACTCCTCCAGTTGCTTATCATAGTATGAAACAATATTCAGACACTATTGATAAGTAAAAGATGTCAGATCATTTTGAGCAGACAGCAACATTTTTAACTTGTGTTTGGTTATATGCAACAAAGATGATAAACAACAATTTAGAAATTCATATAATAATGGTAAGACTTTTTTGCAGAAATCTTGCGTTTTCCAAGTGAAGCCATGAGCTACTAAATTCCGGGCAACACAAACTTAAAGCAACCCAAGCCTGAAATAGGGTTTCACAGCATTTGCTTTTTTAGATAAATCACATTTGCATAGTCTGTTATAAGGAACTGAATTATTTGAGAGGTGATGCTCCAGGATGTATTTAAACTTCATGAGAAAACATTCATTTATTTCAAACAGGTCATTTAGTCTGTACAGCCCATATTATAATCAAACAAGTAGTATTCACTAATTACTGTATGTTAATTATATCACCTTATCAGGTATGGTGTTGTTACTGACATTGTGGAATTGTGGTGCTGCCTCATTGCACATAGACCCTTTATTTATGTCTGACCGCAATACGTTTGTTGACCTTTCTTCCTGTTTCAATCTGGAAGACCTACTGTTAGGTTGATTGCTAATTCTAATGTGACTCAGCATGAGAAAGCATTTTGTAATGATGAATAGCTGGTTCCTTTCTTCTACCTTATCATTCACAAATTGAGAGTAGCTCCCCATGACCCTTCACTTTGAATGAAAAAGTTTGGAATAGCAATGGATGAATAGCTATGATTTACATTTTGATTTTTTTCTTTAATGTTACATACAGCATGTAATTGTTTTCACTTATTGAAGTAATGAACACACAGAAATGCTTAGTTATTGTACAGTACATGCATCTTGAACATTTCCATTAACCTATATCATTATGAAATTAACTGAGTAAAAGATGTTTTGACGACTGTATGTACTCACAAGCTATATTTATTAAAGAATGGTGCTAAACAGATGCTTGTTTAGTCTGGATTGAGAACCTGCCAAAATTCTGCTTCACTCTCTTATATTAAATATGATAACAACTCACCATCGGCACTGGCTTTTTATTGTTTTAGCACTAACAAACTATTGCATTTTAGTTAATGATGTGTATACTTTTTAATGACAGGGTTGTTAGTTGCGTATGTATGATTTACAGTAAACATCAAATGTAACATTGGCTCAGTGTTTTTAAATATACGGGTTGGGCAAAAGTAGGTTTACAATTGTGACTATGTGAAACTTGTATACTTGTAAACATTTATTAATTATTGCATTATTTATTTATATTATTTGTCTTCTTAACTGTCATTTTCTTCTTCTTATTATTATTAAAGTATGCTTGAGTGTAGCAGTCATAACCTGCTTGTCTTTTTGCATATGAACAACTGTAAACCTACTTTTGCTCATCCCTGTATTGTTACATTAACTGGGGTTAACACTGTATTTGAACATTTTGAAAAAAAAATATAAATGAAGAAGTACATTTAGTTTACACTAACTGGTATTTTTGATGATACATTAACCCAAAATGCTTTCTGTTATTAACAAAATGTGAAGAACATATAAATTAAAGGGTGGCACGGTGGTGCAGTGGTAGCGCTGCTGCCTCACAGTAAGGAGACCCGGGTTCGCTTCCCAGGTCCTCCCTGTGTGGAGTTTGCACGTTCTCCCCGTGTCTGCATGGTTTTCTTTCGGGTGCTCCGATTTCCTCCCACAGTCCAAAGACATGCAGGTTAGGTGCATTGCCGATCCTAAATTGTCCCTAGTGTGTGCTTGGTGTGTGTGTGTGCCCTGCATTGGGCTGGCACTCTGCCCAGGGTTTGATCCTGCCTTGTGCCCTGTGCTGGCAGGGATTGGCTCCAGTGAACCCCATGACCCTGTGTTAGGATATAGCGGGTTGGAAAATGACTGACTGACTGATGTTAATTAAAAGGACTTGATTAAAAAAATCACTTTAGGTTTATTGTGTTATTAAAAATATTGTTACTAATGTAAAGGTCTTTACTAAAAGTACACATAAAACCAGCAGTATAACAGGAAAACTTAATGCACTGATTCCAAAAAAAAGTTCAATCCAAACAATATTAACTATTCCTAATAAGTCAACATTCCTGTAAATAGGTTTAGTTTAGCATTGAAAACATTTTCTTATGCGAAACTTTTCCATTTTCATCTGAAATATTTATGACTTCATGTTAGTTTTAAGATGCTGATGCCAGAGTCCTAACAGAAACCAAAAATGGCAATCACATTACTCCTCAAGTAATGCTGTACTGAGTTTTTTTTAAGCAATCATTTTAATAAATTGATTTATTATTGTCTAAAATCTGCTGTAGTTATACATGTAGTTTGTTACTTTAACAGTAATATAATTTGATAAAATAACGGAAGAATAGACAGTACCACCTAATAACTCCAGGATCCTGACCTAGAAGTTGTGTACAGTCATTGTCTGTGTGGAGGTCGCAAGTTTTCCCCGTATTTGCATGGGTTATTTTTGTAGGTGCACTGATTTTCCTCTAACTCGTCCCAAAGACATGAGTAGTAGATTTAGTTGGTGATTCAAAAATGGTGGTCATATGAGTGACTGTGCCCTGCACTAGTTTCTCACCCTCATCCAGGATTGGTTCTCATCTTTTGACTTGTTGAAAATGTCTGTGGCTACTGTGTGCCTGAAATGGTTATTCAGATTAGAAAATGGGTGTATGAATGGATTTGAATACATGTTGTGGCGGTAGAGGTTCTGATCCACCTCTTGAACCCTCAGGTACCACTCCAAACACCAGGTAAAAAGTCCACAGTTATTATTTATTATAATAACAATGTGCACCAAGCACTCTACACTACTCCAATACACCAATCACAATAACAAACCTCCTCTCCCAGACACTTAGCCACCCTTCCTCCCAGCTCAGCTCAGTGTCTCGGCTTTCCCAGTGTCCCTTTATACCCCCTGACCCAGAGGTGTTCCTGCCCAGCAGACCACAAGTCCTTACTCCTTCCGGGTCAGGGTAAACAGTCCATATCTTCATCCCAGAAGCACGTCGTCTCTTCCTGTCCCGGGATTATGACGTACTTCCGGGTTATAGGGCATATACGAGTCCACAGACCCTCTGACAGCGACTCCCAGTGGCCTCCAAGGTATCCAGCAGGGCTGTGCATAAAAACTACATAGTCCATAAGGCCCTGCTGGAACTCGGGGTCCGTCCACACTGTTGGGAGAGCTCCTCCTGGCGGCCTGGGGGTGAGGACTGGAATATAAAGCCGACCATCCACCACAATGTATATCTTGGAGCTAGAGAACTGCACAAGCTACTAAAACGTCAGATTTGTGTATAAAAAGATAAAGAAGCATTCACCTTAGGATTACAAAAAAGCAGTCTTACATTGAATAAAAAGATGCAGGATAAGTAAAACACAGGCTGTGTTTCAGGTAACAGTGGATTATATTCTGGACTGGCACTTTTTTTCATCAATCATTTTTCACACTAAATGCTTATTAAATAAGAATGTGGTTTAAATTAACCTCTAGAGCCACTGTACATGCAAATAGTTAAATTAATGATGATGAAGCCAAATAGTGTAGCCTTCATAACATGGCCTGGGAACCAGGGCTAGATAGGAATAGTCTGCATTCCAAAGGGCTGGTGCGGCATTTAATTAAGAGTCTTCTGTACTGTGCTTTCCATGCCGTTCTGAGTGACTAGCCTGTCTGTACTGTGAGCTGGTGCCTAATGTAATATCAGCAGGAGGCATTTTTTAAATCTACTTTATTGCAATAGATTAAAAAATTGCATTGTCTCAGTTCCAATTAGTCCTGCTAATACTAACTAAACCTAACCATAGTGAAAATGCACTGGCATTTACAGCTTATTGTGCTCATAGTAATTACGTATCAAGAGTGTATTAATTAAGCAGGATGATGATGCTAATGTTCCTCTCCAAAGAAACAATCTGTCCCTGCTCATTCATACTCCTGCTGTGAGGTAAAGATGTCTGAAGTGATAATAATGAGAAAGAGTAGCTTTTAGCTGTTTTGACATTAAAAGAGAAGTTGATGTTAGTCTTAATAATTAAAGCCAAAGCTTAGCTCTGGATAACAAAATGTCAGATTTTTTTTTTAAATTTTGGTAAAAAAAAAACTTTTTAAGCAACATTGGCACACATGCAGATTTTCTCCAACTACACAATGTTTTGGAAGCCTGTTTGTTCTGTGCATAATGTGTAAATAAAAATACAATTTCACACTGCACATTGATTCTTCAAATTACTGTTTACTTCACAACCGTGGTACACTGTGGATGAGGGTCTTGCTTGCTCCACCGAGTGTTTACTGATATTTGTTATGCTTTCAAGCTCAAACCTAAATGATCCAATTCAATATTGTGGAGAAGTGGAGTAAAATCCAGTACTGGAACAAAGGTAAAAAGCAATGGTAGAATGCAAAGCATGCATGTATTTGGGAATGTTGAAGGAAATCTGGAGTACTTACACAGATCTACGTACAGTGCCCTCCAAAATGTTTGGGACAAATACACATTTTTCCTTGATATGCCCCTTTGCTCCACAGTTTAAAGTTACAAATCACACCATTCAGACATGATTAACATGCATTCCCAAATATAGCGGAGAAGTAGTGTGTTAAAGAAGTTATGAAAAAGAAAAGGAAATATTTTAAAAATAATGTAACATGATTGTTAATGTAATTGTTTTGTCATTGATATGAGTGTTGTTGTCATCTCTCTCTCTCTCTCTCTCTCTCTATCTATATATATATATATATATATATATATAAATATATATATATATATATATATATACATAGCAAAATACCCGCGTTTGGCAGCAGAGAACTAAAAAGAAAAGGAAACATTTTAATAATAACGTAACATGATTGACAATATAATTGTTTTGTCATTGTCATGACTGTTGCTGGCATATATATATATATATATACACTCACACACACACACATATATAAACATATATATACACATCATATATATATATATATATATATACATATAAATATATATACATATATACACATATAT
>JANRMT010062835.1:70506218-70518438 GCA_026402145.1 Polypterus bichir lapradei
GTCATGAAAATAAAGAAAACACATTGAATGAGGAGGTGTGTCCAAACTTTTGGCCTGTACTGTATATTGAAACTGTTTAAATAATGAACCAGAATAGCATTATCATTACCGGTACACCCTTTCTTAATTTAGTTGTATGTTATGAATGTAAAGAGATCTCCGTTTAAGTTGTTACAATTAACAAAGATGTTGTCAAATAATCCATAAGGTTTTTTGCTTGTTTCTTTTTCCTATATAGTACACATGCACAAATATTCACGCAGCTTGAGTTCATCTTTTTGAAAATTTCCTCATAGTTATAATAACCCAGGCTGGAATGGTAACATGAAAGGATCTATATTAAGTCCACTGGCCATCATTTTTTATAGTTTTCACCTCTCGCATAAGAGAAATAATCCTAGAGTTCTAATTTTTTCAGGTGTGTTGCTTTTGTGTTTTGAATTGCATTTGGCTGGAGAAATATCTATTAATCTTTCTTTCAACAGCATGCTTCATAGTCTGCCTTGGCATCCATGAAAGGAAAAGTGCAATGTATTGCTAATTCTATCGATCCATCAGTCCATCCTTTTACTGAGTCTACTTATTCTAGTTAAGACCCACAATGATATGAAGCCTAAACTGGAGTCACTCGTGCAAGGAAAGAACCAGTAACAGACCATTGCAATACACATTTAGGACTTATCTAATCAGCCTAACATTAAGTCTTTTCCTTATGATACTGTTTACTTCCACGACTGTGTCTTTTTCTAATAATTGAATTCTTCCATCAGACCAGTCCTCCTCATATCTGCATATAAAGTGATGAAATTCTCTTTTTTATTAGTTTTTGATAGTTTATGTTCATAGTTAACGCTAGCATGTTTGTCAATAAAACTGCAAGGTTGACTGAGCGTTAATCACAAACATGGCTGCCAGTCTCAAGGCACTAGTCACCAAGGGGAATAATAAATAGTACAATCCCCAAACTGCTTAAATACCTAACACACTAGTCAAGCACACTACTAATCCAACTAATCATTTCAAAACAGTACCACCTGATGTTTCCTTTTTTAAAATCTAATTAATTTTGTGATGATTGTGCCAAGTGATGAACATACCATTAAGTGAAATGAATAATTAAAGTGAAAGGCTACAGATCTAACAGTTTCATGAATAATGAAAACCCCTCTTTGGCCCTGAGGCAAAAAATAAATAAATATATAAAAAGCATTTCTACACTGCAGTGCTGCTTCCACCACGTTTCACAGTAGAAATGCTGTTCTTAGGATCATGTATAGTTTGGCATTTGGTGTTTTTCTCATCTGTAGCACTTTATGTTCAGACTAATCTTAGCAGCCCAATGGAATCTCCCATTTGTATTCTGGCAAATTGTGGTAAAAGATTAAAGTGAGCTTTTTTTCCAACCGTAACTTTCATTTTACCACTCTCAAATGTAACACCTTTTCTTCCGTAATGGGGAAGAATATAATACAGGGACTATAAGTGCCCTTTCCATCCAGTTGTTCAGTTTTGAAATGTGCTCTGTTCCAACCATATTCAAAGTTGCACCCTATTTTTTCCATTTGTTTAAAACATAGATTACTGTGCAAAAATATTTTTTAACATCTTGACATGATTATTATTTATATACTTTTAGTGTTTTTGTCTTCATAAAGCAATTTCCGTTTTTAGGAGTTGTGTTACCAAAATGTAAGAAATGTTTTTGGGTGACTCTAAATTGTAAGTGAGTAAGAGTAAGTGTGTGTGCATTTATCTGTGCTCTGTGGTAGAATGGCACCTTGTCCTAGATTGGTTCCTGTTATGTTGCCAATGTTACTAAGATGGGATATAGCTGCAATATCCATTTAATCCAATTCAGCATGCCTACAACATCAGAAACAAAACAGGAACTAAGTGTCATTCCATCATGCACCCACCCATGCGTACTCTCACACAGAGCCAATTTATAATCATCAGTTAAACTAACAGACATGTGTTTGGGATGTGCCTGGTTAGAAAGATGTGTGAAATTTTCTTTTCACTTGGACATTTTAGAGCATTGCCTGTTAATAAAGTTCCAAAAATTCCACTGAAGTCATGAATACTGAGCATTGTAACAAAATAAAATATCAAAAACCCATGGGGGCTGAATACTGTGTGGACAATTTTTTGCACATCTTGTATTTAAAAGTCCATGTATATCCCTCCCAACTCCCCCCTCACACATCCCAACTGTGAAAAGAGCAGCTTACTTTATTTTTCTAACTGAAACAATGCAGGGGAACAAATGTCAGAAGGTCAGCATGCTCTATCAGGGCTTTGAATTAGATAAAGACTTTTGTCACAGGGGTGTTGCTGATGTTCACCCTGGCTTACTTATTCTTTGTAGCTTCCCACTAAAATGTCCTGGAGGAGGGCAGAAATTTGAATGTTTTGTTAATGTTGAATGTCAGCTCTTTCCTGAATGTTGGCATTGATCTGTTATGTTTTTGCTTGAGCAAGTTTCCCTCAGTGTAAACCTGAGCCCCAGCCTCCCACATCCTCCTTCTCTGCTCTCCACATCACCAGTTGCCACCAGCTTTTATTCCAGGGCTGTTTTGTAAAGTGAAGGAAAAACAGTGAATGACAAATGATATCATGAGACTGAGAACTGACATTAGGAGGCTGACATTCCAAGTTTCAGCATTGTTTCAGAAGCCCCACACTGAGTTAAATAGGATGGCATGCTGTCTTTCCTCCATCTATCACAAAGTGGTGATCTGCATGTTGTAATAAATGTGTTCTAGTGACACATTAATATACAGCCAAATACATAAACACCACATTGTATGTATGTATTTCCAGATTTAGCACAGACAATATACGAAAGTCTATTTCCTCCTTCTAGTAGTTTTAACTAGTTGATGGTAAAGTTCACTAACTGTTGTTACTTTTTAAGTAAGTGTGTAAAGTTCTCCAGATCAGTTCAGTTACGTTTTAAGTAAGTGTGAAGAATTCATTTTAGCCACATGTTGAAGGTATTTGCCTCACATTTCTACTACCTTCTGGGTTGCTAACTTTTAAAAAGATAAGAAATGGTTAGGAATTGACTTTGATTCAGACATGAAGTATTTCAAACATGCATAGGAGTTAACTTTGATTCAGATAACTAAGTATTTCAAGTTAACCAGTCATGACTTGAGTATACCAGAAAGCACTATGGTTTCTTAGATTAGATGTATTTTATTTGTCCCAAAGGTAAATTAAAACTTTACATAATGGGAACTTTACATATACTTTAAACAGTATATCATTTTTATCTTCTCTTAAACAGTATATAATAGGCAAGTGTATATAAAACCAAACAATACCCCTTCCCAATCACACATAAGAACCTCTGGCTTGGATAATGAAGAGCTGATTCTATTAATAACAGGCGTGTAGGTGGCGGTAAGACGATGAGACATGTCCAGATGTACCATAGGTTTAAATTTAAGGACATTAACATTTGAAAACAGCAGGTCAAGCTTACTGTGTCTGTTTCAAACAGAGTTGCCTGGTTGAAGACACCAGGGTTTAAGAATGACTCATCTTTGAAAGTGTGGGTTTTCTAAAACAGTTCATGGTATGTTTGTTGTTACACTGTTACATTGTTGTTACATTTTTTATATCTGCTGCTTGAATTTTTAAGAATTTGTGAATTTCCTACAAAGTGCTAATTGTCAAATTAAAATGTTCTAAAATATCATTAATTTACTATGCAATCTGTAGCATATTGAATTCAATTTTCAACGAGAGTTTCAAAGTAGATACAGTATCGTACAAAATGCCAATTGTCCAATCAACCTAAAATGCTCTAAAATGTAATTGATTTACCATAGTAATAGTATCAGTTTTTCTGTGAAAAGTAGTTTACAGCCTTCAATGACTTCTATAACCATTAAGTTTCATATTCATGGGAGGCTGAGTGAAGTTGCTTTTTTTAATATTGTTATTCCCAAATAGCACATCCACATTGGAAGTTATATTTTGTATTTTAAATACCACAATGCAGGGCATTTTACTAAAGTAAACGACTGTGCTAGGGCTACGAAGATCATAGCATTGTCGGCGAAGTCAAGATCAGTGAATCTTTCTTTGCCAACAGAGGCTTTGGGGCATCTGGGGCACTAGAATGGCATTATATATATATACTCCAACCCATTTCATTTGTCCTTCATAACACCCTTAAAATTTATGACATTCTTTTCCCTCATCTGTTATTTTCATTTTCACATTTCAATCTAGCACCACAGTCTCTTCACCTCACAAACCTGTCTATCAGTTCCTTCTCTGTGTCCTTCTCTTATAGGTGTCTTTGCTCTCTGTTTTATCAAACTGACTGTTTAATAGCTTGTGAGGTAGGAGTTGAGGAAAAGTAATATTCTCATGCCACAGTACTGAAAGCACTCTCTGATTCATAAATGATGTTTCACATGCTGCTGCATTACAAAGTACTATAAATAAGGATTAGCTAATCACTTGGCACAGAACTCACACTTGGGTGAACTTTTGTAACTTTACTACACAATCATGTGGTGACCCATCTTAAACATTGTTTAAGAAACACTGCTCTAGTGTGTTGAAAGGGGCAGGGAAGGGTTTGTCCAGTCTACAGTGCATCCTGAAATGCTGGCACCATATCATTTTAAAAAAGATTTTTCATTAAACACCAGTATACCACACAACCCTAATTGGCTTCATCCTCCCTGCCTTTTCTCCTCTCCAGACTCCAAGTTCCCTGACTGAGGAAACTGATCCCAGGAGAACTTCTGGTGCAAGGTCAAGCCTACCAAGAAATATTTCTGGACCACTTGTAGTCCTAAGGAGCCTTCAGTTCCCCGGAGCCTCTGTGGGAGCCTAAAACATTGCAGTGTGATAATCTTGCAGTATATGAGCACTTTGGGGAGTTATTATTCTTGTTGCGTTCATTCACAGGTGATGACCTGTTGGTGTTGTATCCTGGGAAACTAATAGTATCTTATCTGGGATGTCTACTTTTTCACAGTTCCTTCTGCCATTTGGCACTCTAGTACACAAGTTAATGGTCTACATGTAGGTCCTGGCAGTATACATGTTTGTAGCCTCAATACTTTTAAATTCACATTTATACATATTCAAACAATATTTTAAGCATGAAAAAGTATATGTCAATGTTTGGCTGACTACTTAATATATAAGGAAATAAGTAGAATGGATTAAGTAAAAGGTTTCTCTGATTAAGAAAAACAGATTGGCATTTTTACATTTAGAGTTTATCATTTTAACTTCAGTCAATTTAAAAAAGGAAGAAATTGTGATAGTTGCAGAATCTAATTGCATACTTAATTCTTATTATACTGCAATACATAAAAATGAATTCAGATGTCATGATCCGAGTATCGAGATTTTATTATAAAGTATTAGCAGATCTCATGGTTAGTCATAACCCAGAGCTGATCTTAGTTATTTCCACTGTAAAATGAAATCTTGTAAGGATGTTTAAATGTGCCATAATTACAACATTTGTGATGAATATGTTCCTGTGAATAAATAAAAAGGTAAAAATATAAAATGATACTTGCTTAATCCAGTTCAAGGATGCAGGGGGCTAGAACCTATCCCAGTAGTATGAGGCTTAATGGACAGGGGGACAGTCCATTAAATTTACTCATAACAACTAATGGTTGGAAACTGCAAATACTATTCAAATTGTGCCTGGTCTGGAACACTGGAGATGAAAGATGTGCTGTATATTGTGTCATTGTGTTGCTCTTATAACAATCTTAACATACAACAACATTCTCAGATCACCTTAATCCAAATCAGAGTTGCAGAAGGATGGAGGCTATCCTGGCAGTACTAAAATCAAGAGCAACATATGGTCTCACACAGAGCTTATTTAGAATCACCAGTTAATCTAACACACAGATCTTTGGGATGTGGCAGGAACATCAGAATATTGTAGGAAAACACGTATAAAATATGAATCCTCCATGCATACAGTTGCTGAGCTGTGATGTATACACTCCACCACTCTTATTACAATTAAACAATATTAATATTAAGATAATAGGTAATGATGACTATGCAAAAAATAAAAACCCAAGTTCTTGACCAAACTAAGTGAGATTCAGAACACAAATAGACGAGTTAAAGAAAAGTGAAATGCTGAGGGAAAGTAGCAAGAGTACTGGCTTGAAAAAAAGACATACAAATAACTTATTAAGCAATACAATACACAGTGAAATCCTGCTACTACTCAAAAGAGATATCACCGTAGATTATTGTTTCTTCATTGTTTCTTCATTGTTAAATGGTGTGTAACCTCCACTAAATCAAGCTAAAGCTAACATGGCTGTTTCACATTCATTAACTGAGAAGATTATAATCACTGGAGGTAGGATTAAGAAAAAATCTTTATACTTTTTGGAGTGGAGAAGTTTTTTGAACAATTCAGTCAAGCATACAGAAACCTTTTATATATGCTGGCTTTTAACTTAGCTTGTCTGTAAGCTTTGTGTTATGTGTGTGTGATGCTAATCTTGGTTCAGTGCAGATATTCTGGATGAATATTAGTGTTAGGGGGAATGGGGTTGAAGACATGTCAACCGTGTTTATGGTGGGTGGTGACTGCCTTTTTTTTCTGCTAAGATACACTAGTGCAAAAAGAAAAAACATGCTGCAGTTTTGGGTCAAATGTTTCTGTTGTAGGTTTTCTTTGGGGATTTACACCACCTTTTCCTTTTCCCTTTCCTGCTTTTCAACTAGTGCAAATGCAGACTTGTAACGGTTTTCTTTTTTTAAGGACAGATCTAAAAATGTGTTTGCAAGAAGAGCCAATGCAAGGCTTTAATGCCTGAATGGTAAGAAGGGAATCTGAATTGTAGCACTCTATTCAGAAATTATTACGCTTGAGTTGTTGTCCAAGTGCAGATGGTTACTTGTGAGCCTTAGTAGGGAGTTTATTTCTTGGATATTTAATGAAATCATTTTTGAGAAAAGCTTATTTTAATTGTGTGACTTCAACTGGTGGGGGACCAGGGCCCATGCTAGCAGCATCATAGGCAAGGCAGAAACACTCCCTAAATATGATGCCAGTAGAAACATGACACTGTACAGCAAAATACAAAACACCATGCAACCTACTGTACTGTATACTGCTTTACTGTATGCATACACTACCAGCTAAAAGTCCGGACACACCCAGAAATATTCATGTTTTTGACAGATATTGATACTTTTTTTTATCAGGATACCGTTAAATTGATTTTAAAATATAGTCAAGGTATTATTAGTGTTTTTACTGGTTATTACTGCTTGAAATGCCTGATTTTTTATTGTTTTATTCATATTTGATTGCAAGCTCCACTTTCAGCAGCTGTTCCTTTAGTGCCCTAATGGTGAACTCTCTAAGTTTATCCTTAATTACTCGTGTTTAAATGCTAATTGGTTATTAGAGAAACATTTCTAATTGCATTAGCACTAATGAAACCTGTTATTGTTACTTGGGTTGCAAGGTACTGGCATTCCTAAAGTTCAGTTCTGGATTTAAAAATGGCCTAAATGAAGCAGCATTCTCCTGTCAGTCTATTGTCTTTTTACAGAGTGAAGGTTATTCCATACAGCAGATTGGTGTCTATTACTGTCTTTAGAGACAAGGGCAAACTGGATCTAACCAGGAGAGAAGAAGAGAGAAGGCCCAGATGAACAACTGCATTAAAGGGTTTAGTACATCAGAGTCTACAGTTTGAGCAACAAATACCTTACATGTCCTCAATTGGTTTCTTTTTTAAATACAAACCACATATCAGTGTCGTCTTCAACAGTGAAAAGATGATTCTGGGATGCTGGATTTAGGGGCAGAATTTTAAAGAAAAAGTAATTCCTGAAACTGGAAAATAAAAAGAATAGGTACAAATGGGCAAAACAACATAGGCCATGGATGAAAGACAACTGGAAAAGCGTATTATGGTCAGTATCCTGGAATCGTCTTTTCTCCATTGCAGAATACATATTTGGTATGTATTTAAGGAAGAAGCCAACTGAGGACTTGTAAGGTGTTTGTTAATCACACTACACACTCTGACACCCTTATCCTCTTATGCAGTTGTTCATCTGGGCCTTCCTCTTCTTTTTTTGTCTTGGTTAGAGCCAAGATAGTAATAGACACCTTTATATAAAATCTTCTGTTTCTGGGAAATCTGCTGCATAGAATAACCTTCATTCTGCAAAAAAACTATAGACTGACATGTTTCTTGAGAAAGTTGTTTCATATGCATAAATATGTATGCTGCAGCAAGACTTCCTACTTAAAGTGAGGAAAGCATTTCACAGTTACGACTTTACAAGTTTATGCCGCTAGCTTTTACTACGGTATGAAAATAATACCCTGAAACAAAAGTGCTGGAATTAAGCCAGAACACTCAGAAACTTCATTCTATTAGTAAAAATGATGCAGGATACTCTCCTCGGGTAATAATTATCTTAATTCATTCATTAATTTTCAAAAGTCTCATATTTTGATGCATATTTACTAGAAGCCACAAATAACCATAGCACCATTAGGTGGAAGACAAGAGCCTGGATGTGGTGCCAGTGCATCACAAGTTAACCCATGCTCTCTCATACAAGACCTATTTAAAAATGATAGGCAAACTAATCTGCCTAACTTTGGGAAGCAAACCAGGGCTCCTGGACAAAGCCCACTGTAGCATAGAAGGAAAATGCTGATTTACTGCAGACTGTGTTACCAAGCTAGAAATTGAACCCAGGTCTTTGGAGCTCTTAAGCAGAAGTGTAAGTCACCACAGCAGCAAGCCTCATTTAATGAATGCTTTAAAACGTTTTTAACTTTACAGAGTGGATGGCATTGGAACTGGGTTATTTTGAAAGATGGTAAAGACTTAAACATGAATCTCTGATTAAAAGTGTTTAAATTAAATGATATTTGAATTGAAGTGCCCAGCTTGTGACATGGCAAAACAGAACTAGAATCAGGTTTCTTTATTCTATTTTAGCTGGCTGCCAACACTGGCAAGCAGCTTCACTTTTACGTCTGCGCATATTCAGTAGCAGGCAGTGTGAGTTGCTTAGCGACAGCCTTGTGACAAGGATGGTATGAAGTTAACGTCGTGATTAAATGTGCACATATTAACTGCAGAACTGGTAATTGTGTTACAATTTGTTTCATCAGGATGTGTAACTATATTCTAGACAGGTCTTGTTTTAACCTTAGGACAGATGTTTATCAAATTGTTTGTTACTCTCTCCACTATTTATGTGGAAGTCATTTATTCTTTGTGTGTATAATTTGCAGTTAATGGTATTTTTACAGTCTTAGCTAAGTAACAATACTGAATGAATAACTAGTTTTTATTGAAATGACAATCCATTGTACTTCAATAAGCTTGAGCTTTTATTCTAAATACGTCCTGTAGTTGCTCTTAGTACTAATTCTTGAAGATCATATTACTCTTAAGTATTATGTCAGTAAAAACAATATAATAACATAGACATTTAACAAAGAGGAAAAAGGAGAACAAACTTGTTTAGAGTGATTTTAATTCTTTAGTCAGATGGTAGAAGTGCATACTTGCAAGGTGGCCTCAGTACATCTTTGTGGCAATGCCCTTTCTGAACTACACTAATCAAATCACAAGTGCTTCCCACCACACGTAATCTTCCTTTTCCAAGAATCTGGACCATTCATTATAGTTCCCTAGAGTGTAAGTTCAGCCAGCATTTGTCTGGCTGGGTGTAACCAAAATGGATAATGAATGAGGAAATAGACTGGAAAGAGCCATTTCCCTTCTTGGTATCATTTTCTTTTAATTATGCCTTCATTTGTTTTTTCATTGTAATGACCTACATAGTAACATGTGAGAAAAATATGAAATGTTTTATATGTTACTCACCCTGCTTTACCTGCATGTTCAAGTGTGGGTGATCTGGTCAAACTCTCTTTTTGTCCTGGTCAAGTAAAGACAAAAAGAGACTGAAATGTACTGCTTGCCAGCTTGGATTCAGTGCCTCTTCATCTACGTATACTGCATGTGTGTGTATTGAGAGACCGAGACAGTTTAGGGTATTTATTTTGTCTAAAAGGGAATTCCAAAAGGGCAGTTTTTTTTTTAAATTAAGAGACTATGACAGGGACTTAGTGAGGCTGCCAATCACTAAAGTTTTCTTTGTGTTAGGCAATCATTTATGCAACTTATGGCTACTGGTTTTCAACTTAATCAGTGTCTCACTCAGACCATTCATTAATTCCCAGTTTTTAAAAAATATTTGTTTAATTACAGTACCTTAGGTTTTTCTTACTATACTCTATGCTTACTTGCAGAAACACTGTTTGGGGTGTGCCCTTCTAACATGTTTTGCAAACGTTGGCACCTGTGTCTTTAGCTTTGTAAAGGAAATAGATCATATATGTTTTATATATTGGAAGGTATTTATGTCTCTGAATTTACAATTTTCATGGTATTTCTTTCAAAATATCTTTAAAATGAACAACTAACGGTAATCCTCTTTGTGCCATCATAGCTTCATCATAACCTCTAAAAGTAATCCCCTTTGTGAATCTATATGGTATTAAGTTGGTTTGATAATGAATGAATGGAGAAATCATTTTGAATGCACTTTAAAATGAGAATGAATTAAATCCACCATTATTGGATACATCTCTGAAAGCATCTACAGGTTTCTAATAAAACTAAACCAGTCATGGGCACATACCCCAAGGTGTCCTGATTAAAAACTGTAAAAAGGCATCTGAAATAACTAGCGACTGTTGTTGAAGGTATAAGTTGAGAAGCTGAGAATGACAGATGAGAAATGTTGTTGTAAATTTTTTATAAGGATAGATACGCTTTTTTCTCCGATCTCTTTATACATCAGTGGCTTAAAAGACTATGTTGAAAGAATAACAAAGTTCCCATGGGAATTCTACTCATGTTGCATACTATTTGATTTCATTCTTGGAAAAAAAAATGGTGTTATCCACTTTTCTTTAATTTCAAATTTCTTTGTTAAGGGTGTAAGATGCATAACAGCTTTCAGTTAGAGAAAAGAGAAACACCTTAAAAGTATGTTGTTTTTTGCTAATTAACTTGATGACATGTCAGTTCTTTAAGGGCTGATAAGTTAGATTGCACATATATTTTTGAAGTTCAGAGTGTCACTGTCGGTGAGGTGCTCGTGTGTTCTCCCCATTGCCGTACGCTTTTTCTCAGTGCTCTCCCCATTTTTCCCACATTATCCAAAACCTTTGGTTTAGATCGATTGGCTCTATATAATCTATCATGGATAGACAGTCTGTGCAAAGTTGATTACTGTGTTCCCCGAACACGGCTAATTGAGTTGGAACATAGGTGGATGGAGGAAATACTGATTTATTTCCTTAGCAAACTTAGAGGCACATATGCCAACATAGGTTTTATCCTACCCTTATTAAAGGAGGACACAGGGGGAATTTTGTCTTCTCCCAATACAATCTCCAGTCTTTAAGCTTGTATATTGAGTAGCACCTTCTTAACCTTCCAGCCAGATTTTTCTACTACTTCTGTATCCTTGCAAGACAACTCATTCAGTTCATTTTATTTTTGTATAGCATTCTTCAGAGCATTGTAACAAGTTCACAAGTAAAATACAATTATAAACTTTACAAAGTACTAATTACATAGTTCATAGACATAAAGGTACAGGTTAGTTTAAACATACGGTAAAGCAAATCTGAGAGTAGCTTTAAAACAATAAACACTAAATACACATTTAAAATAATACAAATATACTGTATATTGTGAAACTGAATGCGAAATGACTCTCAGCTTATCGCTCCTCCTGCGTGCTTCTCTAGACTGTTTCAAACTTTGTCCTGCAAGCTGAAAGGTGCCTTCCCATTTTAACTAAACACACATGGTGCGAACTTCAAAATGCCTTTAATCAAATATTGTGACTGACAGTTTAAGCAGATTCCAAAAAATTAAGAACATTTTATAAAATGGCATAATCTATACTAATAAACGGCAAAGCCCTCACTCACTCACTCACTGACTCACTGACTGACTGACTCATCACTAAATCTCCAACTTCTCGTGTAGGTAGAAGGCTGAACTTTGGCAGGCTTATTCCTTACAGCTTCCTTACAAAAGTTGGGCAGGTTTCATTTCGAAATTCTACGTGTAATGGTCATAACTGGAAGCTGTTTTTCTCCATTTACTGTAATGGAGATGAGCGTGAAACC
>JANRMT010062835.1:70523438-70572010 GCA_026402145.1 Polypterus bichir lapradei
AATTCTCTGCATTGCTACTTTCCACTCCTTTTCTGATATATTAATTGAGAGATCTTTTTCCCAGTGTCCTCTTGGAACTTTGAAAGGGAGGGACTGTAAAATAATTTTATATATTGCAGAGATGGTGTCTGAGTCCTTGAAATTGAGCAATATTTTTTCCAGCATGGATGAGGATGCAAGATGAGGAAAATCGGGATGGTTCTGTTTTTTATTGGCATCTTTTCGTATTAAAACTGATTAAGTGAGTGTTTGTGTTGCAATTACTTAGTACGTTTTCTTTAATTTTTCAGTTAAGCTGGCACATTAGTCTTCAATCTGCCTCAAAAATGATTTAAGATATGAAGAGGTAAGGGAAGTGACACCGAAGGTGGTAGGGATGAGAACGGTGCTGCACGGCCATGTTCAAATGTTAAAATAAAAATTACTGATTTGTGAACGAACTAAAACGAGAACAAAAACTGAGTAAAAATGAAAAAACAGCAATAGCATTTTCGTTCATTCCGGTTCCGTCATGCAGAAGGGTTGTTTGTAGGTTGGCGTGAGCGTTCACTTGTCTTACATTACGCTGTTCACTATGCGGTGATCTTGTAACTTGGGCTTACTATAGTCACGTGGCGCAACTTTCATAAAGGACCATTATTTGTTTGTTGAACACATTTGGCTCCTTGGGTTGAAGTAGTAAGCGCTTGTGGTTGACAATAGCGCGTTTTGCATGGATGTTTGTGGGTAAAAGCGAGAAAGTAACGTGTGCAAATGCTTTATTTACAGCTCAGATGATTATAAAACCAAATGTACCATGCAAGAAGAGGAAAAGAGTCTCAGAGTTTCAGTGCAGGGCCAACAGGATCAGTGCTTAGTGCAAGTCCAGCACTTCTGTGGCACCATGACTGCACTTCATACAGGAACATGCGGTCTCACCTGTCATCATAAAAAGTAAAAAAAAATAATGATAACATAAAATACATTTGTCCACTGGTTTGTGCTATAAATTTGTATTCTCTATGATTCCAATAATTCTGATAATTTTTATAGTGAAAATTGCTGAATTTGCACATTTCATGTTCAGATACAGGGGAGAAACGTGAGGTGCGACAAGAGGAGCCCTAACATTAAACTGAGCTGTCCCTCACACACGGGGTTGATGCATGCAATTGGCACGTGCCTGTTGCTGTCACTCTGTTGCCAATAAAATGTTTGGAAACACATTTATTATACAACCTGACTTTCTACAGTCTGGATAATATATTTAATAAATGTGTGCGACATATCCAGTCTTGCTGATCAGACTTATAAAACCGCAGTGAAAGGGCACAAGGTTGTGAGCCCAACAAGTGCTCGTTGCTGCTGTTCTTCTATGCAGAGGCTCAAGGCGCTAATAAGTTAGTGATATCAGAAAGTCAAGTGCACTGCAGTGGTACGTTAATTTTTATTTTTTGTTCCGACTGCCTGCCAAAAATGGAAGATTAAGAGTTTTTAAACTAAAGGAAAATAAGGAGAACTTTTACAAGAAAGTGACGAAGATTTTCATGGAGAAGGATAGGCGCATGGACTTCACTTACAAATAAAGGTAAGGCCATAAATGGTTTTCAATTTTATAAAAATTGGATCAGACTAAAAAAAAAATCCAATATTTAAAAACTAAATTTTGACCTTAAACCTTTGACCTCTATTAAAATTGATTAAAGCATCAGCATTAAAAGCTTTTAAAAACAACTAAATATTTCCATTAAGGTCAAAATTGAAATCGGTTTTTTTTGTACACCACTCTATACTTTCATTTGTATTGAATGAGCATGAATTGTGAAATTGCAACGGCAAATTTAGAACATATGGAGGGTGCAGAGCAAATGAGCTCTCTCCATGCTTTCTCGCCGCTATTAATGTAACGTTCCTTCTTAGCCAAATATGTATCTTACCTACAGTGGGATGCAAAAGTTTGGGAAACCTTGTTAATAGTCATTATTTTCCTGTATAAATCGTTGGTTGTTACGATAAAAAATGTCAGTTAAATATATCATATAGGAGACACACACAGTGATATTTGAGAAGTGAAATGAAGTTTATTGGATTTACAGAAAGTGTCCAATAATTGTTCAAACAAAATCAGGCAGGTGCATAAATTTGGGCACCGTTGTCATTTTATTGATTCCAAAACTTTTAGAACTAATTATTGGAACTCAAATTGGCTTGGTGAGCTCAGTGACCCCTGACCTACATACACAGGTGAATCCTATAATGAGAAAGAGTATTTAAGGGGGTCAAATGTAAGTTTCCCTCCTCCTTTAATTTTCTCTGAAGAGTAGCAACATGGGGGTCACAAAAAAACTCTCAAATGACCTGAAGACAAAGATTGTTCACCATCATGGTTTAGGGGAAGGATACAGAAAGCTGTCCCAGAGATTTAAGCTGTCTGTTTCCACAGTTAGGAACATATTGAGGAAATGAAAGACCACAGGCTCAGTTCAAGTTAAGGCTCGAAGTGGCAGACCAAGAAAGATTTCGGATAGACAGAAGCGACGAATGGTGAGAACAGTCAGAGTCAACCCACAGACCAGCACCAAAGACCTACAACATCATCTTGCAGCAGATGGAGTCGCTGTGCATCGTTCAACCATTCGGCGCACTTTACACAAGGAGATGCTGTATGCGAGAGTGATGCAGAGGAAGCCTTTTCTCCGCCCACAGCACTAACAGAGCCGCTTGAGGTATGCTCAAGCACATTTGGACAAGCCAGCTTCATTTTGGAATAAGGTGCTGTGGACTGATGAAACTAAAATTGAGTTATTTGGGCATAACAAGGGGCATTATGCATGGAGGAAAAAGAACACAGCATTCCAAGAAAAACACCTGCTATCTACAGTAAAATATGGTGGTGGTTCCATCATGCTGTGGGGCTGTGTGGCCAGTGCAGGGACTGGGAATCTTGTCAGAATTGAGGGACGCATGGATTCCACTCAGTATCAGCAGATTCTGGAGACCAATGTCCAGGAATCAGTGACAAAGCTGAAGCTGCGCCGGGGCTGGATCTTTCAACAAGACAACGACCCGAAACACTGTTCAAAATCCACTAAGACATTCATGCAGAGGAACAAGTACAACGTTCTGGAATGGCCATCTCAGTCCCCAGACCTGAATATAATTGAAAATCTGTGGTGTGAGTTAAAGAGAGCTGTCCATGCTCGGAAGCCATCAAACCTGAATGAACTAGAGATGTTTTGTAAAGAGGAATGGTCCAAAATACCTTCAACCACAATCCAGACTCTCATTGGAACCTACAGGAAGCGTTTAGAGGCTGTAATTTCTGCAAAAGGCGGATCTACTAAATATTGATTTCATTTCTTTTTTGTGGTGCCCAAATTTATGCACCTGCCTGATTTTGTTTGAACAATTATTGCACACTTTCTGTAAATCCAATAAACTTCATTTGACTTCTCAAATATCACTGTGTGTGTCTCCTATATGATATATTTAACTGACATTTTTTATCGTAACAACCACCGATTTATACATGAAAATAATGACTATTAACAAGGTTGCCCAAACTTTTGCATCCCACTGTATTTGTGTGTAAAGAATGCTGATGAGATATGAAACATAACCAGTAGTGAATGTGTGTGCTGCCAATTGAATAGTGAATATGCTACCCATTTGGGTTCATATGTTTGTAAATCTGATTCTGAAGGAGTCAGTGCCTCACCACCCATGAACCTCACTGCACGTCACTGCTTCAGTAATGGCAGCAGAAATCGTCAACGTTACATCGCCGAGGATCTCGTCTGTGCACCTGCATTGCAGGCGCTCGTCAAGCGAATGTTTTCACTGTGCAGCTATCTGTGCAAAGGACGTCATTGCAACAGGAACAAATCTCTCGAAATGTGTGCTTGTTTAAAGCTTAACAGCAACGTGCATGCACAGACTGGTTTCTTGGGTTGAAACACTTGATCCTGGTGACTATACTCATTAGGCCACTTGATCTGTTTGATCACTGATAGTCAAACTCTGTTTAATGCATTATGAACTGTAAGCGTATTTTGTTGACTGAAACATAACTTGCATTGAAATATGTGTAGGCCAGCATTTGTGGTCTTGCAACAGAGAAAAACTAAAATTGTACTAATATTAAGCCAGAACTAAATAAAATAAAAACTAAACATTTAAATGCAGATCTAAATAAAAATAAAAAAAAGTTGACTCCACTGAAAACTAGAACTAAATAAAAATAAAAAATAATTTTATAAAATAAAATTAAAACTAAAACTACAACTAATATCAGAACTGAAATATCACTGGTGACAATTCTGGTGGGGCAATTATTGCACTATTCAATTATCATCAATCAGATGGGCTACTAGAAAAACAGATATCAATTTGTTGAACAAACCGTGAAATATTTCTAAAGCAAACTGAACAAACTGAAGTAAAATGCAAAGTTTGCAAAAAGACAATAGAAGTTAAAAGCGGCAGCACATCCAGTTTATTTCACCACTTAAAACAGAAACAGGAAAATGGAAACAGTGTAAGAAAGCACAGGACAAAGATAAAGCCTGTCCTCAACCAGCAGCTCAAAACTATTCTTCACCATGCGTGGGCATGGACTACACAAGGCTCACTCCCTTTTACATATCCTGTAAGAAAAGCATCATTACATTAGGAGCAGAGCACGCCTTGTCTGGGGCTGGGAATCATGACTTCTTAGCCTGCAGTTGTGACTAGGCTACGATGCGGAGAAGAGCGAGCAGGCTGTCTATAATAGGCAGTCAAAGAGCTGTTAGAGTGCACTTGGAAGAAAGGACTCCTCTACAGGCAGCTCACTCTGGAAAGCAGAGGACAGAAGCTGGCTGGTGTGCTGTGCAAGCTAGGAGTTTGGGGAGGTTTTAATTGGTTAAGAGAACTGCTTGCTCATAATATGGAGCACTTTATGTATTGGATTGGGAGCTATTCCAAATAAGAGGGTATGAAACAAACCCTGTTACATGGGTACTATTAGCTACATTTGTCAGAAAACCTGAACAAGGGAGCAATGTAGGAGTGAATTTAATAGATTAAATAGGGTTAATAAATTTAAGCATTAAATTGAGATTGTAATAGGGAACAAGTCAAGTAATCCATATGCAACATGAACCCCCTGCTGCCCATTATAGTCACTGAAGAGTATGTGGAAGTATCTTTGGGTTAGGGTTTGGATTGTCAGAGTGCTTTCATAGATGGGGACTTAGGTTTATGTTTTTGCAGGGAAGAAATTGATAGTGAAAATATTTTTATATCTTTGAGGCAGAGGAATTCTTCTTTTGCAACTCACAACAATACACATTGCCTTACGTAACACCGGTTCATGACATTGTGTAATTACAGAAGTACACAATGAAGGGTAAGGCGTAAGAAACATGAACAGACTGCAGCTGGCAACATGTATACATCTTAAACAACACTGTAAAGGCAAACCATCTTTAGCCACTGATTGATTAAGATACTAAATCCTTTAAGGGTCATTAAGATATAGATGTATGTAGTGTGAGGGCACCAGAATGAAAGAGAGGTTTTGAAAGGAGGAAGCCAGACAAAATTTTACTGGCCAGCATGAGGACACAAACAAATGAGGTAGGTGCAAAAAGTATATAGTGTTTTAATTTATTAACGCAAACAGTGCAGGAGAAGGTTAGAACCATATCACTCCACCTAAACTGACAAGAAGTGCCCAGGAGGAAGGATGGGCATCCCGGCCAGGATCGGGGAGGATTTCTTGAACAGCCGGGAAGCCATAATGGGGGGATGGCCAGATGGCAGACACTACCCGGCCTGGGCGCCTTATAATTCCTGTCCTGGCTGGGATACTGGAAGGAAGGAGTGACTGGTGAAAGCCGGAGGCCAGAAGCAGTTAATTCCCCAAATTAACAGATGGCAGTCTTCATTGCAAGTAGTCCCAGTTTGGAGATTTGCACGGTTGCATGGGAATTGGAGTTTAGAAGAGCAGCCCTGTAGGGGTCCTTGGGTAACAGTAGGGGCCACTGCCGAGGAGGACCTCCCTGGTTTCCATATGAAGTGCTTTCCACAAGCCATGTCAGGAGGCAGCGGACGACACTCACTGGAGGAGAGAAGGAGAGAGCAAAAAGAAAGAGCAAAAGAGTGACTATTTAATTCTGTATATTGGCTATACTAATTGTTACATTTGAGCTGTGTGGATTAAAAATCCTTTATTTGAACCCGGAGTGGTGTTGGGTCTCGTGTGTCTGGGGATTGGGGGCTCAGTGACACCCCCTGTTGGTGACACAATTTTACCCTTAGTTAAAAGTTTAGTAGATATAGTTCTCTAACAGAATGAAGACCTATAATTCTTTTATAAGGTACTAAGAGAAGTGCTAAATTTTATTCAATTTACATTTCTTGTTGTACTAGTTACCTATAAAGTATTTGTAATACAAAAGAAATTCACCTTTCTAGGCTTTTAAAGTTTCTGTTTTATGTAGGGCACCAAAGGCTATAGAGGAAAGAGATGTCCTTGTCTGGCTTTCATTGTGTCATAGCCTGAAACTATCTTCTGTCTCAACCCTCCTTTCACCCCTAAGACCACCCTTCAAGTCGTGTTGCTTGGCAACACTAATTTTACCGAAGTCATGTGATAGAAAAAAATGAGTGCAATTAAGTGTTGTTTAGGGAAACAAAAAAGCATTGATTTTAAGTGGATGGCACAGTGGTTAGTGCAGCCTCATGTTTTCAGTGATTCTATGTCTATCCATAGTTTGTGTGGAGTTTACACATTATCTCTATGTCTAAATGCACGCTTCTCCATGGACTTCCTCCCAGATTCCTAAAGGATAAGATTAATTAACCACTCTACATTGACCTAGTGTGGCTAAGTCTGGGTGTCATTTGTGAGGCCTGTAGTGGACTTGATATCTTGTCTAGAGCTGTTTTCTGCATTGCACTAAGTGTTGTCAGTATAGATTCATGCCCCCACAACCCTGCTTGTATTAAGTGGGTTTGAGAACATATGTATGCGCAATTTCAAATTTTGCTTATATCTGCGTTCATATATTTTTCCACTGATTTTACCATTTTCCTCTATGAGGTTTATTTGTATCATAGAATTAGCATTTCATGTTTTTTATTTTTCTTATTCACCAAAGGCAGAAATTGTTACTAAATAACATAGCTGGACCATATATTTGTTTATTAAGATGGTTTCCTTTACCAACTGCAAGTATTGCCTCTTGGGAATCAAGTTTGTGCCCAATGGCCTCATGCCCTGTAGTCCCTTGCTTGAAAAGTTGTCAACAGTAAGGAATTATATTAAAAATGTGAACCTCTGTAAAATATGTGTGGGTCATTTATCCTTGGTTGCTTTTTCAAGCTTTGCTCATCCAATTTCACGACTCAGACTCATAGGCAGTAACCCTCTCTGTAATGCTCAAGAGGTATGCATTCATAGTATAGCACCACTTAAGCTCTCATGTATGCCACTGTCAGGACAATGGGGATACCAAAAGCCAATCAATGCCCTCTTCATTCTTAAGCCAGAAGATCAACCAGCATTTAAAGGTATTCAAGTTTTAAATTCTGTTCACAGACTGAAAATGTCAAATGTCATCTGGTTTCCAGCTGCACCCATGCCATCCTGCAAAGGAGTTCAAGTGTATTCTGAATCTATGCAAGACATTTCTAAAAATGAACCTTGGTGAATATTATTATTTGCCAGAGATTAAAGATAATTGACCTCTGAGCTTGACAGGTTTAATGGAACACTTTGTGGTCAGTTGATTAATAAGGAAATGATACTTTAACTTACCCTTAAACTGCCCTCTTCCATTTTTCTAACCCATGGTTCATTAGATCCAACAAGGCATACACAGCATTTTGATGAATTTTTGCCTTTTTTAGCTGTTAATAAGTAAACATGTTTTTACTGTGTGCTATAATTTATTCTTCTCTTCATGTAGGTATAACAGAATGATAAAGTGACTAGTACTGCTGTGTCATAAATCCAGGGACCTAGGTGCAATGCTGAGCATGGTCATTACCTGTGTCGAGCTTTCACATTCTCTGTAGTTTCTTCCTATATTCCTAACATTAGGACAGCTGATACTGAATTGGACTAAAGTGAATGTGAGTGTACATGATGAATTGATGTCCAGTCCACAGTTAGCTTCTTCCTACTGGCTATTGTTGGTTTAGACTCAGACTCAAGCTCTGGCTTCCCATGACCAGGCGCTGATTAACTGTGTTCAGAAAACTGAAGAATGGATCTTCAAGTGTGCTGCCATTTAAAAGAGAAAATTTTTAAAAAGATAGCTGACAAATCAATCAACTACATTCATACAAATATAAAAGAATTATTCCATAGTCACATTTTACGAATATTTTTTTCTGAGCAGTTATCAGTCAAACCTGAGAAGAAATGGTAAAAATTTAAGCATTACCCATAACAACAGGAAATGTAAGCATTTGGGAAATGCACAACTTGGCTTCATCATATTTCCAACAGAAGAATATAATCAGCAGTTCAAAAAACGAAAAGTTATAGACTTGTCAGTACTGACCTCCTATATTATTTACAGGAAAAAAATTGGACCACTATTATTTTTGATAAACATATTGAAATTTGTTTTGTCTGTTTAAAAATTATTTGCATATATCAGTGTCCCATACAAATTGGTACTTTTATAAATTTCTTTGCAGCGGAGAAGTAGTGTGTTAAAGAAGTTATGAAAAAGAAAATGAAAAATTTTAAAAATAACATAACATGATTGTTAATGTAATTGTTTTGTCATTGATATGAGTGTTGCTGTCATATATATATATATATATATATATATATATATATATACATACACACAGACACACACATGTAAACATTTATACATAGACATATATACATATAAACATATCTACATATACACATATCCACACATACACATATCTATAGATATATACATATACACATCAACATATATACATCTATATATATATATATATATATATACACACACACACACACATATACATATATAAAAGTAGAACATGGAAGGAGGATCACACTTGGTATGGCTTTACCAAAATAATTATTGATGGCGAATAAAGTATCCATTATTCATAAAGCTTCAATTAGTGATCTTTTTTTCTGCGTTAACCTCATATTTTTTCATACTTCTTCTCAAACCAAGGGGGTGCGAGGGTAAAATGAATCGGGAAGCGCTGATTTATATATATTGAATATACTGAAATAGTTTTACTGTCAAATAATACAAACAATACGCAGCACGTGTTTCGCCCTAATTCTGGGCTCATCAGGCGTACACACTCACCGCACCCCCTGTCGGGAATCGAACTTCGGACGTCAGCACTAGAGGCGAAGCCTCTCATGTTGCACCACGGCGTCTGTTTCGTTTATTTGACAGTATGTAGATCGGGGTGTATATATTTATATTTATATATACATATATATATATATATATATATATATATGTATATATATATATATATAGTGAACTTGAACCTGAACACAGGCAGACGGACAACATAGTTTCACCCAACACACGTTTATTTACAAACTATTTACAAACTAAAGTCACGTGCACAAACCCCAGTGCCTCCAGCACCGATTCCCCTAATGTCCAGGCCTCACAGTTCCACTGCCTTCCTGGCCGCCTCCAGTCCTCTCTCCAGCTCTGTCCTCTTCCACCCGACTTCCGCTACTGACTGGAGGGAGGCAGCCCCTTAAATAAGGACCCGGATGGGCTCCAGCTGCTTCCCGGCACTCCCCTTTGGACACACCCCTGTGTAGCGGAAGTGCCGGCTGCGCACCCGGAAGCCGTGCGGGTGTCCCTTGTCTTCTTCCCCCCAGCACTTCCTGGTGTGGTGGAAGTGCTGGACTCCAGGGTTCCTTAGGCACCAGGGCGCCGCCTGGCGGTGGCCACGGGCCCCTACAGGGTTGGGCTTCCAAGCCCTCTACCCGTGGCCCCCAACATAACCAGGACTGACGCCCCCTCACGGTCTGGAGGAGGCACAAGCCCGACCACAATATATATATATATATATGTATATATATATATATATATATATATATATATATATATATATACAGTAATCCCTCGCTATATCGCGCTTCGACTTTCGCGGCTTCACTCTATCGCGGATTTTAAATGTAAGCATATCTAAATATATATCACGGATTTTTCGCTGGTTCGCGGATTTCTGCGGACAATGGGTCTTTTAATTTATGGTACATGCTTCCTCAGTTTGTTTGCCCAGTTGATTTCATACAAGGGACGCTATTGGCAGATGGCTTAGAAGCTACCCAATCAGAGCATGTATTACATATTAACTAAAACTCCTCAATGCTATAAGATATGCATCCCGCGCGGTGTTTGTTTGCTTGTCTCTGCCTCTATCTCACCCTCTCTGACATTCTCTGCGCCTGACAGAGGGAGTGTGAGCAGAGGTGCTGTTTGCACAGGCCTACCTCCTGCTAAAAGGGGGAACCCCATTTTTAAAAATATTTTGTGGAAGCAACCCGCACAGCAGTCGAACAAGCACTTTCATCGCGACACGCAAGCCTGCACCAACGCCTCTGGAAACGCTCGCAGAGGACCACGCCTAACGGACGTCTGGTATTATGGGGAAGAAGAAGGGCAAACGCGCCCTGAAGACAGCGACGCCTCTACCCGGTGTCGTCGTTGCGGATGCACGGGACGGCGGGGCGGCGGAAGAGGCCGCCCACCCGCTGGGTATTCGAGAAGACGGGATTCGGGAGGTAAGTCTCGCGTCGGATGGTGATACGCTTGGCGGGACTTACCCTGCGGTCCCCTGGTCTTGTTTTTTAGTAGGGGGCTGCCCGAATCCGCGTCTATGGCCAAAGCACGCCGACCCGTGGAGTGACAACGAGACGGCGACGGGAGACGAAGAGGAGCCGCTGTTGACTGCAGAATGGCTGCGGGGCCGAAGCTGCCCGGAAGACTCTTCCCCGAAGGTGTCCGCTCATAGGGTGGAGGGAGCGTCGGAAGACCGGAAGTTACTCCCAAAAACAAGCACGGGATTGGACGGAGTGTGTTGTGTGCCTGCCGATGAGTACAAGAAGGCGGGACCAACGAATGTCAATCCTGGGACGCTCGAAGACCCAGTGGAGCATGCGCAGGAGCTCTACAGCTCCCAGCCGGCAGGTGAGTCTGAAAAGTGTATGACTTCAGCGCCGGCTGGCTTAAGTGACTTGTTGTTGGCTGTACAGGAGTTAGAGAAAGTCTTTCGTCCTGTACAGCCTCTCTTACAGGTACTGCAAAATTTGACTGGGGTAATCAAGACGCTGGAGGAGACTGCGGACGCGTCCCTGAGAGCCGTACTGGGGTGGTTAACGCGGCGCGACGTGGGATTCTCCAGTCAGTCCGATGCTTCGGTACAGGTAAGTGACACCGGTACCGAACATGATTATGGAATCCCTAGCGAAAAGAACCCGGATGTAACGGAAGGGATCCAAGTAGCAGGGGTTCCGACATTAGATCGGGGGACGAGTACTGAGACCGCAGTACAACCGGAGTCGGAGGGGCGGTGCCGGCTTGTATGTGTCGGCACCGAGAACGCCCCGCGCCAAGAAGCGGCGGCGCTCGGAACCCGATCGAGAGGTGTGCAAACAGCACGGGGTCCCGCTTTAATTCATAAGGGGATCCAAGCTGTTGCAGCACTCCAGAGTAACGGGAGGCCCTGGAGAAAAACGGAGGGGTCTCCTGACAGGTCGAAAAGAGTGTACGAGAGCTCGTGGGTGGTAAGAGAGCTCTCTCCGAGGCCATGGAGAGCTGCCCCAAGCCAAGCTGAACAGATACAGGCACAGGCGTTCCCGTCCTGTTTTCAGGCCAGGAGAACACCTGAAAAGTAAGGGGTGCGCCGGTGTTACAGGTGCCATGGAGTTTGGCATTTGTGGAGACGTTGTCCATATGCCCTGAGCAAAGATGCCATTAGGCGGCGTTGGGACGACGTCTCCGCACCTGTCTCTTGTTTTGCAGGTCTAGACCATGGAAGATGGTACTCCGGGACCCCGCCTTGGGAAACTGTTAACCCTCGCGGGACGGGCCGCTTTGCCGGATGGGCTTCAGCTGGTGAGGGGGCAGTGTCACAGATGTACGGGGACACTGCCCAGCCGGGACGCCTGGACAGTCCCCAACTAGGGCAATACTTCTCCTCGGCCACGAGAGGGCAGCCGCCCGGGTCTATTTGGGGGCCACAAAGACGGAGCTGGGATGCCTGTGAGAGGACGTGGCCACCGCCAGGGGGCGCCGGGACAGTTGGAGAATCCTGGATGGCAGCACTTCCGCAACACCAGGAAGTGCTGCCGGAAATAATTCCAAGAAGACCCGGAGTGCTTCCAGGTGCTTTCCTGACACTTCCGCCACACCAGGAAGTGACGTCAAGGAGAGCACCTGGGGCTCATCCGGGTCAGGATAAAAGGGGCCGCCTCCTTCCTGACAATGAGCCAGAGTTGGGAGGAAGGAGACGAAGCTTGTGAGGAGGAGGAGGAAGGAGGTCGAGAGAGAGAGAGAGAGAAAGAGAAAGAAAGAAAGAAGAAGAAGAAGAAAGGAAAGAGAGTTGCTGAGATAAGGCATAGTGGTTGCAGTGGAAAAAATAAATAAACAAGAGTGTTTTGGACATCCTGGTGTCGGTCTGTCTGTGTCTGGGGGTACGGTTTCCACAATATATATATATACTTCTGTAGCCACAATAAATGCCTTTATTTTATAGACAAACCAGGGATGAACAACTTCCTTTCTACTGCAGCCACAGCCGCGAGACACATAAAAAACATCAATAATAACTTATAAATGTGCAATATCATTTAGGAAAATCGCAACATTTTACTCACCAAAAATTCGGATTATTTGTAAACAAAATCCATCGTCCTCTCTTTCCTCAAAAACAGTTCAATTACTCTGTTGTACGGATTATCCGAGCGCTTCAGTTCCATCAAAACCTCACTTTCTATCGTCATCGAAGCTAATGGTGAAAGGCGAACCCGCCGTATGGTATTCCCGGCATAAGTTTGAATTCACTTTAGGGCTGAAAATGTCCGCTCGACAGAAGCAGTGTACACGGGAATGGTCACCGCCAAATATACCAATGTGAACAGCTGCCCCATGCTCTCATTCAGATTTTTCTGATGAAGGAAGTCAAGGAGATCAGTGGGAGATTTTCCTGCAAAATCATCCATAGCATACATTACAGTCAGTTCTGTTTTTAGCCGAGACAGATCAAAAAGCGCTCCGTGGCTGTTGTGTTAAAGTGTAGAAGGCTACATGCGTGAAATTTTTCTTGTATTCCCGAAACTTTTGAGGCTCGAGGAGCGTGACAAACATCAGGTTTTCATGGTCTTGAAATCTGGTCTCGGAGCGTTTGTGGTGCGTTCAATGGCGTCGTAGACTTCCTCATATCGGCTTCTATCCAATCAATGGGTCTGAATACGGTGATGTTGCCGTACGCCTGCTAAAGGGCCCTACTGACAACAACTCAAAATCTGATTGGTTGAAGTCCGTCCTTTCTCCTTGCTTTGCAGTTCTCTACTGTTTTATTGTTCATTTATTACGATTGTTATAGTTATTGTGTAGCTATTTTAGATTTAGTTTACTGTTCAGATACCCATTTCCTTTATTTAATCTGCGGGCTGTCCCCTATTTTTTTGTTCCTTTATTACGATTATAGTTATTTATTGATTCCCTTCTTTGGTTGACTGCCTGCCCATATAAGGCGCTCCGCTGTTTTTTTGTGAAGCAGCCTTTACACAGCTTCTCCACTGTTTTATAAACAAACGCCATATAAGGCCGTCGTTTTTCCTTGCTTCGCCAACTAAGCAGCCTTTTTATTTAATCCACGGGTTCACCGCTGTTTTATTGTTTGGAGCTCTTCCTTCTTTTCTACGTACTGCGGTCATAGTCAGTTCACGTGATTACGTGGGAGGCGTGATGATGTCACATGCACACCGTTTCCTCTGTGGCAAGACTCACAAATGCATTTTCAATATAATGCATAATTTTGTAGCTCATGTTTCAAAACCTCTAAATACATTTTAAAAAGTAATAATTAGTATTCATTTATATATTAACAGAAATTGCTTTAGGATTGTGGGAAGGCAGAAGCCAAACTGAGATGAGTTGCCAGTCTATCACAAAGAACACTTACTCACACTGGGAATATTCAGAGTTGCAACCTAATGTGCATTTCTTTGGGATGTGGGTGCAAAACCAGAGGTCCCGTTGAAAAAAGCTCATTTGGTAAAAGTGGAAATTGTTCAAACTCTACAAAGACACTAGGCTAGCACCATAAATTAGCAAAAGTTCTGCCCAGACATTGGATATATAAGGTGCCCAGCTAAACTTCCTGACTAAATGGAATTTCTGTTCATTGTAATGGAGGCCAAATGTCAGATGAGCTTTATTGTCTATATTTATTTACCATTAACTCATTTGGACACTTTAAATTCCCTTGAAAAGACTTAAGATAATTGTTTAATAGGTTTATAGGGTTTTACTGTAATGAATGTTGCATTAATTTATGTGAAGCACTGTGAAGTCCCTGTACTTAAACTTATTTATAATAGAAAAATATAGCAGCTATGGGTGATCCTGAATAGACAAATTACTTTTGACTTGTATGAGAAAATTCGTAACTTTTAAAGGAGCCAAGCAGAGCGATATCTTAATGTGCTGGTATTCAGTAGTATGAGGTCTACTTTATTTACCTCCATCAGACTGTTTTTAATTAATTTCTAGAGTTATGTGTTAATTATCATCATTTATGTGTTAAGTACTCTTAATGTAATTATGTAGAGCTTTACTAACAGACCTCTCTGAAATGAGAGGGTATCAAATGTAAACAGATGGTTTTCATCCACTTACTGGGTTAGTCGTCCTCAGAATTGATGCTACCCTGGGTCCTCTGACTTGTAGTATGTATTAGCAGCTTCAAGCTGTCCTTGTACAAGTGAAGACAAACTAAAATTGGAGGACTAGTGTGGCAAGGGCTTTAACTAATTACACAAAATCACCGTAAGAAACGCTTATAAGTAGTCATCATGACTTTTCTTCTTTCATTTTCTCTGGGTGTGTTTGTTTTCCTGTTGTCTGTTATATTTAATGCATTACTTTGTAATGAAACATGTAAACTAGTGAATATGTGAGGTCTTTCATGCCTTTGGCCCACTTAAACTGCATTCCCATAATGGAAAATTAGGTTAGAAAAATAAAAGGATTAAAATCGAAGGCAGTAAATGAATATTGCACTGGTAATTCTGTCCTAATGTTGTAAGCCATAAAGCTTCTGTTTGCCCAAAACATAAAACTATAAATGATTTATTTTATAATATAAATATTGCCAGCATAAGCCTACATTAAAAGAAGTGATCCCAGTATACATGGGCTGTTAGTAATTTTCCTAATAAATTACTAAGATTTCCTTAGAGTTTGCATTTCAGTTCCCTAAATTTATACACTGGTGCGACAGCATTTTATAACAAATATACTATAAAATGTTTCACTTCCTTTATATGCCTTTCATGATCACAAAGCTCCTGTTTACTGCTGTATTTCATGTCCTTTTAAAGACATACTGTATTGTTTTATACTCCTGAGTTTTTAGCAAGGTCAGGTGGTAATCTTAGTAGAGTGAGACCTGCCCAGTGTGTCATACTCTTTTTATCAGCTTTGTGTTTCTGGAGTTCTAGTATGATATCCTCCTCCATGTACAAACCGTTTTTCTCACAACTAATTTTAAAATGTTGGTTTATTTTTCTTTCAAATGTTCTGAGTCAGTTAGATCAGAGATACTGTATTTATTTGCAAGTTTCCGTTTTTCACTTAAAACGTGATATGATGATTGTTTGCTATTTGTATTTATTTACCCTTCACTGCACACTAATCCTCTTTCCATCTTCATTTCAAATGAAGATAATGATCTTGATGGCATGTAAGGCTCTTTTCTTGTAAACTTTATGAAAAATATCCTGAAGCTGCATACATATAATTAGCTCACTCAGTTTAAACCAACAGATGTTAAATGGAATTAGACTGGATTCAAATAAAAATTTAAATAAAGTTGTCTTAAAGAAATCCTACTATGCAACACAACTGAATATACCTGAATCCTGCAAACAAAATAATTTCATTTTTGCAAGAAAGACATTTTTGAAGAAGCCTAAGGTAATACTTTCAGAGTCTCTTTATCTGTATAAGTTAATAAAATATCTGGAGAGATACAAAAAGAATTTTCTTCCTGGTATCACGTGCAGTAGGTGGTGTTACCGGTGTGGTTTGGTCACACATGCTGGCTACCAATGAAATATAGAGTTGTACTCGAATAAAGCTGATGTGAAGAATCACAGGAAAGTATACCCAGCAGTTTCCAATTTGGGATCTAGTAATATTCCAAGGAATTTCCTGCTTCAATGCAAGTGTAAACAAAGCCAAATTATTGCAGTTAAATATGTGAAAACTGTCTGAAAATTGATTAGATTCTGAAATAAGAACACATTTCTTCAAGGATGACCTTGTCAAGTTTGGTTCCCATGAAACGTAACCCTGTACCTTCTAAACCAGAACTAAGTAGCTGATGTCTTTTACCAGTAAAGGGTATGATGAACTCCAGTTAAAGCAAAGTGGGGAGGAGAATATTATTCCTTAAATGGAGGTTTTGCAGATTTTTGGAATGGTATAAGTACCGAAGCATGCATCTTCAGATCCTTGCTTATTCGTTTTTGCTTCTGCTGTTTTTCAGTTTTGCATTCATACTACTGTTTATGCCTCATTGCATCTTTGTAATTACAGCACATTGTGTAAAATAATAATTATATAAAACTTAAATAATATTTGCACACTGCTGTTAACATGTGTTTTTTTTTGTTTTGTTTTTTGAACAAAAAAAAGTGTTGTTAGTGGTCAGTGACCTTTTGTAGGCATTTAAGAATTCTCACTGCCTTACTGGGATTTCACTTCTTTTTATGAACCATATCAACCCAGGAAATTGCTAAGTGGCTCTAACATCTATGAGTTAATGAATAGGTTGTATGTGTGAAAGGTGTTAATTTATTTGATATATTACCAAATTATTCCATTATCCAACCCTGAACTCATATTCAATATTACCCTGAGCTTTAGACTTTGCAATCCGGCTGCAGTCCAAAGTTCATTCTGATTTCAGTAGTTCCTTAGTCTCTCTGGTGCAGAAATGCTAGTCACTCCTTCATTACTCCACATCAAAGCTAAATAGCTGCTGTTCTTTTCTTAGAGGTCAGTGTTAGTTTTAACAGATTTCAGTAAATTTAACAAACTGTTGCCAGAGTCCTAGCATTGATGAAATGCAACAGCAGTATAACATCAACACTATGAGACAACAGCCACCCTGCAATCTCAATGATATTTTAAGGAATGATCATTCACTTCCAGTATATGGCTACTACTCTGGGGATCATTTTTTTGGTCCCTCTATGATGCTATTGATGAAAGTTTTCATATCAGACATGAATATCCACCTTTTACCATGATTTTAGTCCTGCTATTTCCATATTTTATTTCTTAGCTGACTCTTTTTTACAAACTTTGCCTGTAGGCATCTTTTGTTCATGATTGTATATTCAAGTTTGAAGCTGTTCTGCTTTAGATGAAAAATGATAGAAGAATTATTTTAAAGTGGACCAGGAGAAACAACGCAAAAAACCCCAGTCAAACAGGAAGAAAATGTCAAAACAGAAAGTACACCACACTTTTATTAACTTATCCAAATCACAGAAACAAAATCTCAAAATAAAAAAAACAAAGATCTGAAGTTCTGAGTAAAACAAAAGGAACATTGCTCCATGCAAGGGTTTCTTATAGCAGCCAAGAATCTTGGGCACTTTCTGAAGGGCAATGCCAGCTTAAATACTGTCAAACTGATGACATCATGTGACTCGGCTTCTTAGACCATACCCAATAGCATCTGACCTTTGCATCATTGCAACAAGGCTTAAAATGGTAGAGCCCTTTAGGAGAATAAAATCAAACAAAATGCCATAAACAGTCATTTTTATTCCAAAAACAAAGTGCACAAAATGAAAGTGGAAGAACTTATAAAGCTTAGAAAAAAAATTAACAAGCTCAAAAATATCCATTCATGACAGATGCCACAACAGCAAAAGTCTTTTTGGTTTTTCAGTTCCCATCTATTGATTTCCTAAACCTATGTAGTGTAATGCAGTGCGACACAGACAGACAGTCTATCCTGGACACCTTTAGGTGGTATTGTGCTTGTCTGACATATTCCTGTACAGGGGGTCCTTGGGTTACGACACGGTTTCGTTCCTACAACAGTGATGCAACCCGAATTTTAGTGTAAGTCAAAACACACCCTAGCCTAAGTCACTTACCTATCCTAACACATTTGCAAAATCATAATCATATAGAACATAAAAACACAACTATCCCACAGGAAAATGACATAAATATACTGTATTGTACATTGTACTATAGTAACAGAAAAAATGAGTAAAAAAAAAAATCCTTACCTTTATTCCTTGTCACGTCTCAATTTTTTGAAGTGTTTATGGGAGTGAGCGTTGTAAATTCGAAATGTTTGTCGAGACGTTGTAACCCAAGGACACCCTGTACTTTATGATGGTGTTTATTTTGCAAGGTACTGTATTAAAATGGATTAATCTGACGGTAGTTCATTAACTGAAAATCAAAAAATTGCAGACTCACATCACTTTTGTATGCCACTATGTGATTGACCAGGACACATAACTTGCCTATATACTATTTTTAAGAACAAGTAACTCCGCATTCCATGGTATGCTGTTGTTATTGTTGCATGTTTAAGGTGACACATTATTATTATACATATTTTTTTGTTATTTAAATGTGTTGTTAAGGTCACTCAATGAGTCAGAAGCAAGAATTGCAGTTGTAACTGTGTGGTTTGAAGTGCAGAGCTTTATCCATTTTAAAAAGAACTGCCTACCTTTTGAGTTGTCCTTTAGAATAGTGCACTTCATCAAAGGTGTTATGTGAAAAAAAACGGATTGATGAAGAACATAGATACTACTAGTGTACAGTGTTGCGCAAGGTTTCTTGTAAAAGAGCATATTTTAATAGCCAGTGTTTCCTGATTTTTTTTATCAATTTGGCTTTTATTGATTTCTAAAATCTAACATGTTAATTATCTAACTTGTGAACATTCCTGTCAATAGTATTATTTCTATTCTATTATCTCTATAAAGTCTGACATGAAGTTCCCCAGCCTATTCACTTTACCAGCTGATGTTCATGATAATGATGTCCAGTTTCTAAGAAAGACTGCCTTTTACTAAACCTTTGACATTGCGAGCTTGTAGCCTGCATCACTGACATCAGTGTCAGAGTGTCAACAGACCTCCTTCTGTAATTGTTTGTTTTTATCAGTGTTGGTTTTTTTTTCTGATTAATCTCGGACACCGACAAAACCACGACGGACAAATGAGCGCCGACAAACCCGCTAACTGGTTTTCGACAAATGCGCGCCGACAAAATCGCGAAAGAGGCCAAGAGAGTGGGACGCCCTTGCTGCAATTCTACATACATATGCAGGACGTGATCTTAAGGAGTATCTGCATGCCGTGCTGATGGCATGCCGCGTCTCATAATATTGACTTCTAAAACAAACATTATTATATATGCTTTAAACTAGTAAATCATATTTAATGAAACTTCGGCGCGATTTTGACGGCGCGCTTTAATCGGCACTATTTTGTCGGTGCGCATATGTCTATCGTGCAAATGTCGGGTCACAAAGGCATATTTGGTTGGTCTCCAAAGTCTGAGACTGCAAAATAGTTATCTGTAAAGGTCAGTTTCATCCTCACTGTGTTCTCCTGCAATTTGCTTTTTTAGGGTTTATCTGTTTCTTATAAAAAGAGTGATATAGTCAACAAATGCTGCATAGAGATTTTTGTAAACTCAGTTTGATGAGTTGATCCTCACTGTTTATCTATGAATTGAATAACATTTTTACTGAGTTTGAGTTAAGATTTTCCATTTTATTTATGCAAAGGTATTGAGAGAACATTATCTGGAAAGTGAAAATAGACAAATTGTTTATGTACTTTCCTGGACCTTCATAATTCAGTTTTTTGGATATGTGGAGCTAGAATCTGTTACAAGCAGCATCAGGTACAGGACAGAATCTGTCATGGACAGGGTACCAGTTATTTAGGCACAATAGGTCGTTTTATATTTTTTTTATATAATTAATGTTGTATCGAGCAGAATGGCAGGACACTCAATGACACTGCCCATCAGATTCAATGTCCAGCAACCTGTCTCTGGTCTTTGTGCAGTTTACATGTTCTCACCCAGATGTCTGTGGGTTTTTTTCAGGTACTCAATTTTCCTTCCACGTCCCAAGATGTTAGGTTAACGAGGCTGGCATTGCGAGGAAGTGGTGCCCCACCACATTGCTAGTTCACTCACAGTCCTGAACTGAGTTAAGCAAGTTTGAAGATGTTATTGTATTATGGCTTTAATTCTAATTATTATTTTCAGATTATTTAGGCTGCATGGCGGTGCAGTGGTAGTAATGTTACCTTCTAGTAAGGAAACCAGGGTCCAGGTCCTCCCAGCGTGGAGCCTACATGTCCTCCCCATGTCTGCATGGATTTTCTTCACATGCTGTGGTTTCATCCCACAGTCCAGAGACATGCAGATTACGTGAATTGGTGACACTAAATTGGCCCAATTGTGTGTGAGTGTGTTCACCCTGTGATGTGCGCCCCGTTCATTGGATTGTTTCTGCCTTGCAACCAAAGCTTACTGAGATAGACTCCAATCCGCCAAAACCCTGCTCAGGATTAAGCATGCTTAGAAAATGGTATGGTATGGCATTTTCAGGTAATGTAATGTTATTATTGCATCAGCAAGTCAAAAATAAACAAATGAGCCATGACAAATTTCTTAAATCTCCACCTTTTATTATAATTTTATTTTCATGAGAGATGGCTCTTTGCACAAATTTACAGCATTCTGTAAACTAAATGAGTACGTGTATTTGCTAAAATTCAATGAACAATGCAAATTCATGCTGCAAGACTGGGTCTTGTACAGCATTAGGTTACTATCTTTCTAACCAAATATTAAAATTCCACGTATCTTGCTCCTACAAATTCTAGCCATAGCATCTCCATGACACTGCTGTTGTTTTCCTCCCAGCTAAAGTATAATAGGCTAATGGTGTGTGATCATTTTTATAATTTTACCCTGAATTACTAGTTTGTGCATCACAAGATGAATGGGAGGATTTTTTAAATAAAAAATAAACTCCAAAACACTTTGCAGTGCTTCTTCTTAATGGATTTGTTACTAACAAATGCAATGAACATACTGTATTTAAATGTCTTGGATCTTTTCTCCATTTCCAGAGACTAGAAATCTTATCTGTACATGTTTGTGCCTCAATTAGTTGCAGTTTTTTTTTCCATCTGATGGTGATTTGCAAACTCTACTTATTTCTTCATTTTGTCACATTTTCATTGATTGATTGAGCGCTATAACCAGTTTGTAGGTTACTAACTAGAATACCCTTTGAAATCTAAGTAATCAGTATAGAACTCATGGTTACTGTTTGCAATGCACCATACATTGCATATGTCTCAGTTATATGCTATTTGTTAAGGGATTCGTAAAAGCAGTGTAAATGTTTGTGAAGCACCCTCTATTGGAATAACAAATGCAATGCATTTTATTGCTAAAATTGTCTGTGATACTCCATTTTTTGGAATGACAGGCATTACTTTCATTATGTGGAAAGCACTGAGGGTTTTTGTCTTACAGATCCAAAGTCTTGGGTTCAGGCCAAAGTTTGTGTGAAGTTTTCATGCTTTCATCATGTCTGTATGAGTTTTCTCCATGTAGTCCAGTTTTCTACCATAACCCAGATGTGTACAATTTAGGCGATGGACAGCTTTGCGACAGAGTGAAGTTTATGTTCATGAAGTTGCCTTTTGATGAATGGATACCAAATCTAGGGTTAATTCCTGCCTTGCACCCAGTGATCCTGGGAAAGGTTCTGGCTCCATGTGAGCCTGTAGTGGAAAAAGGAGCTTCAGAATCCCGATTGATGGGTAAAGGTATTGTGAATTTTAGAAAAATTACATTGCCAAGTCTCATTTTTATTGCACGCTTTTGAAAGAAACATTTGCCAGATGAAAAATTACACAAAGAATTGTTTTTAAAAAAGTTTCACAATCTGATTAAAATGCTGTTAAGTGCCTTTTATTTGCTCTTTCTAAATTCTCATACAAATTGAAGTTCTATTTTTTGAGGCAAAGAGGCATTCAGTACTCGTTTAAGCCATTAGGGGGCATCAGAACCATGCATGAACTGTAACTTTCGAATGAGTTGGTGCATGTCAACAGCTGATGAAATTCAAAGCACAAAATTTGCTTCCTCTTTTTAAAAAGTTGCTATTTGTAAATATTAGTTTACAGAAATAGTTCTCAACATAAATTGTTTCAATAAGATTTTATGTTTTACAGGCAAAACCTCAATATAGGCCGAATGACAATTCACTGTTCAAAATTTCAAAATTCTGTTGTTATACAATCGGTGAAAAACATCCATCCATCCATTTTCCAACCCGCTGAATCCAAACACAGGGTCACGGGGGTCTGCTGGAGCCAATCCCAGCCAACACAAGGCAGGAACCAATCCCGGGCAGGGTGCCAACCCACCGCAGGACACACACAAACGGGCCAATTTAGGACCGCCAATGCACCTAACCTGCATGTCTTTGGACAAACCGGAGCGCCCAGAGGAAACCCACACAGACACGGGGAGAACATGCAAACTCCACACAGGGAGGACCCAGGAAGCGAACCCGGGTCTCCTAACTGCGAGGCATCAGCACTACCACTGCACCACCGTGCCACCCCTAGGTGAAAAACAACTGATTGTAATTCTGGCTAATAGAAAGAGAGACTGGCAAGGCTTCTTTTGATGTTTAGTTTCTCTTTGGCACAGAGTGGATTTGCTTGTGGAAGTTTTTACTTTTGTCTTTTATCACTAAAACACAGCAAAAATGCATCTGACTTGTATCATATGTTTGTAAAAATACTGTCAGTCGTCATTCATTTGGTAAAGCTTTTCACATTTTTATTTTTTAAATTAATTTATTTATAAATCCATACATTTAGCTTGTCAGAATCAGAATATTACAGAACATAAAAGGGGTATGTGATTTCAAAAGTTGGCTGTGATATTTTTTGTGAGTTGTTAGAGCTGTTCATTAGTTGGGCAGTATCCTGGCATAACTGACCTTTTAGCCCAGTGGGCAATGGTGGTGGGCTATTCCACATGGTGATATAGACAGTGTTTCAGCATAAGTGCATCATGTTGCTAATGTATAGTGGCAAGAATGGCAGAACACCTAGGTATGTGTACAGCTTATACTATTTGTCTGAGAGGAACTGGGCCAATGTTGTCTGTATTTTCATATTTACATTTACATTTATTTGTTTAGCTGACACTTTTATTTTTTGACACAAAACGACTTAGAAATGTCTGAGAACTGTTGTCTGTAGTTTAATGTATAAAGCCAGAGAGGTATCCTACATATCCTCATGACAGTAGCCAAAAACTAACTAGGCCTAAAAACTTCAAAAATAACGTTTGTCAATATAAACCTTTTGTGAGAAAGTATAACATTAGGATGTAACAATAACGCTATAAACAATAAATGAGACATTAAAATGAAGTTATTTTGCCTGTTTACCAAATCTAGCTTGCTTTTGCATAACTCCATTCAATTCAACCATTGCTATTAAAATATATTTTGTTATTAGCAATTTTAAATAAAAACATTCATCACAGTGGAAAAATAATGTAAATTCAAACCTGTTATCTAGGACAATTAAAATCCTAGGAATCTGGTAAACATTTTGAATAAATAATCAGAATTTAGACATTTATATGTAATTCAGAACTGAGTATCAGATTACAGCAACTCAAAGCTGGCAAAATTATTTTTCATTGTATTTTTACATTTTTTTGCTGAGTAAAGTGCACTGTGCATTTGTAATGTCTGCTAGCATGACAGGGAGACTCCTCCAGTTATTCAGTTATTTAAGCATATTTGTCATTCTAATGCTAATTTTCATTAAAAAGGTATAAATAGTCTGCAAAACTGAAATTTGGTCATTTATTAAGGGAATGAAAGCACACAGTCTCATTAAAAGTATATACTCAAAGGTTGGGGCAGCGTAAGCAAGCAAACCTCCTGCAAAAACGTGAGGTTTTAAACCAAACTCATGAAACAAAACGACATGCTTAATATGCTGTTCCTTAAATCACTAAGCCCCCATCCACAGCAATGCCGCTTTCTTTTGTAACATAATTTTTTTTCTCATCGATATTATTCTGAACTGCAAATCAAGGTTTCCTACTCCAACCCCATGCATAATTTGGGAAGGGACAAAAATTATTCTTTCAGCAAAAGCTCCTTTCCTGTGCACACCACTAAAATGCTTTTAAAACTGATGTGATGCAGACATTTTAACTGCGTTTAAAGTAAGTCACTGGAACATGAAAATTAGCATTCAAATTACTCTCTAAAAGAAAATTAAAGTACAGAATTAACACAAAAGCAGTCACAGTCTCCTGGATGGTTGAAACAGGCGAGTTGCAACCTCTGTCATTGCTCCAGAAGAAACAAAGAAAAGGGAAATTGTAAGAGCACAAATACATGCAATATTTTAAAAACTTTAAAAAAAACTTTAAAAAAACTTTTGGTAGGTTCTAACTACAGTAATTCTTTTCTAAATAGATTTTATCTTCAAATTTGGTGAGCATTTAAATAATGTTTATAAAATCAGTAAAGATTTTCAAATCTACATCCATCCATTATCCAACCCGCTATATCCTAACTACAGGGTCAAAGGGGTCTGCTGGAGCCAATCCCAGCCGACACAGGGCGCAAGGCAGGAAACAAACCCCAGGCAGGGCGCCAGCCCACCGCTGGGCACACATACACGACCACACACCAAGCACACACTAGGGACAATTTAGAAACACCAATGCACCTAACCTACATGCCTTTGGACTGTGGGAGGAAACCGGAGTACCCGGAAGAAATCCACGCAGACACGGGGAGAACATGCAAACTCCATGCAGGGAGGACCCTAACTGTGAGGCAGCAGCGCTACCCACTGTGCCACTGTGCCATCCATTATCCAACCCACTATATCCTAACTACAGGGTCACGGGGGTCTGCCGGAGCCAATCCCAGCCAACCCAGGACGCAAGGCAGGAAACAAACTCTGGGCAGGGTGCCAGCCCACCGCAGACTTGTATACAGATATATGTATATAAGTGTGTGTGTATATAAATTATATATAAGCTTAAGCGCCACCGTGCTGTCCCAAATCTACATGGTTTCACTATTATATGTCTGTAGCAATCATGTTAGGCATTATTGTATTGAGCCAAATTACTAAAAAGAGTTAAATATGTTCCAATGAAACATGGGGAGTAGAGAAAGTCAAAAAGAAGAAAAATGAGTAAGAATGGATTTCAAGCAGCATTCCCGTTCTTATTAACAAAAGTTGTTTAAAGTTTTTATTTTTTTGTTTTTTTTTATGTTGGATGTTATGTTGCTGGTGGGAAGAGATGTGGGAATCAAAAGTAGATATATCATATAGGACACAAAAAAGGATAGAAATGGCCCTAATGTTAGGCACCCTTCTTCCATCAAGTTCCTTTTGTTAACAGCAAAGAAATATGATTATACAGTATTTGTTATTCTTATTAAGTAATAGATAAAATAAAGGGTATTCATATCCGTTAGTTGAAGAGGTGTAAATCAGCATAGACCAACATACTTGGTGTACACCGTCTTTAACTGCCAGGCCTTGGGAACGTAATCAGTCAGTGTGCTTAAAGGCACGCACAAAACCGAGATATGGTGAGAAACCCAGTTAAGGCAGAAACTTGGTTTCTTAAAGACCTCTGTTTGCATGCGCAAGTACATTTCAGGAGTTCTCCTTTGGGAAAATGTTCTGACGTCATTAAACTGTGCAAAAGGTTTAAATGTCATCATTGGCTGCTATTTATCCAAAAAGAAGCATGAAACCTCTGATAATTTTCTTGTGTTTTATAAATACTTTTAGTCCTTCATGTACTGTGAAGTAAATAACATCCATCCCCTTTTTACATCCTCAACCTGAGCCACTAATGATTTTTGGAATAAACACTGGCCATTGCATCACCAAATAATACTGTTTCAACATATCTATAGCAAATACCTGGATAAAAATTAAACTGATACATTATTTATAGGTTTATTTTATTGGATTGAATGCAGCACACTCTTTTCTGCTTGGCTGTATGATTGAGCCCTGCAAAGAACCAGAATACTAGTGTGCTTCTTGCCTGTCGCCTTACACCCACTTCTGCTGTGATAATAGTAACACAGGTATTTTTAATTCAGTAAGATAAGTATTGCATTAGTTTACAGGTTACCTTAAAAAGTGTAAACACACACATTACTTTTATCATGTTACCCTGCTGCTTACGAGACTGTGCTGCTGAGCTTAGCCCTGCATATTCGGCCCATCAACATAAATTTAGGAATTGCAGAAATATTAAGACAGATTATTTTAGCCAGGAGAAGGAATAATTCAATCGCCCCAGCATTTGCCTCAGGAAATTTATCTTGTGGAAGGTTCCACCATTTTCTACCTGTTGTTGCTGAAAGTGTGTAACAAATGTGCAGACCAACAGAGTGCAACAGACATGCCCAGATTTCAAAGTCCTTAAGTGTAACCTAGTTAAAGGTTTTTATGGCCAAATAACTGGATGTGACCACCAGGGTGCACCATCAAACCCCCCAAACCCCAGACACAATCACTCCAAGACAGCCTCAGGTGCAAATAAGCATTTTTTTATTTACAAATACCTTTTTCAAAGTCCATACCCCACTCTTCAATCGCACTAGCTCCTTCTACTCCTCCAGGTGAGCTTTGCCCTCAGCCTCTCTGGATATGTCAGCCCAGAACAAATTAGTATTGATGGCCAGTGCATTCGGAGCACCCATAAGACTGAAGGCATCTAACTCAACATTGCAGTAGTGTGATCGGAGCTTATGGGAACTCTGCCTTTCTCCTAAACCTAACCCTAACCCTAACTCATCTGGATAAAGCTGGATGGCTTTCTTTTATGACAGACCCGGGAGTACTTCCTTTGCCAGGGCATAGCCTGATGGAAGCATGTCTGGATCAAGTGAAAGCCCCCCGAAACAGAAAGTCTCTGGAGTGCTATATGACAGCACCCAAGGACCCTAACAGGGCTGTCCCTCAGGACTACGAATTCCATGAATCCCCGAGGGTATCCATACTGGGTCCATGCCACAGGAGCTCTGCCATATATTGTAATGGGGTAGGAACTGCTCTTGACAGTTTCCTCCAGTCTATTCATTAATCTTTCTCCCAGCAGGGTTATACCTCCTATCATGCTGTCCTTTCATTATGGTTTTCCAGCTGGGCAAGGATCACAGTTGGAATGGTACCCCATCCACCATAGCACTTACATGGGTTAGTTGCAGAGAAATCTGCACGTTAGCCTGGTTTTTCAGAGACCAATAATGCAGTTTCTCTAATCACAATAAGGGTTTTTTGAAACCAAGTTTCTGTGAATAACTGGGTTATTAAAGCATAAGTAAACGCACTGACTGTTTCTTTATTCTGTTAAAACTGCTTTTCTCTTTTTATTGTATTTTTGTAATGCTTTTTATTTTATGTTCAGAATGCATTGCTTTTCATTGACTTTCTTACATATGTTGACTTTTAAAATGCATGCTGAGTCTTAAGATTCTTGAAATATTCAGGACAATAGAAGATACTGACAGCTAAATAGCAATAGACTTAAGACTAGAAGTTGATTTTAGATTGTTAACATTTTAATGATACACAAGCTGCATGGTTTTACTTTGGCAAAGACATGATTCTAATTATTGTATGTCCTGTACTTTTCTAAACATGATATCAATTATAATTGCTAAAAATATGTCCTTTATAAAATATATCACCTTTATTCTTTTCCTTTTACTATGTGCTCTCATAAATGTATTTTATTAAAAACAGATTAAATGACATACAGTATGTTTGTACATTTTATGAACCATTTATCCATTACAGAGCAGCTGGGAGATTGGAGTTTGTGCCAGCAGTACCAGGCACAAGTCAGGAAGCGACCCTGGAAAGCATGTCCTTACAAATCAACATGCACATTTTCTCTGTTTGTACATTGTGTATATAAAATGATAGAAATTGGATAATTTAATATTATTTAAGTATTTAAAGTAAACTGGTGATTCAGAACTGGCAAAGTGTCAGTGTAGGTGGGTGTGTGAACGGGCCCTTTGATGGACGGGCACTCTGTCAAGGGCCATTACCTGTGTTATACCTAACGCTAGTGAAATGGGCTTGTGCACCCTTTGATACTGAAATGAATTAAGTGGAATTAAGAATATTATTTTATGCTATTTAATACTGATCACCAAACAAGAAACTTGGCTGATTCAGCCAAAATAACTTTACTGTACTCCAGGAATCAACTGCCTTGATTCTTTGATGCAGAACACATTGCATACCTCAGTATAACAGCTTTATTACAAGTTAGTTGTTATTCATTTTGAATTTTCCAAAGTTGACTTAAAAGGTGCGTATACTTTATAACCAAGTACAGATACTGAATATTCTTTAATACATTCAGGGTTAAGTGATTTGGTCAATAAGGCAACTTTGTAGAGTGCTGTATTATATTAGATTAGATAAACTTTAATAGTCCATTAATAATCAGTCAGTCAGTCATTTTCCAACCCACTATATCCTCACAGGGTCACGGGGGTCTGCTGTAGCCAATCCCAGCCAGCACAGAGTGCAAGGCAGGAACAAATCAATTAATAATCCTCTTGGGAAATTCCTATACACACACACACAAAAGGTTACTTGATGAGTGGAATTTCCATTCAGAGCTTGTTTCTTGTTTGTACTACATCCTTCCAGCCCAGCCCCAATTTCCTTTTACCCTTGAAATGGAAAAAAGTGAAATATTTTCAATTTAAGAGTGGTGCACACATTTATAAATTCAGGATAATATAATTTATTTACTCCATACATGAGTAATGTCTCCTGGGTTTACTTGGTGTTCAGGTCTTTCAACTTCAGATGCACTTGTCCAAGCATCCCACCAGCAGTTTATAAAACCCCTTCAGATCCACAGCTATCTTGAGATCTGTCTGTAGCCTCTGTGATAAATCTGACGGCTTTCCTCATGTGGGTATTTATGATGCCCAAGTGATTTAAAAAGATGGCAATTTGCATCCTTTGCTGCCCACCTCAGTATGTAAATACTCATCCAGCCACACGTTTCTACAGCATTTGAGCACCAAACCCTCACTTCTTGACTTATTTCCTTCATTGCTGTCATCCTCTATTCATTTTGCCAAAGGGGCAGTCAGCTCAAGCATAACCTCTTGACATGATGTTTCAGGCAGCATCACTCTGCCAGGTCTAAGTGTTGTTACAATAATATCAAGTGGAAATTTAAGTGGTCCGTCTTTGCCACATGTAACATTTTAATGTTATGTTCTAAATGTTTAAATTGTCTGCGGTGGGCTGGCGCCCTGCCCGGGGTTTGTTTCCTGCCTTGCACCCTGTGTTGGCTGGGATTGGCTCCGGCAGACCCCTGTGACCCTGTAGTTAGGATATAGCAGGTTGGGTGATGGATGGATGGATGTTTAAATTGTAAATATAAGCAAAATAACAACCAAATAAAAATGAACCATAATTAAGCTAGATTCAATGTTTAGATCTGTCCTTAATAGTAGTAGTAATAAGTAATATTAGTAGTATATTTTCATATGTAGAGTACAGTACTGTGAAATTCTTACTTACAAGTCTGACCAACATATAAAATATCATCATTTTCTGCTTACTTTAGATGAAACAACAACACACACACAAACACACAGGCCTCACTCCAAAAGTGGCCAAGTTGTGCTTGTGGATCCCTTAAATGTATAAATCTGTTGAAATTTTGAAGTTGAAATTCAGGCTGCCACAATTCTTTTCCTATGCTGTATGTAGTGAAAGTTAACATAAACTGCTGGACAGCCATATGAAATCATTTGGGAGCAAAGAGATGCTTGATGCTTGTTTATACTGAACTCACTTAAAAATAAAAATATACAAATGTTTACATTTCATATCCACCTCTTTACCTAATTTCTGAGTAGATCAGATCTTGCTATTAAACATAATTTACCACTCAGCAATTTTCAAAAACACCACTTTGACCTACTCAATAAAGAAACATTACTAGGAAGGCGGATTTGCATTGTTTGTTTTTAGCAGAATTAGTCATTGTCTTTTTTTGAAGGTAGAAAATTACATCATTTTGAATTCACTTGCACTTTAAAAAAGGGCAATGTCTCACTTAATGATCAAGACAAAAGCCTTTCACAAACGGCTCTGGGCACACTGCTCTGGTAAAGCCCTTTTGTGAACTGGCACGTCACCTATATCTTTATCTCATAAATGGGTTTGACGTTGGCTTAACTGCTTATGTTTTGTTTCCTGGTTTCTTATCAGAGTTTTCTTTGTGCTGCTTATCTGAATAGTCTTTGGTCTTTGCTTTTGCTTTTTTTTTTTTTTTTGCTGTTTCTTTCTTTCCCTGCTTTACTTCCGTGAAGTAATTTAGTTCTTATTTAGTCATAATATACATATTAAATCTGCATTTTTTCTGTGTATTTTACCATTGCATTCACAGCCCAAGACCCTTGCTAGCCATACAACACAAGTGACTGACTATGGAGCACCCAGACTTCTGGAGAATGTCAGACTTTTCTGTTGAATACAAGAGAAAATGTGGAGGATCTAATGTCACCATTAGAGAGCATATGGAGAAGTATTTTTCGTAGATCTTGGGAACTTACTTGGTACACACCTGAATGATTGTCTCCCCTTTTGCATATTTCTGCAGTACATTGTGCATAACTGATGTTAAACAAGCAACTTCAAATTACAGAGATGAAATAAACAAGATTTTGTTTTCAGTTTGGACAGAGAGGTTTAGGTAAATATTTACAAATCAAAAACAGAATTTGGATCAAAAGTTAAGAACTGAAAAATAAGCATTGTTTTCTAAATTATATTTTGACAAGAGTTGAGTACTCATTTATGGGATTATAACTAATAAATTCTTGTGGCATCCAAATTGATCAAAATTTCTGATGGCTTGGGTTGCGTGGTAAGGTAATGGAAAGGTGGCAATTGCACTCGTAGTGAGTTATGTTGGCAGCTCAAATTCTTTTTATCATGTGAAAATCCAAACAGAATATCTCCTCATATTTCACAACAATGGTAGCATAATATTAGGGGAGGAGTGGTGGCTCTGAGGCTAAGGATCTGTGCTGGTATCCAGAAGGTTGCCGGTCTGAATCCCCGTCACTGCCAAAAGAGATCCTACTCTGCTGGGCCCGTGAGCAAGACCCTTAACCTGTAATTGCTCCAGGGGCACTGTACAATGGCTGACCCTGCGCTCTGACCCCAAGGGGTATGCGAAAACTAAGAAATTCCTAGTACAAGAAATTGTATAAGGTGAAATAAATAATAATAAAAAAATAAAAAAAACATACTTTCCATTACCAAAGGAATATGAGAACATTTACTTATTTTACATGGCTTTGCCTGGGCCTAATTACAGTCAATTACAAATATTAATAAAATCCAGGTTTGGTGAAATATACAGTATATATAGAAAATGAATTTTACTTTGTCAGGTTAATTCTAAACTGGCCCTCTGTGAGTGGATGCACAGGCGAATACATGCTGGGTTGGTTCTTGATGCTGAGAGGAAAGGCTATACTTCTGTGCAAACCTGAAATAAATTGGGTACATTTGAATGTTATAAATATTGTCACAGGCGGCTTGGGGTGGAGCTTAGCCGGGACACCCAAGGGGACTGGAGGAGGGCTGGTGCCTCCTCCCGACCACGAGGGGACGACCGCCTTGGTTTTGTTGGTGGCCTCGGGTAAGGGGCTTGGAAGCCCAGCCCTGTAGGGGCCCGTGGCCACCGCCAGGCGGCGCCCCGGTGCCTGAAGAAACCTGGAGCCCAGCACTTCCGCCACACCAGGAAGTGCTGGGAGGAAGAAGACAGGGGACACCCGCTGGGCTTCCGGGTGCGCAGCCGGCACTTCCACCACACTGGAGCGTGTCTGCGGAGGAGTGCCGGGAAGCAGCTGGAGCCCATCCAGGGTGTGATAAAAGGGGCCACCTCCCTTCATTCGAGAGCGGAAGTCGGGTGGAAGAGGACGAAGCTGGAGAGAGGACTGGAGGCGGCCTGAAGGAAGGAAGGCATAAAAGGGATTGTGAAAGGCCCGGACTTTGGGGGATCGGTGCTGGAGGCACTGGGTTTGTGCACTGACTTTTGTAAATATTGTAAATATAATAAACGTGTGTTGGGTGGTCAAACGATGTCCGTCTGTCTGTGTCCGGGTCCTGTTCACAATATAAAGTAAAAATCATAAATATGCTTATAAGAAGATGAGCCTGGAACTTGAAAATATATCTTCTGAAAAAAGCCTAAGGAATCCTACTGTACTCTTGATCAACCACAATCAAAGACTACATAGAACGAATTAAAAGGCTGAGAGGATTTTACGTTATATAACATTCTGTGTTTTATGCAAGGGATAATATCTAAGATATTAGCTGCACTGCGGCGGGCTGGTGCCCTACCCAGGGTTTGTTTCCTGCCTTGCGCCCTGTGCGGGCTGGGATTGGCTCCAGTAGACCCCCGTGACCCTGTAGTTAGGATATAGCGGGTTGGATAATGGATGGATGGATAGATATTAGCTGCATTTGAAAGATCACCACTGAAATACTTTAGGTAATTTTGTTCTCTATATTAAAACAACAAAAGAAATAATACAGAGAGCAACTATTACAGTATTTTACACCTGTGCGGTAGTATATCTACACTACTTTAGTCTTCCAATTGTTTCCAATAGTGGTGGCTTTATTTGTTTAATTGGTTGTGAATTAAGAGCTGCATTGTTTTAAAGAAAATGTACTGAGAATCTTTTATCCTTTTACTAATATAAGCTGATTTCTTAAGTACACTTTATCAGCATCATTTAGTTGTCTTTTAATTTAAATGGAAGACAAGTAAAGCAACAATTAGAATATCTATCTCAAGGGCACAATTTGACTGAGATGTTGATTTTCACAAGACTCAGTTTTTAAAGAATTATTTTAAATTTAACTGAGGTAAGGTCTTTGCCAAGCATTATTTCCAAAGGTACATCAAACATGGTCTTAATGGTTTTTTATTAGTAAAATAGGGCGTCCCCTTCTCATCAGAGGTGGCATTCCTTTTAATTCCTTTTAGTTGTTTTCCCTTTCACTATTAAGGTTAGTCACACAGTAACACACAGTTTAATCAAAGGTCAAAAAATAAATAATGCCAATGCCACTATATTTTATCTATCTAAAATATAAGTTTTGTTATACTTAATATATTTATCACATGGTTATTTTGAACACCCTTACACTTGTTAGAATATTCACAAAACATTCCTATGTAACTCAAATAAAACATCTTGTGTTGCTTATCTAACCACTTCTGAGTAGCTGAATTGACATCTCCATCATTTCCACAACTTGTCCAGTACAGGTTGCTCTTCAGACAGGTGAACAGGCTGTGGTCACTCAGTGTCAGGTTTGGAGATCAAAGTGGGCAAGACATCTCTTCAGATGTACAATTTCACATAGCACCTTCACAACCCATGCAGTGCTACTGGAGACATTCTTGTGAAACATGAGGGGATTCCACACAGAATGCTGCTAATGCAAAACTAAAATCAGTGTAGTGTTTATTAGTTGTACAGGCATTTTAAGACATGTAATGCATAAGAACTACACCTTCAAAATTATTAAAACTTGTCCATATGATCTTGCCAACACTGACTTGTACCTTGAATTTCTTTGGTGTTGGGCAGTCACCATACGTTGCTTGTTTTAGTTGCTGTCCGTTCACTTGGTCATAGTGATGTATCATCAAGTTTCATCCCCACTTATGAATTTTTTCTTAAATTTCATCTAATTCAGATTCAATAGTTTGAGATTCTTTTTAGAGCATTGGATGTGGTGATGCTTAATTTTAAGAGTCAATATTCTGCTTACTCACCAAGCACATACAGTACCATGCTCTTGTGTCATTGTTAATGAAGAATGAATTTGGCTGATCCATAACTAATACCTGTAGTGTCTGCTTTCACTCTGTCACTGTCTATTACAATTTTCTCCATGGCGGACAACATTCTGTCACCATACTCAAAAGCTGGCCAGACCTTGTGTCATATTTGAGAGACAAGAATGCCACTGTGGACTTCTCATCCTACCTCTTGACTTTGCAGTACTGTAGTTAGTTGACTGGTCCTGGTACACATTGACAAGGCAAGAATGAATCTCTGATATGTACCCGTTCATCCAAAGAACATTACTGAAATATATTTCAGCAATACAAATTCATCCTAACATGAAATTTTTAATTCTTTATAACCAGGTCGAGTGTGAGGTACAAAATGGGAGCCTACCCTGAATACAGTTCTAATACATTACAGAATGCACCAAAAATCACACACATTCACACAGCCAGAGGAAAACTTCAGACTTCATGGGATACCACATGAACACGAAGAAAACATACAAAACTCCATAGAAGATTTAGTCTTATCCAGAATTGAACTATGGTCTGTGCCTGTCACTGTGAGTTGATGATTTTACCTGCTGTGTCACCATCTCAGTATATCATCGTACACTGTAAAAAAAAAAAATGTTAAATTTACGGTAAAAAACTGGCAGCTGGAGTCGCCAGGATTTTACTGTAAAAAAGAAGGTAACAATATTTTTTGGTCTACGGTACACTTTAAAAAATAATATTAAATTTACAGTAAAATACTGGCAGCTGGGTTGCCAAAATATTACTGTAATAAATAAGGTGACAATATTTTTAGGTCTACGGCATAATTTTATAGTAAAAACTATTTGGTCTTTGCAACAAATTCCAACAGAAGGGAATGTTTAACCATAACCAGAAATTCATGTTGTGTAATAAATACGATAATCAATAAACAATATGTATTGGCAGGGTCAAACCTCAGTACACAGTTTGCATCAGTTAAGCAATAACAACCAAAAGCAAGCATACACCATTTAATTATACACATTGAAAGCAATTCAATGTTTAAGGAAGTTACGGCACGTAGTCTGGTGGGGAAGTAAAGTTTTCTTTTGTGGTGTATGGTGTCCTACTTATCGAATACAACCCACCATAAATCAGCTTCCATAACCTCAAAAAACCTTCAGCACGTGGGGAAAAATAAGTCTGCTAACTTAGGTTAAGTTTTTTTCCCTACTATTCAAAGGTATGCGGTTCACCAGGAACAATATTGTAAAAAGGGGCGTGTCCTTATGCAAATATCGTAACCGGTTTTACTGAAACAGTGATTTACCGTTTTACATTTTACGGTTGTTTACCTTCGTTATTTAACAGTTTTACACTGATTTTTTTCAGTATAACTGTAATGCATCAATAAATGGCATTTAGCATATTTTGAAGGCAGAAAAATATTGATTTTACAGAACTTGGCTGTAAAAAATAATGAAATTTATTGTTTAAGATATACAGGTAATTTTCAGTAGAACATAAGGTAACTTTCCTTTTTTTCAGAAAAGGTCTTTTACTTTCACCATTTAGAGTATTTGTACCGTTAAATTTACTGACATTTTTTACAGTGTAGGTAGTCTTAATATTCTGACAGTTACCCACTTAGCCTACAGCTTTTCCTGAAATTGGCAGGAAGTGTGGAACAAGGTACTGTATTAAAAAAATGGATATTTAAATTGCACATAAAGTGAATTTTATTTTCACTTTAAACTGCCAGTATTTATTATTGTTATTAAATTATAACCAAAGGTCTGCTGGTACTCAGTGTGTATTTGTGAACAAAATATTTGATAGAAAATTTTCTCGTGGTACTCTGGTTTTCCTTCCACATTCCACAGAAACATACAAGTTAGGTCCGCTGGCAATTCTAAATGTTGATGTAATAGTAGTAGAAGCAGCAGTAGTGAGGGTTTGTGTGGGTGGCCATCTAATGGACTGGCTCCCCTTCCAGAGCTGTTTCCTGTCTTGCACCCACTACCCAGTGCTACCAAGATAGGCTTCATCCTACCCTGAATTGGACAAAGTGGGCTTGAAAATGTATGTCTGTCTACTTGTGCAATAAGATATTTCTTCTTTGGCAAGTGGTTAAAGTCGACAGTTAAGTATAATGTTTGGGAGAGAAAATGAAGCCAACAATGCAAAGTATGCTTTGCTTTAAGTTACAATTTATTGTCTTCTGTGATGTCTACTACTTTGGAATAATGTTGCTACAATTGATAATTGAAGTAATGCATACCTCAAACCAGAAATGCAAGGCGATAGATAATATTCACATTTGTTCATAGTCAGCCAGTGTTAAGGAGTTTCCTGTGTTCCCTTTATTTGTAGATAATTTCATCTTGTAATTTCTACTTTCTTTGTATTTGCTATTTATGGATCTTCCAGCATGAGCACTTTTTGATCTTTTGGCTGTTAACGTGAAGGTCACTCTGTGCATAGAATCCGAACTGGGGATATGATGAAAACTATTATATTGTCAGTATACTGGATTATGTAAACATGGTTTAACACAAAAAGAACATCCAATGTAAAGTAAATTCAATTCAATCCCTGCATCATTATATCCTTTTACAGATATCTGTGGGAGTAGATGTTTAATGAAATAAAAGTCTGTAGTTCCTTATATAAATTATAATAAGGTAACTCAAAAAAATAAGTTGTAATAAAAAAGAATTAGAAGGAAATATTATATTCATAATTTCTCCATGCCTGGAGTATTTTAATTAATTCTCTGTGCAAAAATATTACATTTTGGCTTTTTCAATAAACAGAAGTTAAGCTTCAGACAACCCAGTTGGAAGATGATCATCTCATACTGATTGTACAGTCTTTATCTGACTTGGATTTTCTTGTTTATAGCTCTCCTTATTAAAATCTTTTTAAGCTTATGCTATTTATAATTGAACTTTCATTTTGTAAATTGTTGAATCCATAAAGCCTATTTGCTGTTTCATAAATAGTTTATCCCTCAACCAGACAGAACTTGGATAACTGTAACAAGTCTAAACACATTCTGGTCACATGTGAAAATGTGTGGTATGTCTAAAGAAGCAAGCTGCTGGCCAAAATAAACACTTGGATTTGAGGTCAGAAAACACAGTTGTACCTCCAGCAGCATGTCTGGGGTGTGGGTGAATCTGAGGCCGTGGGAATCACAAACTGGAAAGTACACCCCAGTTATAGTACAGTACACTACAAGACAGGCAGAGGAAGGCTTGTATTTCACGTCACATTCGGCACACTCATTAGTTACAGAGCTTCAGGAGACTAGGCTTGAATCGTGGTCTGGGTGAATGACTGTGTGGAGTTCACATGTTTACATCTTTGTGAATTTTACTCCATGTAATACCATTTCTTCTGCAATTCTAAAGCCAAGTTAGGGTAGCTTGTCCTACCATGGATTAGACTGATGATTTATTTCTGGATGGTTCCTTCTTTACATCCAGTGCCACTGGAAAGGAGTTCCAATAAGATCAAGACACAGCTTTTGGGACAAACTTCAAAGAGATATGCGGGGCACAAATGTAGCACTGCTGCTCATTAAAAACACCATATTTATAGTGAAGCAGGATGGTGGTAAAGTTTTGCTGTGGGACTGCTTTTGCTCAGCTGGGACTCTGCATCTGGTTAAAACAGAAAGAAGTGTTAATGGTGGAAAACACAAGCAAATTCTGCAAGCAAATCAGTTTCACTCTACTAAAAAACTGAAACGTGTGAAAGTTCATCTTTGAACAAGACAGTGACCCTGTAAGGCAAAAAAGGCGAATACTCTACAGTGGCCTTGTTAGAGCCCCAATTTTAATCTGACTGAGAATCTTGTTTTAAAATTGTGTTGCACAAGTGCCATCTGACAAACCTGGACAATCCTGAATGAAATTAGCCCAAAAGAGTGGACCTTAATCACTCCTGAACAGTCTATAAAGCTGGGGCATACTGGGGCAAATATTAAATTCTAATAAACTGAATATGAAAACAGCATATTTCCTTGTGTAACATAAAATATTTTTGAACTTAGGGGCTAGTGAGTTGGTCAAGGGACTGAATACTTCTCCTAGAAACTGTATGTACATAACAAACAACATTCTGTAAACCACTTAATTGAATGCAGGGCCGTGGGATGCTGGAGCCTGTCCCAGCAGCATTTGGTGCAGACCAGGAGAGAAGGGTCTGGCTGCAGCCACTGTAAGGTGTTGAGCTCCACAGTAAGCGGAAACACGTGACCTCCACAGTAGGCGAATGAATATAGGACCTACCCAATCACCAGCCCTAACCTTAAAAACACTGGGGAAGGCAGCAACAGTGAAATAGCATGCCTAAGCTTAAGATAGTGGGGGAGGGGCATATTCCTTCTTTAGCATATAAAATAACCGTTCGCGGAAATGACCATCCCGGACAACAAGTAACACTAGGCAGGACAGGATCCAACTTAAAAAGCTATTTCTTCCGCAAACTAAAAAATCCTTCTAAAAACACACATGGATGAACCCCTTTCCAGAAAAGAGTACGATGAAAATGGTTTCTTTTAACTAAATGAAGCCAACCCGAACAACCAGACGTATAAGGCAGGATAAAGTTAAAAAGACTAAACTAATATAGGACCTTCCCAATCAACAATCCTAACCTTAAAAAACACTGGGGAAGGCAGCAACAGGGAAACAGCACGCCTAAGCTTAAGATAGTAGGGGAGGGGCGTTTTTTCTGTCCACTGTGGCGGTCACGTGTTTCCGCTTACTGTGGAGCTCAACACCTTACAGTGGCTGCAGCCAGATGCTCTTGGACCAGGAAGCAATCCTGGAGGCGTGCAAAGGGGACTGTTTTAATCATACAACATTAAAGTAATTAGTTTGAATACTCCTTGTTTCCTTCATTATACTTAACAGTAGTTTAGCTACAAAACTTAGATGGACTCTACTGTTTACTGGATGACACATTATATTTATTATCTGTACTTATATATTATACTGGGTTCTTTTTTGTAACTAATAATGATGCCCTTCTGGCTTTTAAACAAAACAAAAAATGTATATACTGTATGTGTTCATCCCGAAATTTCAATGCTAGCGTTTGTGTTTTTTTCCCAGCACAGTTTACCTGGTGCCAGTCAGGTTTCTTTGATCTGTGTGACAGGATAATATTATGTGTAATAAAATCAATATAAATACCTTTGCTAGTATGCACAGTATAGGCTTTGCGTGTAACTGATTGACCTGTTTCATACCTACTAAGCCTGGTTGTTTTCCAAGAGTCACATGACGCTGCAGCTGAGAACCTTTGTGTACAGCAAAAATGCTGTGTAATGTTTGCACTGATATTCATTTGAATTCTCCAGATACCTGATGTGAATCATACTTCTTTGTTTGTCACATTATATTACATTTGGATAAGGTATAATGACGCGTTGTGCCAAGTGCTTCAGAGTTCACTCGCATGAAATGTACCATTTGGAATTTTCAAAGACGTCTGACACAAATATTTTCCTATCTTAGCAGAATTCATTCAACACCTTCAAAGCACACTGTTTCCATTTTTTGTCCATGTAGTATAACAGAAATTGGAGCCTGGAAACTGCTTTTGTAACAAAGAGATCAAACAGATTTCTTTAGTATGCTATTCAGCTAAAGCCGAGAGAGTGCCTCAAGCGTAACCACTCCTCTTATCAACAGCGCAGGGGCACTGCCTGATATTTTGTTTGTTTATATACATTATAGATTCATTTGTTCATTTGCTCATTTTACGAGGTTCGGAGCTTACTGAATCTCAGCGTCATCAAAGCAAGACAGGAGCCCAACGTGAGCCAGGTCTTTGAAGAACACAATCACTCACACTTCAATTCACTCATAAAAGGCCACTCTAGAGTCAACAGTCAGTCTGTTTTTGGGTGTGGGGAGAGTATGACTACTGTGCATCTGGCAGTAATCACAGCTGTATTGAGTCTTTGAATTTTTAGTTGATTTTAAAACATAATAACATCAAATTCTACAAATGAGATAAGGCCATTCAGTGTATCAAGCTTGTAATGGTAGCTAATGGTTAGTTGTCCCAGTATCACATCCAGAAACTTTTTAAAGTTAAGGTTACTGCTTCAGCTACATAACTTGATAGTTTTTAAAGATTCCTATGATCCTCTATTTGAGGATGTTTGCTTCTGGTTACTGTCGTTAATGTAGTTCTCCTTAATTAACAACAATGTGCATACTGTTGTGAGATGTGGCCGGCTTGTCATCCCGGCCAATACCCACAGGCCGCCAGATGGAGCCCTCCCTGCAGTATGGAGGTGCCCCGAAGACCAGCAGGGAGTCATGGGACATGTAGTTTTTATACAAGACCCTGCTGGATACCACAGGGGCCGCAAGAGGGAGCTGCAGGGAGGACCGAAGACTTCTTTGTGCCCTTTAACCCGGAAGTTCGTCAAAGGAAGAGCAATGGGCTTCTGGGGTGAAGAAAAGAACATTTTACCTGACCCGGAAGTGATACAAGATCACATGGTCTGGGGATTGAGAACACTTCCGGGTCAGGGTATTTAAAAGGACTGTGGGAGCTCCCAGACGGCGAGCTGAGCTGGGTGGTTGGAGGGCAACACGTCTGGGAGTGGAGGATTGTTTATTGTTATTGTATTTGACTATTGTATGAGTATAGTGGAGGAGAGGGTGCTTTGTACACTGTGGAGATTTAATAAAGTCATCATTTGGACTTTTACCTAGTGTTTGGAGTCATGGACAGGGGTTCAAGGGAGCGATAGCGCCCCCATCTGTCACACTGTACATTTAGATTTATTTGGTTAGCAGACTCTTCTATCCAAAGAGACTTACATAAGAGATCAATATAATCAAGTAAACATCAGTCTGTGGGAGTGTTTTGGAACAAGTGTTACAGGGCAAGGTTACAAAATTGATCACCACAATTGAAGAGCTTTAAACCAAACAGAGCACAAAACTAATTCATCTTTCCTTACTTACAAGAACCTATCAAAGCTTATCATTTAAGACCAGTGGTCTCAAACGCTGGTCCTGGGGGGCCGCAGTGGCCGCAGGTTTTAATGCTAACCCTTTTCTTAATTGGTGACCAGTTTTTGCTGCTAATTAATTCCTTTTCCTTTCATTTTAATTGACTTGTTTTTTAAGATTTGTTCCCCTGGATTTCTTCATCGTTCCTTTTGAAGTTTTTCATTTCTTCCCTTAAATGGCACCCAAAAAGAAATGAAACATGAAGTGAGTGAGCCAACAGAAGACCAACTAAGTCAGTGTCTCAAACTCCAACCAATTTCACTCCAACCAGTTGCTTAATTAGGAGCTGATTCTTGTTGTTAATTAAACCGGTTCTTTAATGCCATGGCTTGTTGCTGCTCTCATTGTGCAATGGCATACACTTCCAAAATGATTGCTTTTCTCTTTTCTAAGTACACCGTTAAAATGTTTTGGGGACCTGAGCAGATTAGCATTTCTGAGACCTTCATCTTTTTTTATTTTCAGATATTGTGTGATGGACACAGTTTGCTGGTCATGTTTTGGCTCATTTTATATCTCATTATTGTTTGACTGCTAATTAAAGATAAAGAAACAATTGAGGGGTCTGAGTCTTCAAGAACAAGTCAATTAAAATTAATTCAAATGAAGTTAATTAGCAGCAAAAACTGGTCAATAAGACTTAAGAAAATGGTTAGAATGAAAACCTGCAGCCACTGTGGCCCTCCAGGACCGGAGTTTGAGACCACTGATTTAGACAGAGTAACAGAACAAGAAAGTATATGTGTGTCAGTGTGAATGACAATTAGATGACTCGGTCATCTTTGATAATGAATTTTGAAAACTTGGATTATTTTCTCTGTAGCCTTCTGTGTTCAAGCCTAAAAGGGGTTTAATTCCCCCAGCATGTCACAGTAGGCCATGTGCCTTTACTCTATGATGTATCAGCTGCCCACTTTCTAGAGATCCTGCATCTTTTTGTTGTGACCAGAAATTCACACAGCACTCCAGTTGTTGTCCCACTGGTGAAAAAAACTCTCAGCATGATAACCGTTCGTTTATATTGAGAACTTTTTACATTGCAGTATATTCACATTTGTCCTTTGCCTTGAGAATGAGATTGATTTGTTAACATAAACTCCCCAAGCCTTGTTAGAATTTTGCTTCCAATATATCAGTGCCTCCAGTCTTGTATTTATAGTCTCCCTGTTGCTTGCATGCAGCACTTGTCTCTTCTCTGTATATAGCTACATTTTCTAAATATTTAACCAGTTTTAAAGATTGTCAGGGTTGTTGCTTATGATATAATATAATATTTGCAAAGCCTGCCATTTTCAAATTTCACAAGGTTATTGGCTTTATCAGAATTTGCTAGGATGGGCTCCAGCTGCGCTGCGACCCTGCCCTGTATAAGCAGGTTAGGAAAATGGATGGATGGAGATTAGCGGCCCAGGCACTGATCACTTAGGAAGCAACTGTTGACCAATGTGTACTCTTTTCTGCTAACCAGCTTGAAATTGACTTGATGCTAATTTCTCAGAGCCTTTGAATTATTCTTTGGTAAGGAATAGTGATGAGCGAGCACCAAAGTGTTCGGGTGTTCGGTCCGAACACATCGCGATGTTCGTGTGCTCTACCGAGCACCCGAGTATAATGTAAGTCAATGGGAGACAACCAGGCACCCCCTGCTCTGAAGAGGGGAGGGTGCCTGGTCCATTGGAAAAGGTCAGAAAGTGATGTTAATCGGAGTCGTGCAGGTCTGTCAGGTGGAAGACAACATTTAACAAGTGGAGAGGTATGTACTTGCGACAAGAACAAGTTGAGTAACTTGAGAAAAAGAGAGGACTGGGCAGTCCTAGGGGTGCCAGTCGCCAGAGAGCATCATAGACATGTTCGGTGTGTTCTCCGAAAGCCCATTTTTAATGTTTTAAAAGTCCGGACACTTAGCGCTGCTCCTGGTCATTCGCATTCCGTGATTGTCCTCCTGATCAGTGACGTGCGGTGAGGTTCATGGCTGGTGAGGCACTGACTCCTTTAGAGTCCGTCAGATTTACAAATATATGAACCCAAAAGAGCAGCTTATTCACTATTCGACTGGCAGCCAGCGTGCACATTGACTACTGGTTACGTTTCATATCTCATCAGCATTTACATTTAGAGCGACAGGAGAGAGCGCATTTGATCCTCACCCTTCTGTGTGCTCTAAATTTGCCGTTGCAATTCCACAATTCATACTCATTCAATACAAATGAAAGTATAGAGTCACATGGCTACTGGCATTACAGTGAGGGCAGTACTTACCTGCCCCTTGATTGGCTGTCTCCAACCCGCGAAACGTGCGGGGCGGAGACTCTAGCATGGTGCACGAGCACATGTGGTGCTCTTTCGAGTAGCACCATGCTCCGAGCATAGTGATGCTCGAGCCGAACACATGTTTGGCCGAGCATGCTCGCTCATCACTAGTAAGGAACAGTGTTAAAAGCTTTTGGAACACAGGAGTAAATTGCATTGTATTCTTTTCTTTTGTCTTCTAGTTGGCTTTTCAAAAAAGTGTAATAGATTATTTTGACATAATTTTGTGCTCATGAACCTGTGTTGGGTGTTAATTACAGTCTGTTTTGCTTTTTTTTGCAAGTAGTCTATTCTCTAAGAAATCTTACATACATTTGCTAATCGGCATACAACACATCACCACTCTCCTGCACCATGATTACAGAATATAACAACTTGACTTTGAAATGTCTGTCTTTCTTATCTGAAAACCCTCAGAATGCACCTGTAGTAACCTAGCCACATAACATAGTATGTAAGAGTGTGGCCCAGTGAACAAGAAACATTTTATTATGATTCTGGTTTAGCCAAACTCACCATTGCATCTGTCATTGAACCTGTGTATTTCATATTGTGGTCACTGGTGCAGGAGCCTACTCATACTCATATTGCATTGCCTGACTATATATAGGTACATATGTTTTGGAAATCCAACATTGCTGTATTAAGAATCAGGTGGTATAACTTAAAAAAAAAAACACAAAAGTACAAACATGCCAAATCTGTATTCTGGCTTCCTCGCACAGTTTAAATACACACACCTTAGGTAGACTGGTAGCTTGAAGGTGGCCTGAATTGTGGGTGTATGTGTGAGCCCAACTAGAGTTGGTTCTTTCCTTGTGCCTAGTGCCACCAAGACAGTTCCTGATGACCGCATAATGACAAAAGTGGGCACTGAAAATAAATGGATGTACTAAAGCATGGCAAGAACAGAAGCAATTCTGAATATAATGCAGTCAGCTAAATTCAGAGTTATGGTGCTGCTGTGAAAAGGACTGGCTGTGCTGCACACTTCTGCTATATAAGATATGCATGTAATAAATAATTTCAAGTCACCTTCACTGTAATTCAAAACAGCCAATTGTTTCAGCACTCCCAGGTGTATAGTTTTCATGTAACTCACAATTGGCAGTTTCCAAAGTCATCTTTGATAGATGGGCACTCATGATATACTTAATTGCTATTTCTACAATAAAAAAAAAACACACTTATAACCTTTGCTGGATGGAATTGGTGTCGTTTCCTTTTAGTACAGTAAGCACAGACAGAAAGGTGACAGGATGTCACAAAAAACTGGCCTTGGTTAGGCAGGGCATGGGAACTGCTTAGCTCCAAATTCTAAAAGTAAAATAGAAGTTGCTGATTCACAGACTAGCCTTGTAGTTAATTTTTGTTTTGTAATGTATAAATGATTCAGTTTATCAATATCCTGCATCTTATTGTCTAGGGAAACTTTTTTCTTATTTTTACAAAAAATAGTTTCTAATAAAGTATTGTTCAATATTTGGCAAGTACCATGTGTGTTTTAGTTCAATTTATACTTCACTGACTATTAATCAGATAAACAACTTAAGTCCCTACTGCTTTTAGAAATGGCTCTACACATTACCAACAAATGGAACACCCAACAACAAAAATGTAGCTCAATGTGCTTTACAAGATGACAAAGAGAAAGTTACAAAAAAGAAAATCAATTAAGATAAGGCAATAATATTAAAGAATAAATAATAACAAAACAAAGTAAGATCAAATGGCCGGGAGAACAGAATAAATGCAAACAAAATCTTCAGTTAGGCTGGAGAAAAAAACAAAATCTGCAAGGGTTCCAAAGGCCAAAAAGACTGCCAAGCCCCCACTAGGCATTCTACCTAACATAAATGTTCTTAAATCAGTCCACTTTGTCTTAATAGAATTTGATAAATTTGGTCTTGTGGACAGATGAGACACTCGCCTTTATTCCATCATCTCAGGGGGATGCATGGTGCCTTGATCAGGGGGTGGTGGCGCAGATCGCCACCACAGAAGAACCAGAAAAGACAGCAGAGAATACTGGGGATTAGTACAGACAAGACGCCAGACCATTTATAAAGTGAAAACAACCTGCTCTACCCTGATGTGCACCAGTCTGCTGCTATGGGGGGCCAGTGACCAGTGTAAAAAAGTATCAGACAATCCTGGCAGCAGCACTTAGAAGAGGAAAAAATGAGTCTGACTTGCATTGGCTGATATGTCTGTTGATTAGTGCAAGATAGACACACACAACCTTTTAGCTTGTAAATATTCCCCTGTCTAGGATTTTGTAGTTATTAAAGAAGTATTTCCACCTACTTATGAACTTGAGTGATCATTTTAAACTCCTAGCTAAATAATTGTACAGGAGTTTTTCCTATGTGTAGGAGAGCATAGACGTCATCCACAGCCTTCAATATGTTTAATTGCTGAGAGCAATTGTACATGTTTACTTCTAACAACTTTAAAATTAAAAATAACATTCACAATAACTAGCGAAGCTATGTGTAATATTCTATAACATCAAAATTTGCAATTTGGTGTATTGAAAATTGTCCATTGGCAAACCATTACTTTTGGAACACATTGCAAGATAAACCACAAAAATGTTTCTGCATTATTATTTGTTCAAGATACACTAACTTGTCTTTTGCTCATTTTGAACTTGAAGTAAAGCAGTCAGTCTGGATGATTAATTTTAAAGATTGAAATAAATAGTATTTATGTCAGTCAATGAAACAATATGTGGCCATGTGCCTTGTAATCCATGCTTTTGCGTAACATATTTATCTGACTTTAAAACAGTCTTTTCATACCTTTGTGTTTAGTATAAATATATCTGTACTAATGAACAACTCTGCTGCTGCCCAGGCCATGCTTATCTCTTCAGACCGGCCAGGTCTGGAAGTTAATTTGTTTAGTAATCAATAATGCAAAGAAGTGAAACATGATGCAAAAAATGTATGTGCAGTTTGGAGTAGCAACGCTGAAAAAGTCTACCTTTGAACTTGCACTTCCTGTCACTTATTAGACTGAAAATGATAATATTATCAATCAGCTTTAGAATATGGAAGGGGATGGGCGGAGAAAGTGGACGTGTTAGAAAGTAATTTTTTAGTTGATCAAGGAAACCTCTAAAGTAAGCATTAAACAACTGTTCAGCTGATTTCGATATAGATATCTAAAGCCAATGTCACATTATGTAACTTTTTATCATGAGGCATGTCAGATTTGCTGATCACAGTCATTGATCTTGTTGCTTTACCATGTCAAACTACATGACTGAAAAAAATGCAACCCATGTCACATTTACCAACTGATCACTGATCTTCCTGCAGAGTCATGGTTACTCCTGGTTAACAGCTGCAGCAAATTCCACAACAATCTCTTCCTTTCATCTGTTTTTGAATTCTGTTATAGTATATCAAATACAAGACATCACACAGATGAGCATCATTTAAAACTCATGTGTTCCTTACCTTGTCATTACATTTGGTTGTCAGCTCTCCTATGTATATAGCCTGGCCCTCTGACAATGAGAACATTTTATCCTAGCCAGTCAGAGACTTGTTGATCTCAGTAGTTATGTGTGTCACATTATGCGATCGGCTTCACTTGACCTTCCCACAAACTGCTTCTGACTATTATTTAAATAAAGGCAACGACTGAAAATCACTGGAAAAGTGACTTGGGCTTAAGAAGTGCACTGTGGCGTGGTGTTAGCATTGAGTGTTCAGATCTTGGTTTGATCCTGAGTTGAGATGCTTTCTGTGTGGTATTTGTATGCTCTGCCTGTGTTCTTATGGTTGTCTATAAACATGAGGTCTCTAAGGCCACATCCATGTCACTACTTTTTCACTTAAAAACGGTGTCCATGTACATAGAGTTTTCACATCGCTTGCAAAAGTATTTCCATACAATTTAATTGAAAATCATTATGACTAAGATGTCTACCTACACTGGGCATGCATGCATTGGTGGAAAAATACTTGAACAGACGGTAATGCCGCTGGCCACAGTAAATTAATTCATTAATTTAGTAAAGTAATTTGTTGGAGCAGTTTATTAGTTCCACTGTTCTTGAAGTAAAGCAATTTATAAAGATTCCTTGTAGAGCCCAGCTAATGAGATTGAGGCTTACACCTTTTTAAAGCCTGATTTTAAGGCCTGTGATCTGTGTTTATGGAGGCATTTCGTCTACAGTTTGTGCCATTTACAACTAACAAGTGGGCTCATTTCAGCCGTAGCATTATTTATTGTTGTTATCACCCCCTTCATCCATTCGCTAAACCTGTTTTTAAAATTAAGAGATGTGAGGAGCATTCACCACTCCCATGCCCGTTCACACAGTGACAATTTAGAGCTGCCAATTAAACTGAGTCCCTGGTGGAAAACCCGTTTGAACTAAAGGCAAAGCTACAGATGAGTCCCAGTCAGACTGGGCCCACCTAAAGTGAGTCCTGGACCACCCAGTGTAATAATAGATTCATCTTATATATGTATTTTCATTTATTGTATAGTTTTTGGGCTTATACATTCTGTTTTTATGGTCTAAGTTCTATTTAGATTTAGTTTGAAAAAGTTTAACTTTGCTACCATTTTTTTTGTCTATTGTCTTACGTAACGTGACCTCACCATTGCATTTGTGACATCATGCTTGATAAGTTATAAATACAATAAGTGACGGTGTCGATCTGCATGATCCCACTGAGGATAAATGATGTGTGTTTTCTGTAGCATAGTTAGATTATTTTTGAAGTAGGCCATAGTGCTCGGTTTGATTTGGCTTTTTGACTCTCGTTTTTACCCACAACCTCATTGATTCTTTGTTGCCTGGTTATTTTTTGATTTTCAGGTTTTGATCCTTTCATGTCTCTGAATTCATTACCTTCTCTGTGTCTTTTCTTTGTCTCTTAATAATCCTCAGACACTTACATATTTCTTAACATAAATTCACAAAGGATTATTTTACATCGCTTTATACAGTATGTTAATTAAACTTTAGTACTAGGGT
>JANRMT010062835.1:70589880-70644552 GCA_026402145.1 Polypterus bichir lapradei
TAGATAGATAGATAGATAGATAGATAGATAGATAGATAGATAGATACTTTATTAATCCCAAGGGGAAATTCACATAATCCAGCAGCAGTATACTGATACAAAGAAACAATATTAAATTAAATAGTAATAAAAATGAAAAAAAAAGTTGTTAGCATTTACTCCCCCGGGTGGAATTGAAGAGTCGCATAGTGTGGAGGAGGAACGATCTCCTCAGTCTGTCAGTGGAGCAGGACAGTGACAAAAGTCTGTCACTGAAGCTACTCCTCTGCCTGGAGATGACACTGTTCAGTGGATGCAGTGGATTATTCATGATTGACAGGAGTTTGCTTAATGCCCGTCGCTCTGCCACAGATGTTAAACTGTCCAACTTTACTCCTACAATAGAGCCTGCCTTCTTAACAAGTTTGTCCAGGCGTGAGGCGTCTTTCATCTTTATGCTGCCACCCCAGCACACCACCGCATAGAAGAGGGCACTCGCCACAACCATCTGGTAGAACATCTGCAGCATCTTACTGCAGATGTTGAAGGATGCCAACCTTCTCAGAAAGTATAGTCTGCTCTGACCTTTCTTACATAGACCATCAGTATTGGCAGTCCACTCCAATTTGTCATCCAGCTGCACTCCCAGATATTTATAGGTCTGCACCCTCTGCACACAGTCACCTCTGATAATCACAGGGTCCATGAGGGGCCTGGGCCTCCTAAAATCCACCACCAGCTCCTTGGTTTTGCTGGTGTTAAGATGTAAGTGGTTTGAGTCGAACCATTTAACAAAGTCTTTGATTAGCTTCCTGTACTCCTCCTCCTGCCCACTCCTGATGCAGCCCACAATAGCAGTGTCATCAGCGAACTTTTGCACGTGACAGGACTCTGAGTCATATTGGAAGTCTGATGTATATAGATTGAACAGGACCGGAGAAAGTACAGTCCCCTGCGGCGCCCCTGTATTGCTGAACACAATGTCAGACCTGCAATTCCCAAGACGCACATATTGAGGTCTGTCTGTAAGATAGTCCACGATCCATGCCACCAGGTGTGAGTCTACTCCCATCTCAGTCAGCTTGTCTCTAAGGAGCAGAGGTTGGATGGTGTTGAAGGCGCTAGAGAAGTCCAAAAACATAATTCTTACAGCACCACTGCCTCTGTCCAGGTGGGAGAGGGATCGGTGTAGCATATAGATGATGGCATCCTCCGCTCCCACCTTCTCCTGGTATGCGAACTGCAGAGGGTCGAGGGCATGGCGGACCTGTGACCTCAGGTGGTGAAGCAGCAGCCGCTCCATGGTCTTCATCAGATGTGACGTCAGAGCAACAGGCCGGAAGTCATTCAGCTCACTAGGACGTGATACCTTTGGGACAGGGGTGATACAAGATATTTTCCAAAGCCTTGGGACTCTCCCCTGTTCCAGGCTCAGGTTGAAGATGCGCTGTAGAGGACTCCCCAGTTCCAACGCACAGGCCTTCAGCAGTCGTGGCGATACTCCATCTGGACCCGCTGCTTTGCTGGCACGAAGTCTTTTCAGCTCTCTGCTCACATGGGCTGCTGTAATTGTGGGTGGGGATGTCTCACCTATGCTGGTATCAGCAGAAGGATGGTTGGAGGATGCAGTACTCCAAGGTGAGAGTGGGTTAGGGTGATCAAACCTATTAAAGAAGTTATATACAGTATATAGCATTGTACAAACCAAATAAATAAATAAAGAAGATTAAGACAGTAAATTCAGAGAAAAGCCTAACAGACAACATAATTGATGGTCTAGCACACACACAGGTTACATGACAGAGAGGTAAACTGAGAGAAGGGTAGTAAAGTCAGGTAGAGCTAAAAGCCTTCCTGAACAGATGAGTTTTGAGTTGTTTTTTAAAAGAATTCCTGGAGTCAGCTGACCTGTTTAATTTCGGTAGGTCATTCCAGAGTCTGGGCGCTATACAGATGAAGGCACTGTCACCCATGGAGTGTAGATTAGTGTGGGGCACAACAAGATTGCCAGAATCAGAGGACCTTAGTGGGCAGGGAGGCACATAGTGATGGAGAAGGTCACTGATGTAGTTTGGCGTGAGGTTATTTAAGGCTTTGTAGGTTGTTAGTAGGATTTTATATTCAATTCTGTAAGACACAGGGAGCCAGTGAAGATGGAGCAGGATGGGTGTTATGTGCTTGCTGCTGCTGGTTCGAGTAAGGAGTTTTGAATAAGCTGGAGCTGTGATATAAGATTAGAAGGGGCACCTTCCAGCAGTGAGTTACAATAATCGATGTGGGATGTGATAAAAGCATGGACAAGTTTCTTAGCATTAGAAAAGAAGAGAAAGGAGCGAACACGTGATATGTTATGGAGGTGAAAGTAAGAAAATTTCTTAATGTGATTTATGTGGGCAGAATAAGAAAGGGAGGAATCAAAAATGACACCAAGATTCTTTGCAGTAGAGGCAGGTCTGATGAGATCACTGTCAAGATGGACTGGGAAGGAACTCATTTTATTAAGTTGCACTTTAGTCCCAATTTGCAGGAGTTCAGTTTTGTTGCAATTTAATTTTAAAGAGTTCTGTTCCATCCAGGTATTAATTTCACTGAGGCAAGTTGTGAGCTGAGAGAGCTCTGATGAAGTTTCGCTTTTAACATTGAAATAGAGTTGAGTATCACCTGCATAAAAATGATAACCCAGTCCATAGCTACGAATAATATGTCCAAGGGGAAGCATATAAATACAGAAGAGAAGAGGGCAGAGGACAGAGCCCTGAGGAACTCCTTGTGTGACTGGCGTCGAGCTGGATCTGCCGTTGCCAAGACTAACAAACTCTTGCCTATCAGTCAGATAGGACTTGAACCACTGGAGGGCAGTGCCAGAGATACCCAGCATGTAGTAAGTTTCACCTCTATATTTCAGTCTTTAACTCAAGGCAGAAATAAATTCTCTAATCAGTAGTGAAACTACAGAACTGCAGGACATAAAAGCGAAACTAATAAATTAGATGAATACAGATGTAATAGAATGTGGCAACAGGGTGAAAATGAAAATGGCTGACATCTTACTAAAATGAGTCGCTGTAGGTAAGAAATCCATAAACCATTCTTTCTGTCTCAGAGGATGTGCTTGGAGGTTATCAGAGAGGCAAAGTCAAAGAAAATGTTATTTTTGAATAGTGGCAAGGTGGCACAGTAGTTAGGGCTGGAGTCTCAAAAGTCTCCAGAGTCCTGGTTTTAACCCTGTGCTTGGTTCTTTATGGAGTTTAGATGTTCTCCCCCTGTCTGCAGCCATTGAAACAGCAACATAATACAAATGACACAGCTTTATCTGAAAAGTGTTCATCTTTCTAATGTGCCTAATGAGAAACTGCCTGCAATGAATAATAAAATAGTTTATGTTTCACCATTACTGTCACCTTGTGTCTTTCATAATTTTAAAAAGCATCATGGGCAACATATTAGCCCATTTGTTGTTGTGAGCTGCCTCACACCTCCAATAAAGTTTAATAATAATAATAATACATTTTATTTATATAGCGCCTTTCCCATGCTCAAGGCACTTTGGGGTTTGGGGTACAAGTCCATGTCTGGGAAAACATTTTGCCAATTTTTCTTATTCCTTCTATGGTTGTCTTCCCACATCCCAAAGATGTGCAGGTTACATTAACTGGAGACTTTAATTTGGTTGTGTGTGCTCTCTCCACATTTGGTTCACACTTTATGTTCACTACTGCTATGATAGCTGCCAGCTCCCTAAAACCCTGACTTATATAAGCAGTTGTGTGGCCATTGTTATTTTTAAAAAGGGCAGAGTTTGAGGATCACTTTTACTGTTTAAAAAAATGAAAAAGATAGTGCTGATATAAGGAAAAATGAAAAACATTCTACTTTACCTTTAGTAACACATGACCATTTTATTGAAAAATTCACTATAACCATAATGCTGTTTTTTTCCCAAATAGAATATGTTATGACCACCAATTTACCAAGCTATTCACCGAGCAATAATACTTTAAATTTAAACTAATCCATTTTACAGTATAGTGAGTTTTCATTAGTGTGATGTATAGTTTAAATGAGCTTGTACTATGCCTCATTGTAAGGTGTAATGTGGCACTGTTTTGCTCCATTTTATAGCCTCCAATCACTAAACATAAGCAAATAAGCTCAGCTCCAAATACTTTTGAGATGGCCCTATTTTATTGTTCTGTTTCATTCATTGTATGTATTGATGGTTGTGGTCGCAGTAAAAGCAGCGTCTTACTTACAGGGTTGACGACATGCAACACATGGTCACTTTGCCACCATAATAAACAAGAATGTGTTGAAAGATATAACTTAATTTTATTTAATAGAAAATACTCTTTAGTTTACCTTATGTACCCCTTACTTTTACTCTTGTCCTTTGTCATTTCTAAGATGCATTACATTTTTGTAAAATGTAATATTCTTTTGTTATATGTCACTCCAGTCTCACCACCATCAATACATTGTTTAATGAGCTTTTCTGAATATTCCCCTCTGCCTTTGGCCCACTAGCTTTATGGAATCTTTTATCAAATGGCTCTGTAAATCCTCAATTTCTGGACTGTAAAAATGTTCTTCACATTCAACGCCTAATTAGTGAGTGAATTTGCTTCCATTTAAACACTTTAAACTTACAATGTAATAAAGATCAACTGGCAGTTATAAGCTTTAGTGACATTTTAGCTGTCCTAATAAAAAACAAAATGGATCAGAAAGAAGTAGAATACATCTGTAAAGGAGTATCAACTGATTGAACATTTTATATGGTTTAAAATAAATAGCTGGGCAGTTCCTTAAAATTATGTTGAACTATACTGTATGTAATAGTGTAGTGTTCTGCTATATAGTATGGACTTAAGCCTGTTTTCTGTGCATTTATGATGGGAGGCTGTGAGAAATACATGCATTAATTCACAAAAACACAAAGCGCAAACAAAATGAGTACACCTACATGTGTAATATATACTGTATGAAGACACTTTGAGGGATTTACAGAAGCCAGAGTACCGCTATTTGTATCCTTGGGGCAGAGTTCAGTACGAGGAGTAACTGGTGTCATAAAACAATAAAAGAACAAGGAAAAGAGCCCCTAAAGAAATACTATAACAGTTTTCAGAAAGCCGTCACACTGCTATTTCAGACTAATCTTTGTTTGCATTTTCTTTCTTCTGTTAGTCTGTTTAAGTGGATATTCTGCATCAATAAATATTTAGTTGTCTGCCTCAATTGAAGTTACATATATATTTTGCATTGCAAGTTTTTTTTTTATACATTCGCTTAAGCAAACAGAAGGTCATCTTTGCAGGCAGGTTTTTTTTTTTTTCTGTAATCCAAACGTCACTCTTCATGTCACAAAAGCCTCCTGGCCCTCCCACTTCTTTCCAAAGTACACTGTAATACAAGTTTATAGACAACCACCACCCCCCATCCCCACACCTCAGCTTTTGCAGAAATCAAATGACTGACTTTCACTGGGTCCACTGAAACAAACAGAAGTTTAAATATTGGAGCTTTGTTTTTTTGGATCATGAATCCCATTGTCTCTGTAGTTTCTTTTATTTTGCTAAACTGGCCAGTGCACCTAATTATTTTATATTATACAGAATAAAAATGTATAATGGGTGCTGATCTATTATATCAATGGAATATTAGAAGAGACATCTTAAGAATAATCATATTCAGACAAATAAAGTGATTTACCTTGCCAGATATGGATGAGAATCTGGATTCCTACAAGAACATGGAAGGGTAGGTCCCCTTTTAATTACTGTAAAAGTGGAAGTGTATCCCCTTAAAAAAATTAATCATATCTGATATTTTGTTACTGTGCATTTATTTAGTTAGCTGCATTGAGGTGCAACATGAAAAATGCTGTAGCTTTAAAGATTTTGTTCACACTCAGATTGATAACATTTCAATAGTCAATGCAACAAAAGTATATTTTGTTTCCGTACATTGTATAGAAATGCAAAACAACTAAATTAACTGTAAGGTAGTAAAACAGATCAGTTGTCGGAGTATTGTTTGTTTTTCATTTTTTGATTTTATATTTATTTTTGTGATTGATATTGTTATGGTTTCAAATAGCAGCAACCTAAAATGTGTAATTATTTAAATCTTGGGAAATATATTTGATTAAAAATGTCTTATGACAGCACATTTGGGCTTGATGCTGGTCCACGGTGGGAAATAAGAAGACACTGAGAAAAAAGTTGAATGAGGTAGTTTAAAATACAAAATGATTTACTTGTACAGTGTGTTTCTCAAAATAAGAAACCAACGTTATAAGTGTGAGTGTATGAAACTGTGCTTTGCATACACCTTTTAATATTAACATTTACATCCTGTAGTATTAAACTCTAAAAAAAGACAACCTCCCAGCCATTTCTAAAATTGTAAATGGGCTTTGAAAAGTTATTTTGATAATTATTTAGTTGCATGCGTTTGTTTTATGCTGACATACCAGGATCATCTCTCATAGATGAACCCTTCACCTTACATTTCTCTTTCTGGTCACTGAACATTACTTTCTACAAAGTCTGCAAAGTAAGCTCTGATCAGTTCCAGCTAAAAGAATAACTTCATTAGCCGAAGATGCCTTTAGGGTTTTTGACTGCAGGTTCTGTGACATCCCTTGTAGCAGGCTTATTCAGCTGAGCCTAGAGTGTAGAAATTTTTAACGTAAAGTTAATTTTTAAAGTACAGTATACTGACCTGTTAATAATGAGTTAAACCCAGAGTGTGGCCATGTTTCCCACAGTTTTTTTTCTTTTCATGTGATCATTAGGCAGTTGTTTATAAATGACAGCTTCTTTATTACCACTTTTCCAATATGTCAGATGATGGATATGCTGAAGGTTCAAACTCTTTATTAGTTCTGTAGTGGTTTCAATTTTTTCACCTTTTTCTTTTTTCTGAGTAGTTTAAAAGTCAACTGTGTCAAGTCAGTTGCACCCATTGCTTTCAAACGGCTGTTAAGCATGAGCCAGTAGCATAATATTAAAACCACTATATCATTTTATTTGGGGTTTGCAATAACTTACTATTCTTTGCAGTGTTTATCATTTAATTCAAATACGTGAAACAAATATTTATTTCATCCTTTAGATGGCTACTGTCTTCATGGAAATTACAACTTATTTTTTTTTGTTTGTTTTTAATTGCTTCATATATGTGTGAATAAAGGTTGCTGTGTTAAACTGGGGCCAAGCAAGATGGATATGTGAAGTACAGGTCTACAGAACAACAACAACAACAACATTTATTTATATAGCACATTTTCATACAAAAAAATGTAGCTCAAAGTGCTTTACATAATGAAGAATAGAAAAATAAGAGACACAGTAAGAAAATAAAATAAATCAACAGAAGGCCGATATTGAGTGGTGCCTGTAATCCAGATTACGTTATTGAAGCAGAAACAACAGGCATACCCCTCTTCTGAGATCCTGGTCCTTCTTTAATTCCTTCAGCGGCTGTTTTTACAATAAGGATGTGATAATGCTATTACCTCTGTTCCAGCGTGTTCATTAGCAAATACAGGCCTCATGTATTAAGTTATAAAATGTTCCCATGACATTTGAAAACTATTAATAAAAAGCTAGTTTCAATCCATTCATGCCAGTGGTGTAAAGTAACAAAATGCAGTGCATTTATTTTTTTGTTACTGTACTTGAGCAGATTATGTAGGAAATTATACTTTTTAAAATATTTTTCAATGCAAATAAATTTACTCTTTATAAAGTATTTCTATTAGTAACAATTCTACTTCATTATTTATTCAAAGTGGGTCATTGCAAAATACAATTGATAACTTATGTTCATTTGAAGTTTACAATAGACAATTAAAACAAGACTGCATTCAAATATTTTTGAAATTGAGAGTGTTATAATAAATGACATAATGGCAGTGTAGTTCTCTCCGGCTGCATAGGTGGTGCATCTTAGTGTATTGTGGTACAAGGACCCAGTTTACTGGCCAAGAACTGAGTGTACATTCTAAACGTTCCCACCTTAAATCGAATGTGCAGTGGCTTTATGTTTCTCAGATACCTGTGGAATGGATGACTCGGTGAGAGCTCTCAGTATACTGGCAGAAACAGCAGCACTCTTTATGAAGTAGTGACTTTGTATTCATATGTTTTTACATTGTCAATATTTCTTGTCTATTTTCATGAGTAATTACAGGGCATTTACCAGAATTGTTTTGGTACATGCTTATGATGGCATGCCTCATAATGTTTAGATGCTGGAGCAGTTATAGGTGATTTTATTTTTTATGCTCTGTCAATCCTGTATTCTCTTCATAAATTGCTATTCTAACTCTAAGTTGTTGTTGATTATTGTAAGTTAACTGTTACATTTATAAACATATATATATATATATATACATATATACATTATATTATATATATTATATACAGTATATAGTATACACATTTTAATGCAACTGTATTAAGTTTGAAATATAATCAGAAATTGTATTTGTCTTATCTGTTTTCATATAAATTGTTTTTACACATATGAAATTCATTTATTAATAAGGTAATCATTAGTCATGAGCAAACCCTGCTGAATTTGCTTTGCCGAACTCAGTGAATTACATTGAAGTTAATATGAAAGATGTAATTAAGAGGCACCATTAATTATAACCCCATATATTCAAATATAAAGTGTGTTGAAAAGGAAAAAGAAATGCTATGACAACGTGAGTCTCCAGGTTAGACTGACTAAGATAGCATTGCTTCTGGTGGTAAAGGTTTTTGGCAGGAAGAGGTAGGTCCAGGCAGGTGGAAACTGGAAGTGACTTCAGAGGTGTCATGGTTGTAAGTCTTCTGGTCTGCAGAGAGAGGAAGAGAAAAGGTACTAGTGTACAGCGTCCTCTGGCTTTCCATTGGAAAATTACAATTATCTGAGTCCTTAAACTGTCTCCTGTGCGCACATGTGTGACAAAGGATAGACAGAACTAGTGTGAGTGGATTATAAAATGTTCCTGACGGCTAGTGAAACATCTGCCAACTTTGCTGGACTGATTATTATTGGCCAAACAAATGACCCAAGCTGTAAGGCAGCACTGCTAACAACTACGCCACCATGCCTCCCTGACGTAAAGTTAATAGGATTAAATATCAGAACAGTAAAATCTCTTGTAGAGAGTGGCAGACAGGAGGCTTGAATTCACTAAGGCTTATCCTGCACAGATTTGATAACGGGTACTCGCCTTTCTCTATACGAAAAGTACAGTTTGTTTTTTTTTCCTGACACTTCTTCTGCTACCAAATAAGGTCAGGTCAGTAAACACTAAAGCACATGGATTGTTCACTCCTTTCTGTTTAGATCAACTGCAAAGCAGTCTGGGTAATATTATTGAAAGGCTAGGCTTAAATATTACATACAGGTCTCACTCATCCATACAAAATATGTTGCCTATAAGACACGAATGCACTGACACATTTCCAGTTTCTTTCTTGTGTTTAAATGTAATCACAAAGTTTTCTGAGATCTGCATTATATACTCGGGGTACTCTGCGATATCACGCTGGCCTTGCAAAGCATTATGCTGCATTGGGAAATATAAAGTTCCTCTAAGCTGGCTGCACAGTGAAATTCCAAGAAAATTTTCTTAGAACAAGGTCACTGGTGAACACCGAATATTCTCTGTAATAAATGCTTTGACAAATTTCACTAATCAGCACTATTAATTATGATTTCTTCAAGCTTTCTTCAAACTGATCTTCAGTCAAACTTACTTTCAACTTTCAGATAAATGGTACTATGCTGTATGTAACTGCAGATACATTTTCAACATACTTGTTTTAAAGTAAGTATGGTTTTGGTCCTCATTCAGTCACAAGTATTAGGTTTTTTGTAAAGAGTCTAAATATGGTGCAAGACTTCACAATTACATTTTCTCTGCATTCCTTATTTTAACATTAGAATGTGTTATTAATATGTTTATTGCATAATTTAAATATGTCACCTAGAACTTCATGTTTTATACCGAGTTTACATAATATAAAAATGATAACAGCTCAGACCCCTGAATGACTTTATTATATCATTTGGAGACAGATAACGTTTCTTGGATAACTACTGTGCCTTTACTATACATTTGCTTTTAATCATATCTGACTAAAGTGTAAATTATTTATTGGTTTGAGAGATTGATACATTCTTTTTAATATTCTCCAAGGTCTGAACAGCCAGACTGAAAGATGTTTGATTTCAGTGCTGTGTGGAAGCTGTTTTCTAGTGTGTCAAGAGCCTTTTTTCACTCTCAAGCCAAGCTGTCCCTGTACTCTTTGATGGAGTATGGTTTAGTTACAGCTGACAAGAGCTGGGTGTTCCTTTCACTGTTATAACGCTGATGGCGAAACCAGTGTATAGAACAATGGCGTACATAAGCCATGGGGAGTATGACAATAGAATAATAAACTGGAAAAAACAGACTGATGTTCAGTACCTACCTGTTAAATCATCTGCTCTATAAGATGATATGTACACAATTTTGCTTGCATGTCCGAGTTTGTCAAGGCAGTAGGAGGAAACTTGCACTGTCCTTTTGTTTTCATTAAGAAATAGGTGCCTGCTGGTTTAGCTACTGTTCGCTGTGTGTGTCTAAACCCACTTAGTAAAAGAATGATTATGTATGGGTAATCATGGAGTATAAACTATGAAAATTATTATTTGATCTAAATGTGCTGTCTACAAAATTTATAAACAAGAAATCTAAATTAATTTCGGCAAACTGCAGATTCACATTCAAACAAACTGTTTCTGCATCCCATAGTGAGGCAGAAGCATAAGAATGAACTAACACAGCTTAAATAGTAAGAGTCAGCAGCTAGAAAATATGTATGCATGTATGTATGTCACAATTAGAGTGGCAGACAGAGAGTGCATCCTGCATCCATGATGGAGCTACAGAATTAAATCAATCTGGAAGAGTTACATGATCAAATCCTGAAGAAATGCAATGCCAAATACTAAAAATAAGTTTTATTTTTATTGCACTGATTCTTGAGCATATCATTGGAAATGTATTCATTGTATTATTCAGTTTAGTACTCTTATATTGTTAGATCCTACAATGACAACTGTAATCCTTTGAACTGTATAGCTTTCATACTGCTTTTCTGTATGACCTCTTCTGTTTTATTTTTGCATCTGGTAAACAGTTTTTATAGTTAAAGAAAATAAAAGAGAAAAGACAAGTTTTTTTCTATCAAATGGTGCTCTCTTCATTCAGCATTCATAGAGCAGCTTTGCTCACCATTTTGTTCAAAAGAATGAAGTGAACAAAAGAACAGTTATTAAAGGAGGTTACTTCTGCCCCAGTGAAACGCAAGAAACAGAATCCTCTGTTACATGGCCACAAGTAGAGAGCTGCCCAAATTTAATTGGGTTAATTGAGCTGAAAGAGCTTTTGCATCTCTTCACTACAAGAGGGTGAAGTTGTTTATTTATTTACCATGTACTTCATTACAGAGTTTTTTTGCAAGAGCCTCCTTTTTACATTTCTGTTGAAAGTCACTGGATCACATGTATACTGGCAGCAAATCTAGCAGCATTTTACTCCTGTAATTGTAACTGAGTTATGAAGCGTGTCACGATAAAATGCAAAGATTTCATTTATGCTCTTTTCTTCAAGCTGTTTGTTCAATAACTTTTTGATATGAAGTCAAATAAATTTTGATTTTCTACCCATTTCATCCCTATTTCCAGAAGAAGTGTTTATATGTAATACGTCTTTCATTATCCACATAATGAAAGTGATCAGTAAACAGTGGGGTGATCTGGAAGGAAAGCATGTATAGCTGGGATTCATTCACATGACAGGACTTCACTTAAAATTACACATTATTGTCTCTCTTGTTTGACAGCTTATTACAAGTATTATGTAAGATATTTAGCATTTAGTATTTCATAGCAGCTATCACCTAACCAGATAGGGTTGTCATGTGTACAGAGAGTGCAATGAAATTCTTAATTGCATGTTCGACCATCATACATGTCGTCACATTGTAGTGCCATAATAAACAAGAATGTATCAATTTCAATTTAGAAAATACAAATAATTATGAACAAATTGAAAAAATCTTTGCACGTGTATACATGCGTATATACAGTATGTATTATAAGTGTCACAAACATAAAAAGCCAGTCTGGCCATTCTCCTCTGAACTCAGATATCAAAAAGGATTTTCATCCAGAAAACTGCTGCTCACTGGATATTTTCTTTTTTTGAGACCATTCTCTGTAAACCCTAAAGATGGTTGTGTGTAAAAACCCCAATAGATCAGCATACTCAGACCAGCCCGTCTGGCACCAACAATAATGCTGTGTTCAAAGTCACTTAAATCACATTTCTTCCCCATTTTGATGATCAGTTTGAACTTCAGCAGGTTGTCTTGACAATGTCTACATGCCTAAATGCAATGAGCTGCTGCCATGTGATTGGCTAATTAGATACCTGTGTTAACAAGCAGTTGATAAATAAAAATGGGCCAATAAAGTATGAGTATGATATCGCATATCGGAGTATAACACATGCTTTATGCTTTTTATTTCCATAAAAATGAGGTCTTCTTTAATTTTGTTACTTGTGGATCACGCGGCAGATCAACAGTAACCTTAGGTTTCTCCCAAATTAGCTGAAAGGAAATCCTGTGGTCAGTAAAGTGGGAAATTAAGATGTACTAAATGGTAACTCCAAAATTATCCACAGCATATAAACAGAACATTAAGCTCAGATTGCCTGTAGTCATGGCTTTTTCGCAGCACCACTGGACTAGCTTAGTGATCTAAATGATTTTTTTCATTATTATGAGGCAAGGCCGGGTGTTGTATTTTTTTAATACTCTTATTACATAGAATATACTAGGTTTTTACTTTACTGAGGAAGTACTTATTGTTTTTAATATAATATTCGGGAGCATAAGACGTGTGGACACAAGTAGCAATATTTAGCCACACTCTACATGATTTTTTTTTTCTGGAAACCTTGATTATAGTGTGAAATAATTATGCCAAGATTCTTTGATCCTTGATATTGCCTCATGCAATTTTGAGATTTGGTTATGCTACACTATATACAGCAGTCTTTCAGTCAGATTATAATTTAGAGATGGCAACCTATATGAGAAAGACCACAAATTAATCAGATTTTCCACTTTTACCATAAAAATTCCAAAGAGTACTTTTAACTAATTGATTGTATTTTAGAGTTTACTGCATAGTGGTTAATCATACAATCTTTTATTTTGAATTTCAACAAAATCACAGTAAGCACACACATTCACCTTCCCTACTTTTCAGATTTAACAGCAGTGTCTCTCCTGACATAATAAATGGGAATAGAGGCAGGAATAAATAATAAAAGCAACAGGTTTCCAACAGCTATAATGCTTCACTCCTTCATACTGTGCACTTTTGAATCATATTTTTCCCTACTACAAGTGGCAAAGGATAGCTATAAGTTCTTAATTTTCCTTTGTTTTATGTATATCACTTCTGCAACTGTGATAAAATGAGTAAAATATTAAAGGCGACCAAAGAAACCATTGATGGAATAGTTGCAAATGGTGTGAAGGATTCTCATCTTACTCTCTGGCTCACTACTAAATACTAGACAGAGGAGCAGAAATACAGTGAGTGGATTTCTAGCTATTATACACTAAACATGGGCATGAAAGATCCTATTAAAATGTTGCTATTATATTGAACCTGGATGTGGCACCTTAGTGATGCTGCCTCACAGCTCCAGTTTTCTGGGTGTCAAGCTCTGGTGGTGTATCTGCATATAATCTTCTCCCATTTTATGAAAGAGGTTCATTTTACGTCAGTTGGACATTTTTAAGTAGTCGTTCTATGAGTGTGACGGGCTGATAACCCATCTAAGTTTGGTTCTTGTGTTTTTCCTGATGATGCAGCATCCCTTGCACTCCTGACCTTTATTGAACAATGCTCAATATCAGATGGATGAATGGATTATAATGTATTTGGAATTTTTATTTTTGTGCTAAATATCTTATTTGATATTGTTTGGTTTATATACTAGTGCATTTGTAATATTACACAAATGTAGGTTTGCTGTTTTGGATGACCATTTTCTCAAGTAGACCGTACATCAGCCACCAAATCTTGACTAAACTCAGGACCAGATACAGCGCTTTGATTTTCCTTTGCACATTTCACTGGACATCTACTTTAAATCCTGAGCCATTCATTATTATTGTTGCAGTATTAATCATGTTAATTTTAGTGTTCTTTTTTCGTTAGGGCAGCTTTTCATCACCTACCTGAATATTGCCTTTATCAGACACATGACTTTTACTTATTCAGTGTTGTGAGGAAAGATGAAAGTTATACTGCTAAAGACATTTAAGCCTTTGAAAAGCTTTCCAGGCCAGCATGATAGTGAAAAAGCCGGTGTGAGTTGCTTATGCTTCACAAACATAACACTTTTTTCAAATTTTGCTTGAATTCAGCATGTATCCAACCTTTTGTTTGCTAATCTGTCCTTTCATTATGGTCATGAATTGCTTTCATTACAGTTTTTATCTCTTACGACAGCACCATACCCCCACACTTTCCCAGTACCACAAAAGTAAAGAGTACATAAAAAGACGAATTGCTTTTTTCATGTACGCAGAGAAAGTGTTGTCGTTATGGCAGTGTAAAGCAATTCATTTGTAGATGTCTGTCGATGCCTGGTGCAAAAAAGACCACACACATTAAATGGCCTTTATGCGCCTCCCAAAAGCAGAGCTTTCTGACCACATTGAAGCTGACAGTGCTGTCTGAAAGGTTAACGTGAACAGCATTTGTAAAGCCAAGCTGGTTTCCCTACCTGCTGAAGGGAAGGACAGGATTGCTATTAGGTGGTTTGTATTTTCTGACAAAGTAATGCATTTATTATTAATCACATTTATTTCTCTTAGAGAAATTGCTTATCTTGGGTAAAAATGCGATATATGTTAAAAATGTATCTTTGACATTTGGTAGTGCAACATTTCATATTTTAAGGGTTTAAATTAATTAAAACCAGAATGTATTATAGGTGTCATTTTTAAGCTGGTTTGCACCATACAAAATTATTTCTTATGCTTGTGTTTAGGGTTGCATGGGGCTGGTGATTTCCCAGCAGCACTGAGCACAAGGCAGAAGCCAGCCCTAGATGTGGTGTGTGACAGATAGGGGGCAGTATCGCTCCCTTGAACCCTTGTCCACGACTCCAGACACCAGATAAAAGTCCACAAGTTGACTTTATTTTCATGTCACAGTGCACAAAGCACCCTCTCCTCCACAATACTCATAAACAATCACAAATCACTAACAATAATACTCTCCACCACTCCCAGACGCGTTGCCCTCCTACCACCCAGCTCAGCTCAACGCTCTGGTGTTTCTTTCAGTCTTTTATAGTCCTTGTCCCGGAAGTTTTGCCCTCTCTGTCCACGTGACTAGGAACACTTCCGTGTCAGATAAAAATCATTCTTCTTTACCCCGGAAGCACGTCATATCCCTTGTCCATGTTTACTTCCGGGGCGTAGGGAAAATAGTCACTGCTCCTCCCTGCAGCGCCTTCTAGTGGCCCCCATGGTATCCAGCAGAGCTGTAAAGGAAAACTCCAACGTCCATAATTCCCTGCTGGCATTCGGGGCACCTCCATGCTGCAGGGAGGGCTCCACCTGGCGGCGTGGGGGTATTGGCCGGGATAAACGGCCGGCCATCCATCACAGGTGCCAGTCCATCATAAGGCCCACTCATGCAAACACCCACCAACTCAATCACTAGTTAACATCTCTGGAAATGAAAGGAAAGCAGAGAGCAGAACCAATGCAGTCATGGAGAGAACTTGCAAGCACCACGTAGATCATGGTTGAGCAAGGCATTTGAAAGCAGTATGCTGCCCAAAAACTGTATTACCGTAGTAAGAGTTCAAAAATTCCTTGAACTGAACAGATACTCTAGTGTATTTTCATTTTTAATACAATGTGTTGCATTTGAAGGCATCTTTCCAGCATTGTTTATGCTTCTGTACTATTGTACTGAGATAGGAATGGTATTAGTATTGTTTAAAAGAAAATGTTCTCAGTTGCTGCAGTTATCATTAGAATCATTTATTTTTAAGAATGTTATTAAAATGTTTACATTTTTGCATTACAAGTGTCATGGGCTAGTGACATCATTGTAGTGATGCCACTACAGGCCAGGTTTATACTTCACGTGACGCGACAAATGCTCCAGCAGACGCTACTGCTACACAAGTGTTGTACTGGTTATACTTATGCGCGTACTTTACGTAAATGTGGAAGATTCCACCAGGTGGCAGTGCAAGATATCATCACTGTGAGAAAACATTTGGCTTCACTGTGTTTGTTGTGAATTGCCTGAAACACCCATTCAATTCTGAGGACACCTTGCCACAATATCTCTGAATAGGATGGATGTTTAATGATCAAACCCATCAATCCAGGAATCCAGCTAGCATTGGGCACAAGGCTGAAACAATCCCTGGACAGGGCATCAGTTCATCGCAAGGTGAATACAACCAGTCACATACCCTAGCGTCATTTTAGCATCACCAAATCCCCAAACCTGCATATCTTTGGAAGGAAACCGGAGCACACTGTGGAAACCCACCAGGAAAACAACAAACGTGACTCCCTGCGAGGCAGCAGCACTACCGCTCTGCCACCGTACAACCCCCCACATATGCAATTATTAACAGTATTCATTATTTAAATGAAGTTAATGATTTTTGTGTAAAATATAATATACATAGTTTAATGCATTTCATCATAAAAGTGATATCTATACTAATAAAAGGCAAAGCCCTCACTCACTCACTCATTCACTCACTCACTCACTCACTCACTCACTCACTGACTGACTCATCACTAATTCTCCAACTTCCCGTGTAGGTAGAAGGCTGAAATTTGGCAGGCTTATTCCTTACAGCTTCCTTACAAAAGTTGGGCAGGTTTCATTTCGAAATTCTACGCATAATGGTCATAACTGGAAGCTGTTTTTCTCCATTTACTGTAATGGAGATGAGCTTGAAACCCGTGGGGGCGGAGTTTGACATCATCACGCCTCCCACGTGATCACGCAGTACGTAGAAAACCAGGAAGAGCCCCAAAAAGCGCTGAAGAAAACATGCATTATATAATTGAGAAGGCAGCGAAACAATAAGAAGCGAGCGAGTGATATATACAACCATATTCATGAGTTCTGCTACTTCGTAAACAAAGCACAGTGTAAACCTACACTTTAAATTAAGTTCATAGACAGGCTGCCGCTGGCGTTTGTAATTTAGTGCCTGCCCATATAAGGCCGTCCGTCAGCGGCAATCCAATAGCAAACTGCCACGGGTAAATATTCACGGGTGAAGGACTGTGCTTATGCAGAGGAAGATGACATAGTCAGGGTGGTGTTTGGCACAAACTCAGCGAAACTGCGAGAGAAAGTTTTAAGTACCGGGACTTCGGTAGCATTAGATACAGCCATGGACATAGCACGACATGGCAACAGCACAGCTGGGAAAGTTCGATGCATGTACACCGAGCGGCTCACGTGAACTGACGCAGTGCACAGACAAAAAGCAACAGTTCCGAAGAGCGCTGAACAAAAACCGAATTACACAATTGAAAAGGCAGCAAGAAAATATGAAGCGTCTGATAAATACAAGATAAGTATGTAATAAGTACAGCTACTGCAGAAACAAAGCACACGGTGGAAAAAGTGAATGTCCCGCTAAAGGAAGACAGTGTTAAAAAAAAACCCGTGCATGCAGTGTGTCAGGTCTCAGATAAAGAAGAAGACGAGCTGTTTATTGATGCAGTAAGAAACGAATCTTTTTCATAGCTTATTTAACACACTACGTCTCCGCTGCGATACGCGGGTATATATATATATATATGTATATGTATATATATATATATATATACCCTGATCTACATACTCGAATAATGAATACTTTATTCGCAATCAATGATTGTTTTGGTAAAGCCATACTCAGTGTATTCATTAGATGAACGGTAAAAAAGTAAGAGCGAGGGGAGGGTCACTTATTGAGGCATGCAGGCAAAACCACATTAGCACGCGGGCTCGATGTACGAAAAAATATATCTTTTCAAGTTCTATTTAGTCCATATGTGTCAAATTCAAGGGCCACGGGCCACATCCGGCCCGGCGTGTAATTATATCCGGCCCACGAGATCATTTTATATACTGTATTATTGTTATTAATGGCCCGGGTATATGAAGCGCTGGTAACACAATAAACTACAGATCCCATAATGCAGCGCTTCACCTGCCTTGCCGAACACTTACCGCGTTAATCAAGTCTAGCTTGCAAGTTATTGCGAAGCTAGCCCACACGATGCTTAAGAGAAAAGTTGATTCTGAAAATAGAGCCTTTAAAAACCGATGGGAGGCTGAGTATATGTTTACTGACATTGCCGTTAAACCCGTGTGTCTCATTTGTGGAGCTAATGTGGCTGTAATTACAGAATTTAATCTAAGACGGCACTATGAGACAAAACATCACGGTAACCTGAAAGACCTGAATGCAATGCAGAAGATACAGAAAGCAGAAGAATTAAATAAGAATCTGACACTTCAGCGGACGTTTTTACCCGTGCACAATCACAAAGTGATTTCAAGTGAAGCTGCTTTTATGGGAGACACAAATTCACCCGTGCAACTTGCCCCACTTTCCCTGTTGCCAAGTAATGTTGAACCAAGTCGTCACTACGGTGTTCCCAAATACGCACTTCGCTGATAAACTGAGCGCACGGCGCTTTAGTGACTTTGAAGAACAAAAAAAGTCCGTCTACATGCGGCTCGAACCTTGTGCATGTTTGGTAGCACATATCTGTGTGAGAAGCTCTTCTCAGTGATGAAGACTAACAAAACAGCACACAGGAGTCGCCTCACTCATGAGCACCTGCAGTCCATCCTGAGAATCTCCACAACACAGAACCTCACACCAAACATAAACGAACTTGTGGCCAAAAAAAGATGCCAGGCGTCCAGCTCTAAAATGACATATGAGCAAAGACAACTGAATGATTTGATTTGTTATTGCTGAAAGGAACACATTTTATTTATATTTCCAGGTTTTGTTATGCAGCATGTTCATATTTGAATTTGTATAATTTTGACAGGATATATTTTTATGGAGAGCAAAATATTATAAGTTGTTTAAGGTTTGAGTTGATTTATTCAGGAATAATATTCCTGTCTGTTTTTACCATTCCTACCAAAGATATTTCTGTCGACTAAATAAAAATTCCTTCTATTTAAAATTTAAATAGAACTTGAACAAATACGATAGTTCATAATATCCACGCAGACTTGCACGTAAGAGCGGGAGTTATCCGTTTTAACAAGCAGCGTATTGCACTGATACGAAATAGCTGTGTGTGTATATATGTAGATATGTATGTATATGTATATATATGTTTATATATGTGTGTGTGTATGTATATATATATGTATTTGTGTGTATATATGTGTGTGTATGTATGTATGTGTGTATGTATATGTATGTGTATATATGTAGATATATATATGTATGTATATATGTGTGTGTGTATATATATGTGTATATGTATAGATATGTATATATATATGTTTATGTGTGTGTGTGTAAATATATATATATATATATATATGACAGCAACACTCATCACTCACAACAGTGACAAAACAATTACATTGACAATCATGTTACGTTATTTTCAAAATGTTTCCTTTTCTTTTTCATTGCTTCTTTAACACACTACTTCTCCGCTGCGAAGCACGGGTATTTTGCTAGTCAATTATAAATCTAAGGATTCTAAATGTGCAGAGAGCTGGAATATTATAAATTTAATGTGTTTTGTTAGGCGATTGGTGCTTGCCACTGCTGTCAATGCAAGCCCCAGAAGCACATAGCGATTAACAACTGGGTCAGTTTTAAGATGACGTTTACAATGGTATACTTCAATGACAAAATAAACAACGGGATTAAAGTGGATATTTCGAGATTTAAGCTGAAATTTCCACTTTAATCACAAAACAGACCTATTCACTGTGTGATGCTGTTATGAAGGTGCCAAAAAAAAAGACAGCACAGAAGATGGCATGTGAGACCTTTAAAATGTATCGTGTCATTACAATGGGGAATATGCAACGCTTGAATATAAAAGCACCACAAATGCATTGGTATGTCGGCATTTTGCTTCACCACATCGAACCACTCATCAAACATCGAAGCGCGCACATCGATCCTGTAGGATCCGCATATCGGCTTTCTGTCACATATAGATTGTAAACAGAGGCTCTGACGACATGTTTCGAATTTATCACACTAAGTTCCCCGACATTTTGCTGGTATTGCAACTCATGCAAGTGTCATGTTAATTTCTGAGGATGTGCTCAGAGGACATGTCAAATGAATGCTGGGAATGTGTGGCAACCATGATGTGTACGCGTTCTCAGTGTGAAGTGTAAACCAGCCCTTATAGTGGCTCACACATGACTCTGTTTTATATAAGTGCAAATCTCAGGTGGCATCTTTGTCTGTCAGACTGAATTGAACAAGAAAGATGGTTAAAAAAATGACGTTTTACTTTGTTTTCTAGTCTGTCTTTTATTTCTGACCTCGCTTTGTCCTGCTTTTTTTTCAATGACACTTGGTCCGTGGTGATTATTTTCCCTTTTTCGAGTAATAATTTCTGTTTGTTTGCGCTACTGCGATCTTTACTTTCTTTTTTTATAATTTCTAATTTTCCTACTTTCATATTCTTTATCTTTCTCCACATGTGTATCGCGCCAACATTTTTTTTGAGCCTTTCGAATTCCATTGCTTTCATAATCTCTAACCTGCTCTGCATGTGTATAGCGCCAGCGTTTGTGAACGTCTTTATGAAGTTCTACTTTTTCTTTTACTTTGTCTTTTAATTCTGAGCCTGATTGGACGTGCTTTTTTTCAATTCCACTTGTTCCGGGCTGATAATTACTTTCCTTATTTTCTGAATTAGCACCTAAATTATTCTTTTTCTTTTTTGCTCTTTTTTCTGTCCAACGCTTTTGAGTCTCTTTTCTATGTCGACGTTTCATTTATAACATATTGTCCTTATACGCTTTATATGCGCTGAGAGCCCTGGATCTGTGTGTGCTCAAATCCTTCACACGACTGAGTGTTTTGCTGCCCGTGGTCTTATTTGATATTGGTTGTAAGTAGGGCGTGTCTTGCAAGAATCTCATGTTCCACATCATCGCGAGACGATCCTGGGTCAATCTCTTGGCACAAAATCTCATGTTTAAGGTCCCCGCGAGATGCTCCGTGGCCAATCTCTCAAGTCGTGCGGATCTTTTAAGGGTCTTCCGTGATCATAACGTGAAGATCACATCTCGTCTCCCATCTTTCTCTCCCAGGATTTTTTTTTATAATAGAGAGATTTTAAAGTTTGTTATTGCCTCTTTAGACATAAAAAACATTAATCCAAAAAGAGGTAATAAAAGCATGGCTAAGCAGCTGTAAGTAGACCCATATCTAGTGCTTGACCCTTTAGTCACTGTAGATTGTGAAAACCTTTTCATGGCTGCTTTGCTAAACCATGAAGTAAAGCTAATGCAGTATTTATTGTCTGACTTCTGTGAAAGTCAATGTGAAAACTGTTTATGGGTACTTTGTGTTATTTAGATGACAATGTGGACTTTGCCATTAAATTAAAATTTAACAGCTTGGAAATGCTGGCATTTTTCAAACAGGTATTATTATCTGTACTGGTTTTCACCAGTTATAAAAATAAAAGTCAAATGTCACATTTCTTGTTGACTTGAAGAAACATACATAGTTTAGGAACTCAATTTCTAATTAATTAAAATCTTGTAATGAAAGTAGGTACTCTTTTCAGGAAGTCCATTTCTTCATTTTATTTAGCATTTGATTTTATTTATGAGAGAAACAAAATCCTTTTAGTGGACCAGTAAAACAAGATAAAAGTTTAAGGATTTTCAGATAAGAAATAAGAGAGAGTGTCCAATTAATTTACTCATTCAGCTTTAATGACAAAGTATCTGTTTTGTTAATTTGATGCTGTGTTCTCATATTGTACAGTGTGGCCCTTAATTATGAAAAAACTGTATGTTTAAATATACACAAAAGCAGAAAATAGCCTCTCAGACAAATGATATTGTAATTTTTTTCTGATGATATATTTTACAATTAGGTTTGCTTGTATTTCTTCTTCTTCTTCCTCTTCATCCCTGATCATAGGCAATGTGTGCATTCACTTTTTGAATACGTAATTAATAGATGCACTCCTAGGATCTGATATATTATATTACTAGATCACTATTTCAATCTTCTTCTTTCTTTGGCTTTTGATTTTGTTTTTATATACTGTACATAAGGAATCATACTGGGCCTTTTTTGGTTACACGCTATAGATATTTTATGTGGGTAGAGGAAAGAGGTAGGTGTGTTTTCTTTTAATATTTGATTTTATGATTTTATGTGCGTGTGTGTTTGCACATTATAAGTATGCCACTAAATTATTTATGGCAGTGAATCTTTGACTAAATTCTGTGTTACTAACTATATGTGTTTTGTTCTCTTAAATTAAAAAAATAAAAAATGCTAATTCTTCAAGAAGATCTTTGGCTTGCCACTGACAAACACATTGTGGCATTATGCTTTCAAATCTCATATAACATGTAATGTATTACTGACTTAAACCTTACTTTGGCACATCCACATGACTAATAATACAAAGCAAATTAAGCCTGCAGTTTTAAACAGAACACATGGACAAATAAAAGTTACTTGGTGAGGTACCTCAATTTCACATAAATGTCTTGAGGTAGTAGTTTGTTACCATATAGGGTACTAGGTACACACATTCTTCAAAATTTCTTTCAACCAAGTTCATTTTCACGTTTTTACAATAACATTTTCCTGGGTGTGTTGGATCAACTTTCTATGAGAATCAATTACAACAATGTTTAAAGCATAGTTTGAATATAATATACTGCATAAGTTTTAATTTAAAATGCAATTTGTTTATCTTGCTTCAACAACAGTGTTTTTCTTCTCATTGTGAAAGCATCTTTGAGAATTTTACATAGGAATTGAATTAGATTTTTGCTTTGCAAATTCACACACCTACTCATGCAGGTTTGGCTGGCTCTACCACATACTGTAGTTGAACATTTAGGCTATTTTTTAAAACAATACAGACCCTGAATTGCAAATACTCCAACAATCCAACTCTCTGACCATCCATCCATCCATTATCCAACCCGTTATATCCTAACTACAGTGTCACGGGGGTCTGCTGGAGCCAATCCCAGCCAACACAGGGCATAAGGTAGGAAAGAAACCCTGGGCAAGGCACCAGCCCACCACAGGGCATGCATACACACAGCACACACTAGGGACAATGTAGGATCGCCAGTGCACCTGACCCGCATGTCTTTGGACTGTGGGAAGAAATCTACGCAGACACGGGGAGAACATGCAAACTCCACACAGGGAGGACCCGGGAAGCAAACCCAGGTCTCCTAACTGCGAGGCAGCAGCGCTACCCACTGCGCCACTGAGCCACCACTCTCTGCCCAGTAACCCAAATATATTTTAACAAGCATGGGGGCGTACACACACACACACACAAAGACATATATACAAAGATACAGTATCATGCAGGATATACTGGTTTGAGCCCTTGGAGTGCTGGGTATATTTATTGTTTAACATCAGTACAGGTAGACTGCTAAACCTTCCCTCTCTTACAGGCCACAGGTACACCTAGCCATTCAACTGTACCTTTTCGCGTTGTGTTTTTGCAGACATGAATCATCAAATCTCCCAAGTACAATTCCTTGTTCTGCCCACCTCATTCAATACTTAAACTGCTCCATCTAGCTCTTGACATCCACCTGGAGGTCCACCTCATGCAGGCTGCTCCTCACCATCACCTTCTGGAAGTTCTAGACTTCTTGAATCTTGCAATGCAGCTATGCACATCCCTGGATAGCACTTCCTAGTACGCCATGGAGCATATGAGATATTTCTAGGACGTTTGCTGTCAATCAGGTGGATGGTTCCACATTACCTGTACATGCTGGCTGTCTGCAGGAAATCAGCATGTACTTGGCCTCATGCAGCTGACAAGTGCTTCAGTCTTCTAGCTGATGTAATATTGTTTTATATTTTCATATTAGTGATTTTGAGCTTAACATTTGATGACCTATGTGAAGCTTTTATGGGTGGTTTTCCAAATTCCCAGGATGCAGCACTCTACTTAGCTTCATAGAGACGTTCTGTATGCTGAACCTGCTCATTTCTTTACTTTTCTCAAGTGCAGATTTGTAGTTTTACTTTTGTTTTAGTGCTGTTTCCCTTTCAGCTAGCTTGCTTTTTACCTAATTTTTCATCTTTATTTTGACATTGGGTTGATGCAGTTTTTGTAAACATATATATATTTTTTTTCAATTTCTTTCTTTATTTTGCAAGGACAGTGCATTGCCATTGACAGGCATCATTTGTGTGCCCGTGATGAATCTGACAATATAAGGAAAATAGTCTGGAGTTCAGAATAATTGCTGAACTGCATAGCATACACTTCACAACCTTAGCATTCCTTGACTTGCATATTTAATCTTTCATATATTTAAAATTATAAGGGTTGTGTGTCATGCAAAAACTCACACACCCCTGGCATTTGAAGCTTGATCTTAATCTCAATCGACAGCTTACGCTGTGACACATGCTATGCAACCAAAATTTTTCTTATGCAGAAGTGTGCATCTGTGAAAGAATGCGTGGCCATGCACAAAGAGAACAGAGGCGTATCTGTGGCATTGTCACAGCAGCACGTCTACAAACAAATTTTGGCACAAAACAAACTGATATACTCCTTCACAGTGAGGCACATTACACATGCCAATTACACATGCGTCAACTGAGAGACACAAAATGCAAGCAGGACAAATGCTGACAGTTTCCTCTGCAACCTTACACTCCACTCGCAAAACAAAGTTATGCACAATTTTTGGCCAAGATAAACAGCAGCACCCATAGCCTTTCCTTACTGCCAGTCTGAATGCATGGGCAATTTCACTGTTGACAAATGACATACAATGACAAATGGCAAACATAGCAAGACACCACCACACAAGCCAAAGAGAAAGATCAGCTTGAACTTCCATAAGAAGAGCAAGGATAAACGATCGAGAACACATATGCAGTATCAACAGCTCCATTTTAGTTAACATCCGTGTGAGCCTTTATTGATAAAAACATGGCACCTTCAATAACTTATCATATATGTCGCTGTTTAGATGAAATGATTAAGCATACATTTTTTTGTGGCCTATCAATACAGACCTCTTTCTTTATTTCTTTAAAAAATTACAGGACCTCATTAACGCATAGAGTCCTTACACCCAACCATACACTGTGGAACTGAGGGGCTCACCTTTAGCCTGTAATGATATGCCAGCGATTCCAGCATAACTGAGTCCACCAAAAAACGTAACAATTTTGCTTTGCAATAAGAATCCTAAAGTATTTTGTTTCTCAACTAGTCAAATTCACACTATTGATCCAGCAGTAAATGTCTTTAGTGTTTTTAACTTCTCCCCCACCTCCATATATTCATCTCTTCTCCAACTTTGCAGCAATCCCAATGCAAAGACTACAATTTCCATCACAATCTGTGGCGGACAATTTGATCAACACCCGCACAGTTTCTATAGGAGCATTAGCAAAAGTGGGACGTCATCAAAGATAGCAGCTCCTACGTTTTTTTTTTTCCTCACCATTTTGTCATTACCTTGCTGTATTACAGTATGCCTTTTTCTCTCATCGTCAGTGGTGTTTAGCCAAATTGCATTTTACAAAAGACACTGACACATTTTCTGAGAAATATATGAGTCTGAAACTGGCTTATGCAGTGTTGCCAGTCACTACCTATTTATATTTGACATCATCTATGCAGTGATATTTGGCCTACTGTCTTAACACTTGCTCAAACATGTACTTTGTTTTACTGTGCACACCAAACCTGACAATAAATCTGAAATGTACAGCCTTGCATTTTTGAAAAAACTGACACTGTTGTCCTCCGGCAAATCTTCCATAATGAATCAATAACCAGCATTAACTGCTTCTTGAAGTAAGCAAAATATAGAGTTTATTACAAAAAGAAAAAAGCACTGTAGGTTACATGATCAAGCTGAACTCTCTATTGCTCATGGACATGCTCATTTTTTAGAAAGTAACAGAACCAGACCAGCAGAAGACACCACTTTTCAGTGAGTGTAAGCACTTACTAATTTTTCTTTTTTTATTCAAACCTACTACATAATAACTGTCTGCTAATTTCTGTCTTTCATGTCAACTTTTTTTGCCAGTTTTTTACTTTCAATGAATCAACTTCAATTCACCTTTATACTGTAACATTACTAAATACTACTATTGGTGATGTCCTGTATTGGGGCCCCCCCCCTTTAAATAAGACCACACACTGTTATAACACGTAGTACCTCAGGATTTTGCTTTAATGCTTCATCACACTCTTATATTGCCTTTTCTTTGTGTTATCCATGCTCTTTTCTTATTTTCAATAACACTTTTGTTTTGGCCTTCCACAATACACCACTTCTGAGTATGTTTTCCTTTCCTTTTTATTTGGGGACCACATAAAAACACATGCAGTATGAACAGCTCCTTATCTTTGCCAATCATGAGAGGTTCTATTGATGCTTCTCCAGGACATGATGCCTACTTGTTCAAGTATCATATTAATCATGGTCTACAGCCCTTTCATTTCCGTTTTATTTGAGGACCGAAGGTCTATGTGTTCCACTATGACTATGTATATTATGCCTGGTTTATATTACTATAATATTTTTATTGTTGTTAATATTATGTATTAGTATTAATGTGAATAATTGGCAAAATCAGTGAAAATTATAGAAAAACTCAGTCATACCACGTATGCAACTTAATCAATGGAACTTGAATAAGCCCAGAAAATGGATCTTAAGTAAATTATTTCTATGTTCACAGAGGTGATATTAAAAAAAAGACAGCTTTCAATTCCAATGATTTGCATTTTCATAGCTGTAAATTACTTTAATTAAACATATTATTGTTTATTCAAGTATTAACTCTTATGTCATTCAAAGGGTCACATGATTGGTTGGGAGTGCTCGCCATTTACAGCTTCGCTTAGGACAGCAAAAATGCTTGAGCCTGCCCTGCATGTGGAACCAATTTAGAGTCATTGTCATTGCTAATGGGCAATGCTTCAAATGCAGCAGACTGTGCCAGTTTCTCAGTACACATATGTTTGTGTGCTCTCATTTTACCCTCATTTGGTCAAAGCGTTTGTCATTTCCTGAAGGTTCAGAGGGTTTGTGTAAGCTGTCAAAGAGACGTTTTCTTGCCAAGATCGGGTTTATTGTCATGTGTGCATAGTATGATGCAGTTCTGAAATATACTGTACATACAGTATATACTCATGTGTGTGTGTGTATTGTCATAGAAGACACGGGGTGACAGGCACACACCAACCTCAGTGGATGGTTCCTTACCTAGCCAGGATGCCATGATAAAGGAAGGACATGAATTGACAGGAATCCTGACTGGGTTGGTTAGTGGTACCTTTCACTGTCGGGAGGCCATTATGAGATATGGAAGGACACACATCCCTGCCGGGTTGGTTGCTGGTGCCTTCCCCAGCCAGGAGACCATAACGGAATGGCGGACAGAGACTGCTTCTTGGGGCAATATATTCCCCCTATACACAGAGTCGCAGAAGTTCTCTGGTGAAACTCCCATTTGTACACCTGCAGGGCATATTGGGAGCTGTAGTCCTGAGGGGCAGCCCTGTTGGGATACTTGGATGCCGCCAGGGGAACACCCCGGCTACTTTGTGGGGCTTCCGCCTGGCACAGAAGTGCTTCCAACATGCAGTGCTGTGGAAGTACTCCCGGGTCCAGCATAAATGAAGCTGCCTTCTCTACATCAAGGGGTCAGTGTTGGGAGGAGGTGGACAAGGCTTGTTTGGAGGAGAGTGGATGTCAAAAAGAAAACAAAATGGAACTGAACTGAACTAATTTATCTAGTAATAAATTAGAAGGTAGAAGGTATTGTTTAAATTAAAAACTTCTTTCCTTGAACCCATGACTGTGTGCTTTGGTTGTGTTTGGGGTGCCAGTATGCCCCCTAAAGGTCACTATAGATATATAAGGATACATCATTCATTTGTCACTATGAATAAAAGTTCAGTAACATTATCACGGGGCGGCATGGTGGCGCAGTGCTAGTGGGTAGCGCTGCTGCCTCGCAGTAAAGAGACTTGGGTTCGCTTCCCGGGTCCTCCCTGCGTGCAGTTTGCATGTTCCCCCCGTGTCTGCATGGGTTTCCTCCGGGTACTCTGATTTCCTCCCACAGTCCAAAGACATGCAGGTTAGGTGCATTGGCAATCTTAAATTGTCCCTAATGTGTGCTTAGTGTGTGTGTGTGTGTCCTGCGGTGGGCTGGTGCCATGCCGGGGGTTTGTTCCTGCCTTGTCCCCTGTGCTGGCTGGGATTGGCTCCAGCAGATCCCCGCCCCTGTATTAGCAGGTTGGATAATGACTGACTGACTAACATTATCACAGGTGGATGAAACTATCCCTGACTCTAGAGCAAGTCTTGATGGTCCTCTACTATTTGCCAGAATGGAGGAGGGAGCATAATGACTGTGGTGGATCTTCGCCTGTTTGCCTTTCTAAGGCAGCATTTGTTTTATATGTCCTGGTCATAGGATGAGATAAAAGGGGTGAGTTTAAGAGGGATTGAATGTTGTGAAGTGGATTGCTGGTGCGCAGAAAAACATGGCTGTATGAAGATAGGTTAGTATTTTGAATTGAATTGTTGCTAATCTTTGTGAAAGGATTAGTCCAAGAGAAGTTTAGAAATTAGCAAAAAGTCTAAAACGCAATGACAAGCCAGGAGTAAAAATGACAAATGAACAAAAAAGTACATAAGCACAAGAGTTATAATTAAAAATAGGAACTGAATTAAGAACAAAGTACCTGCTGACTCTTAAATCCTTATGAGTACTTAAGTAAATTATATGCAAAATAACCTATAGGTGGTAGAAGTGTAATTTCCAGCACTTGGCAATAGTCAAAAGAAAGACACTGAAATATTCACACAACTCTCAGGAAAATAAATGGTATAAGCACCCCTTTACCTTAAGTTGTTACTATTAGACATGTCAATACCACTTGCTAAGGCACAAATGATTGTAAGAATGCCAAAGATAAGAAAAGTACAAGTAACCTCAAAAAGAAGAAGACAACAAAAGAAGAATGACTCATCAACACAGGACTCGGAAACCACAAGATGGGCAGAAAGGTAACGAGGGAAAAAGGATTTTGACCAAATGTGGAACTGAAATGGTTAAGGGTATTGCATTTGTGGCCAGAGCAGAAACTTCTCTTTTTTGCATCTCAAAAAGCAGCTGTTTGGGATGTGGTAGAACAAAACAAAATACCAGAAAAATCACACACCAGCATAAGGAAGAAAGTGCAAACTGCATGCAGACATTGGGATTTAAGCCCAAGGCTCAGGGATAAGATGTGACAGCACTAACCACCACACTACTACACTCTTAATAAAATTCAAAATCTGCTAAAATGCCTTGAACATGACAAGCGTTCAATTATGAGAACCAAAAATTCTTTGAGGTATTGGTAAAAACATCAGCTAAAATATCATAGACTTTTATTAACCTTTTAATTTCCTTTGACAAATATTGATCAGCCAATCCATTCATCCTTTCTTTTGACAAGTTTATCCACTTTGCAAATACATTTGTTTAAAATTGTTATTTTATCTGTAAGATGAGCTGTTTCAATGACATCATGCTGTATATTTCATAGACCATCAAATAGTAAAGATGTTTGTTGCCTCCAGCCTTTATTTTCAAAACACCACCTACTGAATTTCATCATTTTGACATGGTGAGCAAAAAAGAACTTCCATGAGAGTAATATTTTGATGAAAAAGGCACCTCTGCTGCCAAGTAGATGAATGGAAGAGGAAAGGACTCTTCAAGTCAAACAGGCCCTGGACAGGAGACCCACTTTTCCCTTCCTGCCTAAGTATTAGGTGATGGTCTTGAAAGCGAGTGGGCAACTGACATCTGTGGGACAGAACAAGCCTGTCTATTCATACTTACCTGCACAGAAAGCAGCCTGCTCTGAATTTCCTGTCAGGACAATGCTGTCATCAGGTGCTTTCGATCAATGAATAAAGGTTTCCTTTATTTTTTTTCTTCATGTGACAAGCTACTTCCTGAATGGGACACGCAATGTGAGACACCCTTAAATTCCAATTTACTGCTCTGAGGGACAAGTGGATAGCAGACAATTGTCAGCACTCTGCATTCTTTACTCTCAGCCTCCTTCTCTGATTGGGTTTTTCAATACTGGGTATTAATTTACCAGTCTGTTATGTTCGCCAGGAGGGCAAATACATCATCATTCTCTGAATATATGCTTTTTACATGGTAGCATATGAAGTGACCTGTCATTTCCAAAGTAATGGCTGCAGGGTAGGTATATATACCTTTTTGTGTTTAAAGTCAGCTCTTTATCTTTGTCATTTTTGATCTCTAAGTTCATTTTTCTGTTTTTCAAAAATGACTTTTGAGACTTTATCTCATTTCTTACCATATTGTTTTGTAGAAGGCACATACTGGTGACAGGTGCAAATTACAATGACTGCATTGACCCAGTATAGAGTGTATCAGTGGTTTCTCTTTCATCTCCTGGTTGTTCTTTTAGCTTCTGAAAAGACTTTAGTAAGCATCCAAATGGATCTTAACAGGATAATAAAATGAAGCATACATTTTAAAAAGTCTGACAACAGCATACATTATTAGAAAAGTACAGCCAGAGCAGCTGCAGTGAAATTTTATTTTATTATTTATTTCATGTTCTGTATTTCCCTTTGGACGGAAAACCCTCTACAAAAAACAAATTGTAAAGGAAGTTGATTCAGTCAGTCATTCTCCAACCCCCTATATCCTAACACAGGGTCACGGGGGTCTGCTGGACCCAATCCCAGCCAGCACAGAGCGCAAGGCAAGAACAAATCCCGAGCAGGGCGCCAGCCCACCGCAGGGCACACACACACACCAAGAAGACACCAGGAATAATTTAGAATCGCCAATGCACCTAACCTGCATGTCTTTGGACTGTGGTAAGAAACCCACGCAGACACAGGGAGAACATGCAGACTCCATGCAGGGAGGACCCGGGAAGCGAACCCAGGTGTCCTTACTGCGAGGCAGCAGTGCTACCACTGTGCCACCATTGATTCAACATTGAAATATTTATATTAATACTGTATAATGTTTGATTGTATGTGTATATATAACATGAGCAGATGTAGTTGGAACAACCATCATCAAGACAGTAAATCCTGAAAGCTGGGCATGATAGGAATGGGAGAAAATATTAGTGACAGATAGTAAATAAGCTGTATTTAACATAACTTGGCATAAGATGGTCAAACTCGGTTCAATATCCTGGAATGGCAGAGCCCATCCTGGCAGTACCAGAAAAAGGGAGAAACCAATCCTAGACAGGGCCATCAGAGACAAATGGCTTATGTTGAAATAATTTATTGTACTGTTTCACTGTTTCAGGTGTTGTAACAGTTTTTTTTCCTTATCATTTTCTGTACTGATGGAGTGGGCTCCATATGTTGGCCACTAATTCTACTCCTTGGCTGCTACTGTTGCGCTGTACACAGATACTCAGTTTATTTTGTAGATGTAGCACAGTTCATTGTGGTTTGTGTTGCCAATGTTGTGATACAGTTACATTAAGCATTTGTTCCCATCCTATTAATTGGAAAGCAGTCCCTTCCCCACCTAACATACGAGCTATCCATAACTTCACAAGGAAATTGCCAAGAAGTAAATCATGTTAGTTAAACCATTTCAAACATCAGCTTATCCATCTATCTGTCCATCTGTTTTTGAAATCTTTCCATACAGAGTAGCTTGGAGCCACAGCCTGAATGAAAGGAAGGGACTAGCCCTTAATGAAACCCATATACTGTACATCTTGCTGTACAAGTATACTCAGCCTTATCAGTACCATAGCTCTGTAATTGCACATGCATCCATCCATTACCAAAACTTCGTAAGCCATTGCAGGTCTGCAAGGGGATTAAGCACAGAGCCTACTCTGGTGATAACGGGCACAAAGGAAGAAACAACCCTGGACAGGGTGCGACTCCATCACAGAGCACGTTTACACTCAATAATGCAAGACCATGTGTAGCCAGGTAGCATACTGTATGTAACCTGCAAGTGTGGGAGGAAAACTGAAATGGACATTTAAAAACTCCACCCAGATCAGGAACATTGAGCTAGTCACTGCTCTACAAACCTTCATTATTTATGGCCAGACTCTGGAACATGCATATACAATTACAGTTATTGTACTTGACCTTTATAAAAAGTAATTGTCATTAAATATGTCAAACTGAATTCCTTTAAAATGCATTTTGAAAAACGTGTGTACTTGGAACCCTTCACAGCAACATGCTATCATGTCAAGACATTTATGTGAAGTCGAGGTACATCACCAAGGAGATTCTATCTATGACTTTCATTGATGCATTTGAACTGTTTGAAACTGCAAACATGATTTCCTTGATATTATTAATGAACTGGTTATGGCAAAGTAAAGAGCTGGAGTCAGCAGTACATCACATGTTATAGAAGATTTGAAAGCATCCTTATTTATGATATTATTTCTTTATGAAAAAAAATGCGGTCCCATTGATTGGAAACTTAAAAAAATGAAACAAAAGCTAGGGTCATCCGAACAGAGCAACAAGGAAATGACAGAGCTTTCTGCAGAGCGCAACTCATTTAATTGACGCTTGAGTGAAGACAAACAAATAGTCTTTGTGTTTGGTATCACCCAGACACAATTCAATAAATGTTTTTCGAAAGCTAAAATATTTCAGAAAATGCCTGGGAGTCAATGAGGAGAAAATGGTACAATTAAGAAAATAATATAAATAATAATTCAGAACAATTGGTAAAATTAATTTAGTTCTTTTGACAAATTCTGTCTGTTGTCCTAATGACATCTACCACAAGACTGGGATTTTAAGCCAGTCAGCTGCTTTCATTGCATCTCTTGCTTTGCATGTTAAAATGAAATGCCTTATGATTAAAGTCTTTACCTATTTCACTATCAGATGCTTTTGAGAATGTTTCCCTTGCTTTGCTATGAGAGATTGTTGTTTACCATACTATGTTTGATGAATGATTTTGAAAACTGTTTTATGGAGTAGCCACATTTTCTGACTCTCTTCCAAAATACTGTATTAACCATTTATATTTTCTTGCATTTTATTTCACTTTTACCTTATTGATATTTTTTTGTTTTCTATGGTATTCTCTAATCTCATAAAGATGCCCACTTTTTGCTGGTTGGTTTGTAGAAATTGTTCTCGTATGAGTGATTGTGGGCAGTATGTAAATATATCATTTGATGAACAGACATCTTGTCCATCACTTTGATGTCCAATACACAATTTAAAAAAATGAATGGATATTTTCTATGGCTTTGACTATCATAATCATCAAACCAAAATCTACTGACTTAGCAACAACATTAAAAGTGTTTCTTCTATACTATATCCTCACATGTAACCCAAAGGGTAGATTAAACAGGTTAGGCCATAAACATAAGTAATCAAAAAAAGGAAACACATGGATATTGTTAAATTCTTCCAGTGATACATTTCATCATTCCAATATGAGTGCTATTTGTTAGTGTCAGGTGCAAATGAGAGAGAGGAGAACCAAAGAAATGTTGGGTTGCCAACCGGGGCTCCCCATTTACTGCCAAAACAATGAACAAAAATGAGCGTGTGGTGGCGAAACAACAATAATAATAATAGATGCTACCATCAGCTTTCTTTAGCAGGTTTGGGTTGGGGAGCTTCATCATGCGAGGTTGTGTTCCTCAGACTGAGACATCAACTTCCGGAAACCCTTAAATTTATGTTGTCCTGACCGAAAATAGGTGTGGTTTGTTGAATTGAGGCTGAGCTACAGAAGAGAAAAGAGACAGCATTGTTAGTGTTGGTGCCTCATCTTTCCCCAGCAGGGAATTGCGTACCTTGTCTGAGCCTGGAAAGTGATCAACAGGTGCCAATGCATGACACTAGCTAAAAAGAATAAACAGGGCTGCTCTTCCTTTCAATTCTTGTTCAGATCATAGTTGTCATTCATTCCACCTGTTTGCCTCTAAACTTCATCTCCAAGCTCAAAGTCATGGTGTCATTCAAGTGGAAGGTGGCTTTTTGACTTTTTAGTATCATTACCTTATGATTGTTCAAGCTCAGTGAGTACTTGTCTATCAGTGCCCATGGCAAGCTTGGTGTGGTACCATGAAAACAGTTAGCCAAATGGCTCGTTATTTGCTGTCAGCTCCTCAGTCAGCACACTCATTGAGTTGTGTGATTTTGTTATAGTCGTTGTGTATTTTATTGTGATTGAAAACTCTTCATTTGCCTATTTGGGGCCAGTATTATTCACATTTGCCGTCATTATGTTTTACAAGTTTCTCATCTTGATGTTGGCACTAACCCAACAGAATATGTGTGCACTTCAGACTTTTTTCATCTTTATTTCAGCAAAACAATGTGAAAAGTGTTTAAACCAAAACAAAGTATACAGAAAATTCATTTAGAGGCCAACGTTTTTAGTGTTTCTTGAACTGTAGAGCTGCTTTCAGATCACAAAGTTAAAAAATGTTTGTATTGCTTTCATAGGACCCTAGGGCATTCTGGAAAACTCTTAAAAGACTGTCGAACTGCCTGTGGAGACTTAGTGAGTCTTAGGCCCTCTACCTTTATGTAAAATATGAAAGCTTTGATGTGGTATCTTCACAGAAAGGGGTTGTTAACCTCTACAGTTTACTGCACCGCCATGCTTTGGAAATGGAAACAACAGGCATGTTTAAAAAGGGTCTAAATTTGTTGTGGTCAATATGCTGGTGTCATGGTTAGTATTGTTGCCATCCACACCTCAAGAATATTAGGTTCAAAGTCCAGCCCAGTCACTGTTTATGTGAAACAGGCATGTTTTTGCCATGTTCTTTTATCCTTTTAAAGGCTCAGTATGAGGGTGGTTGTGTAACATTGAGTATTAGCCCATCAAGAGCCCATCCTTGGAGAGGTGCTGGGTGTAAAGCAGCTATAAAAATTATACAAATGCATTAGAGATTCATATGTATCTGTTGGCCAGGGACTTCCAAAGATGTTTTCTTCTCAAAGTATTAGGCACACAATAAACATTCTACTGGTGGCCTCAAGCATATCCGAATATAACATGAACCAGTCAAATGGCCTGCTTTAGCTTTAATTCTTTCTTCTTCTCATAGTAATCACTGTTTTTATTTGTTTCTTTTTTTAGCATTTTTATGTCCCTAGGAACGAAAACATCCTTTGGATCATTAGATCATTCTTATCAATCTCTTATGGCTAATTGTGACATTTACCTTAGACATTTTTTCCCTTTAAACAGTGCAGTGTGCAGCGCTTTTGTATGCAAGGAATAGACATATCTCACAAAAGGATGATGGGAGAATGGAGATCCCATTGCTTTTCCCTTTTCATGTCTTTCAGGCTGTTGTATTTTATTATCTTGACCCCTTCCATAGTTCACCACCTGCTAGCATTTGCTACCATACACCTAATCTAATAATTACATGGTGAACTCTTAGGTTACACAAGGAGTGGGGAATCAGTGGTAAACAAGCGGAAGGTATGCAGTGCTGATTGAGTGGCTGGGAAAGAAGTGAGGTGGCAAACTAAAGCAACGTGATATGAGAGGAACCTCTCTCTCTCTCTCTCTCTCTCTCTCTCTCTCTCTCTCTCTCTCTCTGCGTGTGGCAACCCACTCTCTGACATCAGCCTTTATCCTCTTATGTGATTGGCTCAGAGGAAGTCAGTAATTTGAACTCATCTTTTCCCTTTGCTTTGTTTCATCAAGGCTTTTGCTGTAGCTAGCCGCTTCAGTGAAGGAAAAGTGTCTGTGAAGAAAGGAAGGTACAGGTGTCTGCTAGACTGCTGAGACTCAGACTCCTGTTTGGACCTGTTTTTGATCTAAGGGGGGCATACCATGTGTTTTTGTTTTGGGGAGGTGAATAGCATAACACATGTTTGTCATCTACCAAGACTTAACAATTGACACCTAGAGAACTTTGCTATCGGTACATGTAAGGTAAGAATCATGCTTTATATTTGTTTATATATCACCCATTTGTGACATCTGAAATACAGCAGACAGCATAGCACTTACAAAATTATTTTGAGTTTTGGTAATTGCTGTATTACAAATATAATTTTGCTACAGATACTTAGAATATATACACACTGTATTTGTGCAGGGTGTGAAACATGTATGCCATGCGTAGTTCAGTAATCAGTAGCTAGTCATATATTGTTGGATAAAACCAAATTTAAAGTGTGTCCATTTAAATGTTAGTGTCTCATGGACCTCTTTCTTTCCTTTTGTGAGTGTGTATTGGTTTCATCTCACGAGTTGATTTACAGTAATGCTGTATATAACTGGTATTTATTTTTTTCAGAGTTGTATTTCAGATTAGTATAATTTAAAAATATGTTGACATTTGGTATGTGTAGAGTTTAACATTTTTAAATCACAGCCTATAAATTTTATTTTGATAAATATGTATTTGTTTTTTAAGACAACATGCAAGACCAATACTTACGGAATACTTTGATCTCCTGTATGAAAGTGTTTTTAAGCCAGAAGATTAAGGGTGATGATGTTTGAAGTGGCAATGTTCCACCTTTGATTGTAGTCTTGATTTTCTGTATAATGTAGATTGTGTGGCCTTTCACTTCATAATTTACTCCTCACAAAGGCATAGTGTACCCAGCACACAGGCTTACTGTAACTTCTTGAGTGGATCAATGAAGCAAAAACAAGCTGTGCTATCTGACAGATGTAACTAACCTGTCCAGGAGCTGTTTCCTGCTGTACATCCATTCATTCATGTAATAGTTATAAAAGTAAGGAATTTGTGTTTCATTGTTTTTTTGTTGTTTTTTTTTTGTAATACTGCATAAACATCAAAAAATGAAAATGGGAAAATCCATCAATATGAATTAGAACTCTTCACTTCTCTGACAAGCTAGGTCATGTTGCTTATTTTAGATTATATCTGTTATGCAGAAGGCCTAATGTTTCTGCTATCTTTGTTTAAACAAAGTGATATGTGTGTCCTTCTGGAATACACCAAGAGGTGCAACTGAAATCCCAGTGGCTGGCCCAGTTTAAAGAATTTAAACACTGATGGTCGCCTTAGTAGTCACCCTGTTGCGTTATTGTTGCCTTTGAAGTGAATCTGTTTTAAAAACAATGACTACAACAGCTGTTAAAAGGCTAAATCCTAGTCATCAAAGCAGTTGAAAGTTTGTTTATTTGGGAGGACTTTTGTCCTCCATGGATTCACTCATATTAGTTAAGTTAGACTGCAACTTGAAGTTCACTTCTTTGTGTTCACGGGTGTGGGGGTTGTGATTTATGGCCAGGGTAAGTAATGGCCACCTTGGTTGGTGATGTCTACAGTTACATTAACCCTGTCTGTTAATTTGTACTTCAAGAGTTCATTGCTATCAGCATCCACAGTGCTTTCTTGGCTATTCAGAATTTAATCAAAGCCAATGGATTTTTTCAGACCTTTGTAGAAGGTTGTCATGAAGTCAAAACGCTAACAATGAGTGTATATTGTTCATGATTTGGAGCTGTTTTTTTCATTTGTTTAATGATAATCAATTTGCAAATACCTGTATGCAAAAATCCCTGACAGCTACTTTGCTGTACCAGGTGTACACAAAATATATAATGTATAATTTATGCACCCTTTGATATAATAACGAATTATGAACACACAGTTTAAATATGTAGTGACCTCATCTGCACTTTCTTTATCTGCACATAGTTTAAATACATTATTTATTTACTGTACAGTCAGATAGGCACACCACTAGAATTGTTTCCCTTGTTACAAGTTAATACTTTTGAAAAGCTACAAAGGAGTCCAAATTATTATGCATGTCTGTGCATGAAGTAATTCAGGCTGACTCTTTCTAATCTGTTCCCTGAAACTAACAAACATACCTCAAAGGTACTGTATTCTTGATTTAATTGCAAGCAAATTGTTATGGTCTTTCAGATTAACTCAGGCACACAATAGAATACACAAAAGAGTATCATACTTCACACTTGAGGTAGGCAAAATTTTTACCTGTTCCTTCTGGCAAGTTCTGATTTGGCTGCCCATACCTCTGTGAGGCATTCAGTGTCAGTTTTATCTTCAGTGGTGAATACAAAGTGATGAAAAAGGTCTGACGCTTGATTTAATAGTCCAATGTTTTTAACCTTTGCATTACAATACTTTTTGGGGAAAACTAATTCCATATCTGCTCCCCTCAGTGGTATAGTTGCATCTCAAATTGTATGCTTTTATTTATTTTATTGTCATGTTGTTCAACCAATACATTGCAAGCAAAAATGTACTTTTTTACAGTTTTGATATGGTGTAATTGCCCCTATCAAACAGAATTCAAAAGGACACAAAATTAACATAACTAATCCAATCATCCATATTTTACCCATTTATCTAGGTTATGGACGTAGGGTGCCAGTGTCTATCCAGGCAGAACTAGACAACAGGAACAAACATGGAGCACCAGTATATTATGGGGCCCACTGATGCACAAGCTCAAACTTACTCTTTCAGGGTTAATTTGGAGTTGCCAGTTAAGGTAATCTGCTCAATCGGCTCCAAGAACAGTGAAATTGGGTCCTTACTTCTCCTTAGCCAGTCAAGCCAAGGGAGAAGATCATTAGATCAACTGACTTTTTCTGACTCCATCTAACTTTCCATAGTTGGCTGTTCCCACTTGAGCTCTTCAAGATGTCAAAGAAAAACTAAGAAAAACTTACATGGACTACTAGGAAGCGTGTTTGCAAATTACATGTTTAAGTCAAATCATTGAAACACCAGCCTTAAATTGTGGGGTTTGGTTTTCTTTCAAAGCGAGAGAAAAATTATAAACTGTCATTGTTTATGTTGTCTCTCTATTATAATAAAAAAAAAAACGAGACAAGACTTTTTAGCCTGGGACGAGACATGACTTTTTCAGAGAGATACTTTCATGTCCTGCGAGATTAGACTTTGTGCCAAGAGATTTAACCATGCCCAAGGCTGGAAATAAAAGACAAAGAGTTAATGACAAAGTAGAATGTCGTAAAGAATTCAAAAACGTTGGTGCAATACACATACAGAGCAGGTTAAAGATAATGAAAGTACTAAAATTCGAAAGTCTCAAAAAAATGAGAGTAAAGATTGCATTAGTGCAAACAAACAGAAATTAGTACTCTGTGAAATAACGGAACAGTGAAAAGAGATCGAACATATTGTTCAGATTTAAAATTTCAGTTGGAGACTTGTAGATCGTCTAATTCATGTTGCCATCGGGGAAAAGTAGTGTTTCTTCCCAATGAAGAGATGAAGAGGCGTATCCGTTGGAATTAAAAGATTTGTTGTTTGGTGAAAGTGAAATCCACATATGCAAGCGGCAGAGACGTGAAGTGGCTGGCACTTGGCACAGGCCAGGGGGGTTGGTGAGCAAAGCGAGAACTGTTATATGACTGTTATATGACTATATCACTGTTATAGTACTGTTATATGAAACTCTTTGATACATAAAAATCCATGATTGATGTTACTCTCATTTTTCCATTATATTATTCTGTAACATTAAAAAATAGTTTACATTGCATCACTGAGTTTTCAATGTGAGGGACAGAATGCTATGCATAATCTGTTTATACTAGAATTGATTTTTTTGATAACCTAAGGGGTAGCACAATCAAAAATCTGTGTTAAAAAGGATAAGTAGCAAAGGATAAGTAGCACATAAAGGGCACATTTTAAATTTGACAGAAGTCACAGGCTTCCTTGTCTGTTGTGTTCCAAACAAATATAGGCAGTTGAGTAATAAAATTGGCAATGGTCAAAAGTTCCTTATACCCACCAAATCAAGTTTAATTTCTTTGCACTTTACTTAACTGACAAAAAAAGGCAATGAAAAACAGCAAGATATGTAGAGTAAATAATTATTGTAGCTGTGGCAACCCCTAATGGGAGCAGCTGAAAGAAGAAGAAGTGGTTCAGTTCAAGTTCGACAACTACATGCCCTCAAGTGTTGTCAACAATTTTAATTCTGTTTGCTGTCCTCAGTGGTTCAACACATAAATTGCTGTTTTGTTTATTCTTCATCTTGCATCAAGATAATAGATCAAAATTTACAACAGAACTGTAACCCAGAGGAAAGAGTGAATCAGCACATACTAGGGTGAATTAAGTGCCTTCACTAAAACCCCCTGTCCAAGACAAAATCACAGTGTACAAGTAAATGTTATAAAACTTTTAAGGCAAAAATAAAAGTATGCAATTCCACAATCTTATGAAATGCCTGGAAGAAATCTGGAACAGCTTTCTACTAATGCATAACAAAATTATTTAAATAGCTGTAGTTTTAAAGGTAAATGCATAGTTTTCCACCATTTATGTACTAAGATCATACCAAACGAATACATGTGTAAAATTTGGTTATTTGCAAAAATGTACTTTTTCATATACAATGCTATTAAAATGAAACTGAACATTTAAACATTTACACATTTGAACATTTAAAGTTTTGAATTTTTCTTGATCCATTAAACAGCAAAATGTGTAGTGTTAAGACACATGTGTATATTTATAAAGTACTTTACATGCTGTGTTTTAGGAAAAATATTTTTAACTACTTCACAACTGCAGTGGTTATTAGTGATGCCCACACTAATAGGCCCAATATGGTCAGCAATTCCATGTTGAATTCTGTGTGATCAACAATACAGCACAAGTTATTCTACCGATACCATATTAGAGATTCCCTGGCCAGTTATTAGTGTTCTCTCCATGACCAAACAATTATACCCCATGATAATTTATTATCTTTGATCTGTTAATTCCAAAAATGATTTTTTTTCTTCTTCACTCTGCTTTAAACATAATGAAAACTACTACTGTACATAATATAATAAACCAAAAGTGTGATATTCCGGTACTCAAATAAGGCCTGCCTTGTATGGAACGTGCCATTGTATCAGTTGGTTAATAAAATAAATGAACAAAACAATGTACAAATTGAATAAATGTAATAGATAATATTATTGGAATTACAATGATAATATAAAGTGCCAATGACAGTGTTTTTATAAATCTATCTATCTATAGAATACATATTAACTCTTAATATAAAAGATTTAAGGCAATATATTGCACTTTGTTTGCATTTTGCTCTGACTTTCTCTAAATTTTTCTTTTATTTATCTGATTACAAAATTAAGATGAACAAATTTGTTTTCAGAGTGCTACAATTCAGTAATACACATAAAATAAAAAGTAAATAAAAGTTTAAGTGCATACTATTTGTGTATTCTGTGTGAATGAGCAAATACACAGTTATGAAATGTTTTTAACAGTGGATTAGATTGTACGCTACACAATAGATTCTCAAAAATGATGATTTAGGCGTCCGTTAAAATGTGCACATGTAGGCAACAGCAAAATAAATAGAACTGATACGTTATGGCTGTACAATGCAAGCTTTCTTCACTGGCAGTTTACTTGATATGTTGTCTCAGAATTTTGTGGACTTTCAGACATAAATGCTATTGTATTCATTTTGTCAGTTGCTGTCGACAGAGTATAGTATTCCCCTGCTACTGTGTTGGTGGGTTCTTTTCTTTTTTTGCAACTTTGATTGGCAGAGCCCTAGTGGCCTAGTGTCAGTAAAGGGATTTCAAAATTAACATAAGTAAGCAATGAGTTGACATCTGAAGGTAGTTAGACAGCCATGAAGATTCATTAGACTTTACATTTGATTATTTAGACAGTTGGCTACTGTGATCCCCATAAGTTTCATATGCAGTCAAATAATTTTTTAGAAACATAACTGAAATGTATCCATAATTTGTGGATAATAAACAGCTACTGTACATTATACTTATGCCCCCTGTATAATCTATTTTGAGATAACAGCTACAGGAGAAAAAGTGGCTAGCAAAAACATGTACATTTTGCAACCTGTCTTGCTGCAAATGCTGCTGGGATAGGTTACTCATGATCCTGAATCAGATAAGCAGGTTACAGAATATTATTTCATATAAGCATATTACAAATTCTAAATATGAGAAAAAATTAACAACCCCACTTATTAAAAAAGTATAATTTCAAAGTTCATGTTATTTTCTTCTTAACTAATCCTCATTTTAAGACGTCTCAGAGTGTAAAGAATTACCTGCATTTTTCTCTGAAAAATTCACAATGTTATTGATCCAAACTTGATCATGGAGATCTGTAATCCAAGAACTGTAAAGTGGCTAATGGCTTTCATGAAGATTCAGTACATGTAGACTGTGGTGTGACACTTTATCCATCTCCTTAAATACACAAAGAGTTGTGTCTTAGTGACATGTATGGCTTGTATACTGTTGTGACGGCACTGTTACTCAGAGCCCTGTCACCTCATCCCTGTTTATATTGGTGCTACGATTGTGATCAGTTACTGCGATATCACCAGAACATTTAATGATATTCTTGTTATTGTGTTTGGCTGTACAGGTGAGAAGAGCACAGTCTGCAAAAATCATTCATGGGGTAACTGAGGAAATGCTGTGATGCACAACATGATTAGAGTTATAAATATCAAAGTGTATGGCTTTCATACAAACAATATATCTTTGCCCCTTGGTCCAATATAAAGAAATTGAGAGTGTAAGTCAGAAGTTACCAAATTTTTCTCTGTTTTCTTTGTTTTTTATTAAAGAAGCGCATGCAAAATATAAGTGAGCTTAAACCTTTCCAGCACAGTACTGTATATATGAGGCACCCTCAACAGTAAGAGCAGGGTTTTTCCTGTCATTCATAGTTATTTGTTGTTTTATTGTTATTTTTAATTATTATTTTTCATGTTTTATGTTCATTCTGTTGGGTTTGTGAATTATTTATTTATTATGTACTGTTTCTTTAATTGTGGTTTCATTCCTTGTGTTCTATGGGTAGTATCCCAAAAAAGGTGAGGCCTGCTGCCCAGACCTCCGTCTAGCTGTATGTTGAGCTAGGCAAGAGGATCTCAACAGTGGTGCTTTAAGCTTGTACTGGAATTAAGAAAGTGTTGTTTTTCTTTGAATTTACTCGTTCTTGGATTCTTCCATTTCTTTTTGGATCTCTGATTACTAAATTTGCTTTTGGGGTTTGCTTGAGGTGGATTGCCTTTTTATGCTAATATTTTCCCTAATTTTGCTCTTTAGAGCATTTTGTTTCTATTTTTTGGATACTAAACCCTAACATAAAGATTTTTTTGTTCCAGTTTTGCCTTTAAGACAGATATTTACAGTTACTCTGTCTATTGTGGGGCTTTTTGATACATTTTAGGACTTTTCTTGCAATTTCATACTCAGAAACCATGGCTAATTTTCCTAACTTGCACCTAGTCAGACAAAAGTGGGGAAAGCTGGATTGGGCGAGTCTATTCTAAGATGGCCAGTGAAAGTCCTGGCTTGCCATTGTGGTCTTTTTAGAGGCCTTAGCCTCTTTTTGCCATGTTCCAAGTTTCCTTCTCAAAACAAAGGAGACTTAAATCAGTACCTATATTTGTTGATATTTACTGTATTTCCATCTGTATTTGTGTCTAATCAAAAAAGCACCAACATAATGAATACATAATTAAATATTATGCATTCGACTAGTGAAAAGTATTTGTTGTTTGAAATAATGACTTTTGCAAAAAGGCAGTAATTAATTTGATAATGGTTAGGACAAAGAAGGCCATGACTAAATATCAAGTCTTCTACTTCCGGCAGCTCCCATTTAAGATTTGCCAAAGTGGATCACCCGTCTCCATCTATCTCTGTCTTTTATATCATTTTCTGCCACACAAACTGCGTTCGTGTCATTTCTTCACCACATCCGTAAACCTCCTCGTTGGCCTTTCTCTTTTCCTCTTGCCTGACGGTTTCATCTTCCACATTCTTTTCCCGATGTACCCCTCATCTTTCCTCTACACATGCCCAAACCATCTTAATCTAGCCTCTCTCACTTGGTCACCAAACTGTCGTACCTGTGTTGTCCCTCTAATATACTCATTCCTAATCTTGTCTACCTTCAATACTCGGAGTAAAAGTCGTACTCGTTCATGACTAAAGAGTAAGTACAGAAGGTAAAAAAGCTGAACACGCCATACGGTAATAGCTCGTTAATCCCTGTTCATCAGAGTTCCCCAAAAGCTTGGCATTTTCATGCCCTTTTGATTTGCAATATGCACTCCATCATTTATCATTTATAGATTTGATTATCCCAAGCAGTAGGTCCCCAATTGGCATGCCATTAATTTCTGTTCTTCTGTTTTTTTCTTCCACAGTCTTTAAACAATTTTAACCAGTTGGTTTCAAGAGATGTACTTAATTAGAGCCAGTTGCAGATTATTTAAATGCTGCAGATCTTTCTGCTTGATCATCACACTTGCATTTTTATTCTCATGTAAATTAAACACATGGACTTATAAAAGGACAGCTCATTGTTTTCTTTTGACCATTTAAATAAGTATTTTAGTCGTTTTAGTTTTTCTATAGTTGCCAGCTCAGAATTTTTTTATTACATTTTTTATTTTGAGTTCAATTAGCAAAAACAACAATTGATCATCACAGAAAAAAAATTAGTGATAGTAGACAACAACACCTCCCCCTTCACCAAACGCCACCTTTTCAAAAAACACCCTGTTAAAGAGGTCCCTATAGGATTAAACGTTAACGGATGCTTGTGTAGACAGGTGAAAGAGGCCTAACAGACACTATAAGCCCTAGAGGAGAGAGAAGATTTGTAACAGGGAAGAATTAGTAATTAAGATTAATCACACAACGTGGACAACCAGCTCCCCAGCAAATGCCCAGAAGCTTGCCACTTCTCTGTATTGGAGCCAAGTGATGCCTTGATCTGCAGCACCAAAAGTTAAAGATTAGATTAAAGAAAGAGGATATCCAGAATTGGTACCCAGACATAATAGTCTTTGTTGGATAGAAGTCAGGGTAAAAGTGGTCCAGGAGAAGAAATGTATGAAGCAAAAGGTGAATATTAATAGATGACAGGTGATTACAAACACCAGTCCTGAAAACTAGAAGAAAAGCTCGAGGGACATTTAAGGGACACAAATGCCAGAAGTAGTGAATGACCACATGCATAACAGAGAGTTTATGGTGGGTGAGGTGCAGGCAATGGAGTTTTTAGAGGATGAGCAAATAACTTTAAGTATTGCTTTCCTTCTAGTGGGACAAGAAGGAAGGTCACACTCCCAGACTGAAAAAGGAAAGTTTGAGGTCTATTAGATGCTTTACACAGACTTGCCTATAGGGATGCCACTGGCTTACGCTTACAGTATTTATGGGCCAATTATTTTTTAATTGATTTTGGTGTATTCATAAAAAAATGTAAAGTATATTTTTTATAAACTATATTATATTAAGGATTTATTTGTAGATGAAAAAAATAATTAAATAGATTTTAAATTAAAGAGTCTAGTATTTGGTCAAGCAGGCTGTGGAGTATAGCATAATGTAGAACATTGGTGCTGTGCATGAAACTGCGTGTTAAGAAAAAGAGGTAAAAAGCATATCAATTATTCCACAATGTTTTTATATTTCTTAAAATAAAATTCAAGTTCCAGGTTTTTTCACATGTGAGGTAAGATTCAAATGACCAAATGATAGGCAACGCTTTTCATTTTTCTATACATGATAAATATCCTGCTTTTTTATTTTTTAATTTTTCTAAAACAACAGTAAGCTTTTTCAGTAAGCTGTGATGGTCTGAACAGCTTATCCCCTGATGAAATATTCCCATTTAAATGAATGGGCACTTAGTAAAAAAATACTGTATATTTTATGTTTGAATGAATTACACCATTGATTTATTTTTTTTTTACTCTTCCTGTAGCATTTACCATTTAATGCAAAAGTTTGGACATCCATGGCCAAATGACATACTTTATTGACACTTGGACTAAAAAATAGTAGATAAATGTGGCATTTGCAAAAGCTTGAGCACCCTTTCATTTGTAAGGTTTCAGAACTCATTAGGCCGTTGGGCTGGTTCAGCATAGTTTATTAGGTGTTAGTCTCGTCAAGAATTTTTTTTTTTGCAATTGTCTAGGTACTCCAGTTTTCCTGCCATATCCCTGAAGATGGATGGGTCGCAGGCCACTCATTACTTCTCTAAGTTGGACTCAGCTGGTTATGTTGCATCTGTTCAGGTTTTATTAGGCTTAGCAGAAGCAATTTTCATAAACTTGTCAGTGATTTATTTACCTGTACAAGTAATCAAATTGACTTTCCTTAATTTACACAGCACTGTTAGCTACATGCACCATGCGAGGGTGCTTTAACAGTCAAACACATTTGCAACAGAGGCAACAGATTTGGGTTTAAAAATTGATCTGGCAGATAGTAGAGCACAGTAAATTTTATAAATATGCATAAGCAGGCAAACATTCAAGGAAAAAGTTGCTGAGAAGACAGTTCCATTTACATATTTCTTTTTTGCTGTTGCATCACTGTTAGCTCATAAGACAATAATTGATAACACTGACACACTGTATATCAGTTTTACATTCTGTCATACTTTGCCTTTATAGAAAAACATGCACCCCCTGGGCTTGAATAGTATTATTCTTTGTGTGTCACATAACAGCTATGTGCTATGTTTGAAGCGATTTGCTCAAGTGTCAAAATGTTTATTAGAATATGTTCATATCAGCACTTTTATCTAAATGATCAGGATTATCGTTTCAGTTACTAAGCAATTTCCTAACAGGTATCTATGCACTTTGGACCAGTTGAGAATGTCTCGACGATGTGTGCAGTAGGACGATGTAAGGCACCTTGCTGGAGTTTCAGTAGGGGTGCTGGGTTGAAGTCACCGTGGTTACCGCTTGCGTCGGTCTGAAGCATGGAGCCTGAGGCATCTGAGGAATGTTGATAGCATGCTTGAGTGGAGAGCTTCAGAGCGGACTTTGCAGTACAGATCCTGCTGCCATCTGTTGGGATCTGGAGAGTTTCGTAGCAACAGCTTCTCAGGAATGATATTTTATTAAAAAAAAAAAAGAATAAAATAACAAATGCTCTCTTGAGAAAACAGGATACAGCCCTGGATGTTTTTACACAGCAATGAACATTAAAAGACGGATGACGCCTTTTTAATATAGGGTCTGTTTTACAACTATATTCCTAGCAAATTACAGCGCTGCAGTACAATGGATGATTAGAGGATCTCGGATAGTAGCAAGAGTTTCTTACTGAATGTTGTATTTAACAAAGAAAATAAACATATTTACTCAACATCTTTCTGTAAGTTGTGTGTGCAAATTAATTGAAAGTGTAGTCTTGGCTAAGTGGAGCAGCATACTTGTTTAATGTATAATCTGTTAGGTAGGTTGAATTTTCTAGTCATATTGACCTCAGTCTTACTCCATGACTTTGGCCTAACATTTTATAGCAATATCGCTTATTTGTGCTTTCTTCATAACCTGAGTGAATCTAAACTGAGAGCCACAAGGGCCCATGTAGGAGATCAACAGGCTTGCCACTAACCAATGTTACACAGCAGGCTTCAGCAAAGGAGACAAGAGATTGGGAAAGTGAATGAAGGTTCAATGGACTGGGAATCTTCTTCTTCTTCTTTTGGCTGCTCCCATTAGAGGTTGCCACATCGGATCATCTTCTTCCATTTCTTTATGTCCTCTGCATCTTGTTCTATTACACCCATCACCTGCATGTCCTCCTCACCACATCCATAAACATTCATTTAGGCCTTCCTCTTTTTCTCTTCCCTGGCAGCTCTATCCTTAGCATCCATCCATCCATCCATCCATCCATTTTCCAACCTGCTGAATCTGAACACAGGGTCACGGGGGTCTGCTGGAGCCAATTCCAGCCAACACAGGGCGCAAGGCAGGAACCAATCCTGGGCAGGAACCAATCCTGGGCAGGGCGCCAACCCACCGCAGGACACACACACCCACACACCAAGCACACACTAGGGACAATTTAGAATCACCAGTCCACCTAACCTGCATGTCTTAGGACTGTGGGAGGAAACCGGAGTACCTGGAGGAAACCCACGCAGACACGGGAAGAACATGCAAACTCCACGCAGGGAGGACCCGGGAAGCAAACCTGGGTCTCCTAACTGCGAGGCAGCAGCACTACCACTGCGCCACCGTGCCGCCTCTTCTATCCTTAGCATCCTCCTCCCAATATACCCAGCATCTCTTCTCTGCACATGTTCAAACCAATGCAATCTTGCCTCTCTGACTTTGTCTCCCAACCGTCGAACTTGAGCTGTCCCTCTGATGTACTCATTTCTAATCCTATCCATCCTCGTCACACCCAGTGCAAATCCTAGCATCTTTAACTCTGCTACCTCCAGCTCTGTCTCCTGCTTTCTGGTCAGTGCCACTGTCTCCAACCCATATAACATAGCTGGACTCACTACCATCCTGCAGACCTTCTCTTTCACTCTTGCTGATACCCGTCTGTCACAAATTACTTCTGACACTCTTCTCCACCCATTCCACCCTGCTTGCACTCTCTTTTTCACCTCTCACCACAATCCCCGTTACTCTGTACTGTTGATCCCAAGTATTTAAACTCATCCACCTTCGCCAACTCTACTCCCTGCATCCTCACCATTCCACTGACATCCCTCTCATTTACACACATGTATTCTGTCTTGTTCCTACTGACCTTCACTCCTCACCTCTCTAGAGCATATCTCCACCTCTCCAGGGTCTCCTCAACCTGCTCCCTACTATCGCTACAGATCACAATGTCATCAGCAAACATCATAGTCCACGGGGATTCTTGTCTAATCTCGTCTGTCAACCTGTCCATCACCACTGCAAATAAGAAAGGGCTCAGAGCTGACCCCTGATGTAATCCCACCTCCACTTTGAATGCATCCGCCGCTCCTACCACAGACCTCACCACTGTCACACTTCCCTTGTACATATCCTGTACAACTCATACATACTTCTCTGCCACTCCCGACTTCCTCATACAATACCACAGCTCATCTCGAGGCACCCTGTCATATGCTTTCCCCAGGTCCACAAAGATGCAATGCAACTCCTTCTGGCCTTCTCTAAACTACCTCATTAACCTCCTCAGAGCAAACATTGCATCTGTGGTGCTCTTTCTTGGCATGAAACCATACTGCTGCTCACTAATCATCACCTCACTTCTTAACATAGCTTCCACTACTCTTTCCCATAACTTCTTGCTGTGGCTCATCAATTTTATTGCCCTGTAGTCTCTGCAGTCCTGCACATCCCCCTTATTCTTAAATATCAGCACCAGTGCACTTCTTCTCCACTCCTCAGGCATCCTCTCACTTTCCAAGATTCCATTAAACAATCTGGTTAAAAACTCCACTGCCATCTCTCCTAAATACCTCCAAGCTTCCACAGGTGTGTCATTTGGACCAACGGTCTTTCCATTTTTCATCCTCTTCATAGCTATCCTTACTTCCTCCTTGCTAATCCGTTGCACTTCCTGATTCACTATCTCCACATCATCTAACCTCTTCTCTCTCTCGTTCTCTTCATTCATCAGCCTCTCAAAGTACTCTTTCCATCTGCTCAACACACTCTCCTTGCTTGTTTGTACGTTTCCATCTTTATCCTTTATCACCCTAACCTGCTGCACATCTTTCCCAGGTCGGTCCCTCTGTCTAGCCAATTGGTACAGGTCCTTTTCTCCCTCCTTAGTGTCCAGCCTCTCATACAACTCATCATACGCCTTTTCTTTAGCCTTCGCCACCTCTCTCTTCAGCTTGCGCCTTATCTCCTTGTAATCTTATCTACTTTCTGCATCTCTCTAACTATCCCACTTCTTCTTTGCTATCCTCTTCCTCTGTATACTCTCCTGTATTTCCTCATTCCACCACCAGGTTTCCTTTTCCTCCTTCCTCTTTCATCACCTCCTTGTCTCCACTGTTCCCTTCACCAACATGCCCATTGAAATCCGGTCCAATCTGCTCCAATCTTCTCTTTCTGTCCCTTGGGTACGCTGTTCATCACTTTTTCCAACTCACTCCAAAAATCTTCTTTCTCACCCATTGCACACCCAACTTGCAGTGCATATGCACTAACAACATTCATCATCACACCTCCAATTTCCAGCTTCATAATCATTACTCTGCCTGACACTCTTTTCACCTCCAAAACACTCTTGACATACTGTTCCTTCAGAACTCCTACCCCATTTCTCCTCCCATCCACACCATGATAGAGTAATTTGAATCCACCTCCAATCCACCTGGCCTTACTCCCCTTCCATTTAGTCTCTTGCATGCACAATATATCAACCTTCCTTCTCTCCATCATATCTGCTAACTCTCTCCCCTTACCTGTCATACTGCCAACATTCAAAGTTTCTACCCTCAGTTCTACTCTCTTTACTTTCCTCCTCTTCTCCTGCCTCAGGACACGTCTCCCCCCTCTTCTTCTCCATCTTCGGGCAACAGTAGCCCAATTTCTGCCAGAACCCTGTTGGCTAACAGTACTGGTGGCGGTTGTTGTTAACCCGGGGCTCAATCAATCCAGTATGGAAATTTGTATTGCGGAATATTTTACAGAGTATTTCTTTACAGGCATGAGTGACTTATTTATTGAGAGCCACTATGGCTGCCATAGAAGCTCTAGATTTACCTATCTTCATTATACAGTGGGCTTTAGAGAAGATGATATAGATTTGAAAATTGAATATGGTTACTGGTCTGATATAGCAGTTCATGCTTTATATGATTTATTTTGATTCTAGGTTTTGTGCAAATTTAATTTGTGAATGTTTTTATCATATGTAAAATTGGCATTCTTGGGGCAGTGCTCGAGATCCTGTAAATAGCATGTCCTAAATCAATATTTTTAACAAAACAAGACCTGTTTATAATTGACAAGGGAGAGTTCACAGAAAGTGTTTGTCCATTACTACCGTAAATGGTGTCAAATTGACAGACTAGCAGCAGGGGGCAGCTACCCTGCTTTCCACTCCCGTAATTAATTTTTCTCACCATCACCCATCTGCCTATCTTCTTCTGCTAGTCCTTGGGAAGCCATTTATATCTCAGTGAGGTGTCATCAGGATTTTTCCTAAAAGCTTTGTGGCAAACACACGGTCCTACCTTCTGCAGCCTATAGTCACTTTGTCACTCATCCCTAGCAAATAAGGACACATAGTTCAAATGATTGCCCTACTCTGGTCATTAAATGAAAGCTACTCTTCTTTTATCTGAGCCACACAACCATAATGAAAGTGTACCTTCTGTTAAGATTCACTGATATGGGCCAGTTAAGAGGGATTCGCTTTCCCTAGCTACATAGCTTTTTCTTACTATATATACCAATTCCTCATCTGAAAACAGAAATGTGCTCTTTAGATTCCAGTAACCACATCTTAAATAACTCCAAGTGATACAAATCACAGTTCCCAAATGATCTGTTTGTCAGGAATCAGAGAGTTAGAATATGCCCTCGACCTGTTATTAGATAGATAGATAGATAGATAGACAGATACTTTATTAATCCCAAGGGGAAATTCACATAATCCAGCAGCAGTATACTGATACATAAAACAATATTAAATTAAATAGTAATAAAAATGCACGTAAAAGCAGACAATAACTTTGAGTAATGTTAGCATTTACCCCCCCGGGTGGAATTGAAGAGTCGCATAGTGTGGGGGAGGAACAATCTCCTCAGTCTGTCAGTGGAGCAGGACAGTGACAAAAGTCAGTCACTGAAGCTACTCCTCTGTCTGGAGATGATACTGTTAAGTGGATGTAATGGATTCTTCATGATTGACAGGAGTTTGCTTAATGCCCGTCGCTCTGCCACAGATGTTAAACTGTCCAACTTTACTCCTACAATAGGGCCTGCCTTCTTAACAAGTTTGTCCAGGCGTGAGGCGTCCTTCATCTTTATGCTGCCTCCCCAGCACACCACCGCGTAGAAGAGGGCATTTGCAACAACCGTCTGATAGAACATATGCAGCATCTTATTGCAGATGTTGAAGGACGCCAACCTTCTAAGAAAGTATAGTTGGCTCTGACCTTTCTTGCATAGAGCATCAGTATTGGCAGTCCAGTCCAATTTGTCATCTAGCTGCACTCCCAGATATTTATAGGTCTGCACCCTCTAGACCCATCTAATCAGATTTAGGGCTGTGGGTTGCTGGAACCTCACAATAAATGGCAGAGCATACTCTCACATACATTCATACTCGTTTACAAGAAAATAAGTTATGAGATGAGTACATATATTTATACTAATGTAGAGGCAAATGGTCATGGAGGACGAGGAAATTCAGAATGTTGATGTTCAGGCAGTTATGAAATTTGAATTAAGCTAATTGGAAAATTAGTCTTGATATACAGTACCAAACCATCAGAAAGCAATGAGGTCTGCTTTTTGTGGGGAGTGTGAATTGTATTACTGGAAAGATAAAGTCTGTCTGACTATTGATTGATTTTATAAAGTGCTGGTAAAATGACCATCACTCAATGATGAGGCAAAAAAGTACATTTGCTGGATTTTTAAAGTGAATTAAATGTTGTGGACATGGATGGTTTCATGGTTTCTGCCTGCCATGAGAGCCACTTTCGCCATGCTGTCATAGCCATTACAGCAGTAACTTATTCTGGTGTTTGACCAACTTACAAGGATTGGCAAAGCACCCTCATTCATTTTGACAATCACACTCTTAAGCTTTTTTGCTGTATTATTTGTTCATCTGAATTGGCACATTTATCTCATTATCAGACCTTTAGACTTCCAAGATGATGGTCAAGGACGTCCATGTGTACTCATTTTCATCAATCATAATGCTCAACTGCAGTAAGGGATTCCTTTTGACTTTATGGAAATCCATTATTTTTCTCCATTCAGTGACATCTGCCTGAAATAGGACATTTGGGTAAAGCATAGACATAATGAAGCAAATTACAAAAGCTGAGAATGAGTTACATTTTAGAATGTAGAAGCAACCAAAAGATCAAGCATCACATAACCTTTCATCAATAAAAAGCCTTTTGTCCAAATAGAAAGAGCATGTTGAGTCAAGAAAGAAAGAGCATTTTGACTTCAGGCAACAACTAAATGAAGAGTGGCACTAATTACAAGTTATGGTTCAATGACTCTCTTTACCTGGTAAGAGATGACCAAATGGCTAAGAAACAGAGAGTAACACACTCAGGAATAGTACTAAGACATTGTTCTCTTCAGGAAAACTCACCTTTGTAGGAAACAGCTATTAAAAAGTATATCATTACTCCAAAGAAGCCTTGCTGTTAAACAAACCCATACCAATCACACAGAGAAAAGACAACAAGGTGAATCCTTTATGCTTCATTCTAAAAATCTCAATGTGCACTTAAAACTAAGCAGCATTTCTGTGTGGGGTGAGGAAAGCAGTCAAAGGAGTCGGCTGATTCAGCCAACATCTACATCTTTTTAATTAAAAATGCAGACATTGCTCTCTGTTTTCACCTTTCATCCAACAAGGATATTTTTAACACCCCTAAACAGTCTTTTAAAAATGCTCTCCAGAGCTGTGTTTTTCTGAAAAGGTTGCAGCATAAATGTGTGGAAGTGTAGAGTTTAGAAAGTGCAGACTCAAATCGTACTCTTGATTGGTTCATGCTTACCGCATTACATGGCCCAACACTGATTGGATCCTGCTCGTTACAATGTCTCATGTGTTGTCTACCTGGAGTTTGTAGCACATTCTTCAAAGAAATGTGTTTATTTTCTTTGGAATGTGTAAGGAAAATCAGGGTACCCAGGTTTGCAGATTAGGTTAATTGGTGATTCTACAAGGTCCCTGTATAACTGAGAGTGGGCATACAGTAGGTGTACACTGTGATAGACCAGTGCTTTGTTCAGGTTCAGTCTCTGCTTTGAGCCCAATACCCCAGCCTCCAACAATTCAGAACTGGAAGAAGCAGGTTTGATAATAGAGAGTTTCAGCATGAGCATGACTTTCATTACTTAGCTTAATCTTTTGTTACAACATATCATTCTCAAAACTAGAACCAATGTCTAACCCAGCAGGCCTGGGTGCAAGACAAGAAACAGCCTGTGCAGGACACTCATAGATTCTGCTTACTCATATAGGGCCAATTTAGAATTCCCCATTAAACTGATGTGCTTCAGCAGGCATATACAAAATAAAATCATAGTGCAAAAACAGTATAATCCACACAAAATTAAATATGTAATGTGTCACAGCCTCAACTAATGCAACAGATCCAAATAAATATTGTCCTTATACCAGTGTGCCACTGTATTATAACTGGTAGGATGAAGTTAGGCACACTAGATAGATGGATAGATAGATAGATAGATAGATAGATAGATAGATAGATAGATAGATAGATAGATAGATAGATA